>OZ026629.1:65885357-66460357 GCA_964020975.1 Hermodice carunculata
GAAGGGGATTTCTCGAATATTTCGTAAATAGCGAGCAAAATGACCATGTATTTCATACATAACCGAATCTGAGCAGTTTACCTTACTGTTGAAAAAAATTTGTTAGCAGTGTGGTTTGTATTTATTTCTGTAACCAGCAATTTTAGCGTTTTTGCGGTCTACTCGCGAACGGTGCCGGTTGTTTTAAAAGGACCTGTAAATCACATGTGCGCACGCGCAGTTATCATTTCTTGGACGATATGGATTGCGCTAAGTTTTGCTTGCAGCCACAGAAATGGCCCAAAATGCGACAGAAAACAAATACAAAATGCATATAGCTACCAAATATGCCTCAAAAATAAGGTATATTGGTGAGAAAGGGTTATGCATTAGATATGTCGGCAAGTAATAATCCTTTGTTGTAATATTCACAAAATCCGTTTCCATAGAGCAAGGTTGATAGACTATAGTTTTATGAGGATTTGATGGTATCTGTGGTTGGTTGTTGTAGCTTTGGTAATTTGCTATCAACATGGTGAAGAATTATGTATGATCAGTAGGACTGTAACTATTCATTTGAATATTCAGTGTTCCGAATATTAGGGGGCCACTAATTTTATTCATGATTCACCACTATCAAAACTGAATATGGACTATATTCACTTTCAAACTTGAACCTTAGTTCTTTGTATTGGCAATAAACCAAAAAATGTCCACATAAAATAAGTGAAAAATTACATAAAATGTGATCAAAGTTGAACATAATTTGGTCATTTGTGATTGCAGTGTTAACTTATACAGCACCACCTCTTGCTAAATGTAAATTGGCCACATGGAAATGTGTTTCGTTTCCAAAGTACAAGGTGAAAGATACCGTAATTAACCTGTACATTTAGCCGGTTACAGCCAAATTTATCTACACAAAGTCCTGCATGGTGAGCATTAATCAGAGGTACTGCGATTAAGATCATTTTTAGGGGACTCGTGGTTGTCAGTTTGGCTGAACGTGGCGGAAAATATGGGTACTTGGGCCATTTTACATGTAAATCATTCATCGAGGCTGTTTTAGAAATTACATCGAACTATCACATTTCGTCAAAAAATGTTTACCCACTGTGCTTACACTCTTTGAACAAACAGTGCATAAGGGATGGTTCAACATTATCATCATTTTTGAATTAGTGCTTAGGGTACTTAATTTCATGACCCCTCCCCCCCCCCCCCCGGCCCCCAATTAGTACTTTAAAAATGATGATTTTCCCCCTAAAATCATAGCAAAATTGCACAAAACAGACCAAAAATTGTCCATCATTTTCCATATTGTGTGAAAGTTTACAGACCCATATAACCCCCTCCCCCCTTGCGTACTGTAAGTACTAATTCAAAAATGATGAAAATGTAGAACCATCCCCAACCAACTTTACCCTTATTGTTTTTTTGTTCAGATATGCAAAATTTGGTCTGTGTATTTCATTCCATGGCAGCTTGCTTCTGTATTTCACATTTTGTACACCAGACAGTGACATATCAAAACTGGCAAGGAAAAAAAAATAAACAAGCATTTTTTTTGTTGTTACTTACAAGGCAAGCCTTGAATTTGTGCTGATGGATTTTCAGTGGCACAGTCCGTCTTTATGAACAAAGTAGCAATGCAAAAACAAAACCTGGTAGTGATTCTTGAGGGTGGATGTGATGCAAGTTGCAAACCTGTGTGTGTAGAAACTTGGAAATGAAACTGAAAGCACCATTGATTGCCAAGATGACCATCTTCAAACTTGGCCATCGCGAGACAGAGTTCAGTTTCCCATGCAAGTTTGTTTTTGATAGTAATTTAGAGTTTATATTTGGAATTTGGGGAAAATTTGAATGATTTTTATTGAGTTTATGTACTGATAATACAAACAAGTGGTGGGGCCGGCACTGATCATCTGGGAATGGAGCAATTGCTTTGCCTGTGCTTGGTATTTGATCTCGGATGGTTTTGCGCCCGCGCATCATGCACAGCTATAGCTCTTTAGCGGCTTTGACTGGCCAAATCGCACAGGTCTGCAAATTATATGCAACCACATGCTTAGCAAGATGAATTACGGTAATGTATTGCTTAAAATACTTGTAAAGGCCATTGTGTTTCCTGTTTCAGTATATGTATAATCTAAAGCAGGACTAACATTACCAAGCACTATTGCAGGCAAATGATCTATATCATCAACCAGTCGGGCCACTCTGACCAGTAGCCAAATGTAATGTTTCTTGTTTTGCAAAAGAAACCTGAAAATTGCAAAAATATTTTAGAATGAACAATATTATTAAAGTGCCAAGACTGAAGTTTCATAAATTATGCCTGTATTTCCTGCTTTGGCTACAGATTTTTGAGTCCTAGATCTGACCCTGACCAGTCCTTGGTCTTCCTGCTAGTACTGTATTTGTGAACATTAATTCCTATTGGTTACCCCATATTCGTTATATACATCATATTCACCTGGTGTGTTTGATACAGCACTAAGATCTGGATCCTGTCTCCGCCAGGTTGCCAACATGAAGGAAAAAAAAAAAAGAAATGAGATTTTTTTGAGGTTGCAAAGCAACAGAGCCAGGCCCAGAAGGCAGGTAAGGGGTAGTTGGAACCCCTTTCTGTAGGAAATTTTTGAAAAATTGGATCTTAAATGATGTAATCTAGTGCAATCTGAAACAAAAATTTTACTCCGATTTGGAAATCTTGTATGTACAGAAGTCATGACATTGCTCACACAAGTAGCAAGTAAGAGTAAAATTTTCAAAAGCCACTAGTGGTACATGCAGTACTGACCATTTGTGGTCCCTGTCTGCCATGTGCAGCATGTCTTCTTCGATACATGTCCAAAATGGCACATATTTATCCTGTGGTAATTTTAAACAACTCTTTCTGCATGTGATAAGATTTCCACAGCATCAAATCATATAAATCTTGCTTATATTACTAGTTACTTCCAATAAGTTTTTATATAGTAATGGTATCAAAGAACCTTTATTTCGTGCTTTTCATGCTTGTGTTTGATGCACAAAAATTAATCTGTAAATTGAAATGAAATTTGTTGTTTGGGGTGGAGTCTAATAGTTGGCAGTAATTTGTGTACAAAGCTGGTATTTATACAAGTGGCTTATGTTTTCATGATCGAGTTAGTCTTGCTGCACCTGCAATCGGTGTGTGGCACAAACATTAAAGATGCACAATGTTGTTTGATCATGTGCAAACAATGGCAGTTGGTCAAGCTGTGATTGCACATTTATGGTATAATTACATTGTCAACATATGGTAGCATTGTCTCTGTTGTGGACCACTGGTTTTCCGAGTGCATACCAAGTTCAATGAGTTTGAGCATTTCTGCCTCTATGCTTCCTACAAATTCTACTTGCAATTTTGATTTTATAGTGCCTCAGAATGTGCGCAAATTTTCTAATTTAGCGAAAATGGCATATGTGTGAAATTAACCATTTGTAGAACTGCAGTATATATAGTTAGCTTTAATAGCTGTGCAAGTTACCATGCAATTTAGAAACAAATTTCATTTGGATTGCAGTTTTGAGGGTTTGGCATTCTTGTGTTGACAGTGCTTCATGCCAAAAAATGACTGTCAAAATCAGGATGCCAAATCCCCATTGCCAAAATTGAGAACTTTTTATTTGTATTTCCCCATTTTAGCTCTGCTGACCATAGCTTTCACGGTTCAAGGAGTTTATATGATCATGTTATCCTTGTAGTAAACTTTTGCCTGTTAATGCAATACAGTGCCGTGTTGTTCAGGTGAGGCCTGTGTAACTGTCAGGACTTATTAAATGTATGATAGTCCAGGTCTAGTTCTATATTGGTGGTAGTCCCCACAGTATTATATGCCAAGTGCATCAAAAATTGACAAATCTTGTGAACTGTGTAGCATCTTTAATGTCTGGTGGTTTGTCATCCAATTTTGGGCTTGTGGATGAAGTGAAAATCTTGATTGCGTATGATATTGGTGAGGACCCCTGATCCAGATGGCAACATGAGCAGGTCCCACCATTTCACCTCATGTACCTAAATATTGGATCGATTAACATAACAGCTAAGCATGAGGCCGATTGTTGATTGGTGGGTGCATTCTGGTGGATGGAGGGACTAATGAAAGAATCCTGTGTGTATTCCGTGAAAAATTTTGAACTATCCCTTACAAAGGGGCATAGTGCACTCCCACAGTAACAGCAATTAAAACCTTTCCTGGTGCAACATGCCGCTTAATAACTAGAGAGCTGTTTTATAACACTGTGCAAAAAATTTATATGAAATGTTTCTTGCAGAAAAACAGCAATTGAAATTTCAGAAACTGTAGAGGGAGTTTCAATCAAAATTGACACAAAGCTGAATTTTTAGCCACAAAGAGAATTGGAACTGTTGTAAATTATGTTGCAGAGGTTTTCAAAAGTTCAGTTTTGTTTTGTTCCTCCCCCCCCCCCTTTCTTTCACTGATCAGATGATCATTGCAAACAGTTTTGTATGGTATACAATTTGATGTTGACAGTCCCATTACAAGGAGACTGGTAAGGCCCCTGCTGAGGAGGCAACCATTCACCGCATCCGCATCACCTTGACCAGCAGGAACGTGAAAAGTCTCGAGAAAGGTAAGATAAAAATTTAAAAATAATTTGGTGGTTTCTGCATCACATTCGATACATTTTTGGTGTCTTGGAAGTGTTTTAATGGGACTGTTGGGTGATTTTTTTTTTTTTTTTTTTTTTTAGTTTTATCTGTCTCTGTAATTAAGGGTCCTCCCCATGGGGGACCCTTTCTGTTGGGTTGCCTGTCTGTCTGGATGTGCACATACTCGTTACTGTGATATCTACAGAATGCCTCCCTGTATTTTGCTCAAATTTGGAAATATGCTTACCTTACCGGGTAAGATGAAGTGATTAGATTTCGGGGTCACCATGATCTCATTTGAGCAAATGGCAGACCCTTCAGTCGATGCTTGCGTTGAAGGTATGTCTAGTTTTTAAACTAAAATTCTTCAGTTGTTTAAAATTGCAGCCAATTTTGTAGAGTGTGTGCCTGTAAAAACTAAAAAAAAAGTCCTCACATGCAGAGATGGTCTGACAAATGGTCAAATGACCTTGGCCTTTGGGCAGACAAATTTGCTGGTAAAGAAAGAAAGGAAGGAAGAAATAAAGAAATGAAGAATTTCTGGGAAAACAGAATGTCGGTGTTGGCACACAGACATAATGAATGAAAAGTTCTTTTGATTTACATTGCCCACTTGAAAAGTGCAAGTGACACATTAACCATTTCATAAATAAGTTATCACTTGCCAATTCCTTTATAGTGTTTAATGAAGCCAGACAGAAGTGCTCTGGCAAGATGTGTGGGAATTCCCCAAAAGATTGATTCATTGGTTATGATTCTTTCAATTTTTGAAGCATAACAATGAAGTAAAATGATTGTGTTGTAAATGTGACACCCTTTCTTGGTACACCTACTGTCATGGTCATGGTGGCCACGGTTGAGCACAAAAAGAAGCTATTAACATTTAACATGCTGGCTATTTACTTTATGGTCACTCTTCACCAGAGCATACTGTCCATGATGTATAGTTCTTTTCCCATGGCAATAATAATTGTCAAATGAAAAAAATAATAGCCCTATACTCTTTGGGGGTGAGGGAGTGATAAATTGCCCAGAAATGTGAGAGCCATGGAAGATGAACCTTTGAAATGATCATTCATGTAATGTGTACAGGCCTTGAAACAGAAAGGCGGTGTCAGCACAGTCACCTCAAGCTGTTAACAAGTGGGGATGTACCTTGGGTGGCTCTCTACTGCTTGTTCAAATGGACATGCTTCAGTGATTTTTGGATTTAAAAAAAAAAAAATTGTTCATTTTTTGGCCAAATCTTAAAAAAAAATTCTTTCTTGAAAACCACTTGACCAGTTGTTTCAAAATTGCATAGGAACACTTGAGGGCATGACAGCAAGAGTTACACAGTGCATGGGGGACCTTGACCTCATTCTCAATGTCACTTAGGTGTATTGAACTCTACAGATGATAACTTGAGAACTTTTGCAGCCAGGACGTTGATGTTATACATGGTTAATCTTCTTTTTGATGGCCCACCCAGACAGTACATGAGTGACATTAACCTCATTCCCAAGATCACAGGACAACTGACTTGAAATTTACTGATCACTTGATAACATGAGAATTATTTTGAGTTAGGATCTTGACACTGCACATGTTAATGTTTCTCTATGAAGGACAACATTGACCTCATTTCTGATGTCACAGGGCAACATTCATCAATTTTACCGTTTACTGTAACTTGAGAAGTAATTGAGCTGGGACCTTGATGTTGCACATGCTAGTGTTCTTCCATAGATGTTAGACTTACTCAGTACATGGGTGACCTTGATCCAGTCTCTAGGACAGCTGAACATGGGCTGCTCACACAGCCTTCTTGGCACTCTTATTTATCGTTTAATTTTATCCCTCCAAGGTGTAGATAATTCTTAAAAACCCTGTCTGTGGACCTTAATAGGTAAGTGCAGTACTCTGGCAACCAGCTGTCTGTTATGAGGACCAAAATTTGGAGTTTGAAGTCACAGTAGGATCTCAAAACAAGTATAGATGTATTTTTTGTTCAGGTTGATTTGCTTTTCTGACATCCGTAGGGGAGAAGAAAGAGCCATTTATGCCTGAAAAAGTTAATGTGTTTAAAAATAGTTTTCCCACTTCTGAAGTCTGTTTGAAGTTGAATAAAATTTTCTTCCCACTATTTTGATGATGCAAGTTTGTTTTTCTGCAGAGACATTTCAGACGAAGAAATCCATTATGCAAAATTTAATATGCACCAAACTAGTGAACTTGTGTGCACTTTTTTTTTTTTGCCAAATCAATTTTTTTTGTCACTGGCAAATGGCTGGTGCGAGCCAGATAAAGTATTTCAATATCTATGCATACATTTTGGTCCTTTTTCAGTATGTGCAGATTTGATCCGTGGTGCAAAGGAAAAGAACCTGAAAGTTAAGGGGCCAGTACGGATGCCTACCAAGATACTACGCATCACTACCAGGAAGACTCCTTGTGGTGAGGGCTCCAAGACCTGGGATCGTTTCCAGATGAGAATCCACAAACGTTTGATAGATCTTCACAGCCCATCAGAGATTGTCAAGCAGATTGTATCCTTTACAAAGTATTGCACTTCAGCATATGAAATGTGACAGAAGATCAATATAACTGTGCGGCATTATAATTGTAAGAGTCACATTTTTTGTAAATCAGAAAGGTACTGTTTAATTTGAATTCAGTTGAACTGGGATGAGAAGGATCCATGGAAATTTGTGTCTTGTACTCGTACTAATCATTAATATACTTTTATTGTTTATACTCATGGGCAATACAACATAATTATCTTTAATATTATGATGATAATGTATCCATTGAGGTGTATGTGTTGTGAATGACTTTGCTCATGATCACTGCTATATATATTTTGGTCACCTCAATCTTGGTTGCAAAGTAAAGACAAACCAACAACCCTGTTTTCAATTTTTATTTGAACACAGCACAGCAATTTTTTATTGTATGTACAGCACAAGTCAACAATGTATAGCTTTGTGGTAGCATAGATGTGAATCCCTGTGAATATAATGCATGGAATTTATTATTAAATCATGAGCAAAGTCCTTTACTACACATACATGGATCCTTCTCGTCCCAGTTCAACTGAATTCAGATTTTACATGTATCCCATTGAGCTTGCTAGTTGAGAGGATTACAGAGCGTTTGCCAGCGGTAGCCGGCGTTAGTCAGCGTTCACAGCATTTGCTGGCGTTGAAAGGGTGTCAGATGCTGGCAAACGGCGACTAAGCTGGCAACTCCAACCTACGCTGGTTAACGCCAACCCCCAAAAGGCTAAATTGGATTTTGGCGTTTCCGAGCGTTTGTAATGCCGGCAAACGCGTCTGAGGCTGGCAAACGCTGTGTGACGCCAGGAACCGCCCTGAAACGTGGGAAAGGCACCCACTAACGCTGAAACAAGGTACTAGTGTATGTAACAGGATATGGTTCAAAATGTGAAAATCTTGTGACTAGTCCAGCATCCTTATTTTTTATGTATTTTCATGAAATTTAGTGGGATTATGGAGGAGGTCAAAATCCAGGTTGCTTTTGATTCTAGTGGCGCCTCCTATACGTTGAACGGTTCGCAGTTAAAATATCTTGAAAGATTTAAAATTCCATATCTTGAAAAATAATTGAATTAGACATGTAGATCATGTCCCAAGGCTAATATGTTATATTATAATATCAGTGACCTTGACATATATTTTGATAGGTCGCCAGGCCTGTGAAGTTGAAAGAGATGATTTTGTAATAGCAGGGTAAAGGTTAGAATTCAATGGCAAAGAGAATGTTTTTGGTGATGGTCATCAGATAATATGTCAGCAGGGCCTCTTGTTTTTTGTAAAAGTGTATATTTTAGTTTCTGTAAAATGCAATGCTACATACGTGGTGTGAAGTTGGACATTCCATCAGATGACGTGGTAAATTGCATGTGTCCCATGATGCATACTAAAAATTGTGGGAATTAAAAGGAAAAAAATGATTGACAGTGATTCCGGGATTATTTCCTTGCATTACCATAAACAGAAAGAATGTTATTACATTATGAAGACCCTTGGTGTAATGATAATTTCTTTCATGTATTCTAAAAAAAAATTGGTTCAAGTGGGATACAATATGTATATTTGTGTGTGTGTGTGTGTGTGTGTGTGTGTGTGTGCATATCTTAATTAGTTAGTTTCATTACAAATTGTATGTTACAAGCACTTCTAAATGTCTTCTAGATTTCCATACGAGGCAAAGCACTTGGAATGCCTTTCTGTATCGTCCTTAACTTTCCCTTCAGACATCCATCAGCATTGAACCAGGTGTTGAAGTGGAGGTGACCATTGCTGATGCATAGAAGACCGTCAGCGCAGGGACACTGAAATTTTGATGTACCTGGTTCATAAATAAACAGGAAACTCCCAAAATGCTGTGTTTTGTGTTTGTTTACATCTTGATGAAAGCTGTCTTGTATTGGTATAAAACTGGTACTCAAAGAGAAATGGTTTTTACATCAAAATAGAACCCTTATAAGCAGTACTTATCAGTTTTAAGGTTAACTACTGAAAAGTGGCAGATTGTTAAAATGAACAAAGGATGGGGAAAAAAAACTGCCAGCAAGAGTACATTTTTCATGTTCTGGACAAATCAGCAGAACAGATTTTTTTTAGCTCTGATGACTTGTCAGTCAGCTGAGCTTATGTTAGGACTAGCCATCCATCGTCCCTCCGTCGTCCACAATTCACATTTAGTCTTCTCCAAAACTGTCTGCCAGATTCACTTCAACTCGATGGGGTTGTGCCTTGGGTAGGTCTTCACAAAGTTTGTTCAAATGGCCACACTCCAGTGATTTTTGGATTTATTTATGATTTTTACCCTTCGGCCTTTTGAGGCCGACGGGTATTGTCGTACCTGATGCCATCTGTCTGCCCGTCCTGTGGTTTTACCACCATAACTTCAGAAATTTTTGAGACAGGACTTTCAAATTGCACATGATATTACACTCCTATATGGCCTACTTTGTGTGCAAGCATAGTTGACCTTGATTTAATTCTCAAGGTCACACAGTGGTCATATGTGCTAAGCAACGTTACCGCTCTTACTATTGAAAGCCTGCATCTAGCAATCTAAATCTTGCACACAAGAAGCTTCATAGAGTGATCTAGAAGCCTATTGAAAATAGAGGTCATAGCTTTATATTTGACCTAATTTTTGAGGTCAAAGTTCAAGTGCACAATGGTGGTATTGGTATAAGTAAGGAAGTTTTTAAGTCAGTACATGAAATTTTATACACACATGTATCACAACCAAAGAATGTGTCATGAATCAAAAGTAGGTCACTAGGTCAAGTATCTGGGTCACAGTGACCTATTCATTGAAATTTTGTTGACCCACAATAACTTCAGAAATTTTTGAGACAGGACTTTCAAATTGCATATGATAGTACACCACTGCAAGCCTAATTGACCTTGACGTAATTTTCAAGGTCACACATGGGTCACAAGTTTGCTGAGTGACATTGTGCATCTAGAAATCTAAATTTTAAAACAAGAAGCCACATAGGTTGATCTAGAAGGCTATTGAAAGTCAAGGTTATACCTCTACATTTGACCTAATGTTTTTGAGGTCAAAGGTCAAGTGTACAATAGTAGTATTTGTGTAGGTAACTATACCTGATACTATGGGACAGTATTCCTATTCACTTACAGCAAAAGAGATTGAAGACAGCCGAAGGGTACTGCGCTCCTTGAACGGTATTTTTTTTTAATTCCTTTTTTGGGGCAAATCTTAAAAAATCTCCAAAACCGCTCACCCAATATCTTTGATATGGCATAGGGACACTCCCACAGACTCCTAGTTCTGAATTTGTTCACCAGGTGGCACTGGCATTTTTTTCTAATTTTTAAAATAAAAAAATTTATGTGTTTTTGCTATTTTCGATTTCTCGGTCACTCAGATTAAGCTGAAACTTGGATATTATCCTTGTGGAAGGGTCAAACAAAGTTGTTCACTGGGTGGCACTGCTGTGGATGCCTGAATGAAACCATTTTTTCAATTTGGGTACTTATAGGTCAATGCAGCTTTCCTATTGATTACTATGTAAGTCGATGGGCATTCTAATGCTAATTTACATTTTTGACTTCTTTTCCAAAATCATTCAGATTGACTCTAAACTTGGTGTACCTTGGGTGAGTTTCTACCAGTTTTGTTGAAATAGTCACACTCCAATGATTTTTAGAATTTTTATGAATTTTTTTGTTCTTTTTTGGAGTAAATCTTGAATCTGAAACTGCGCACCCAACTGCTTTGATATCGCACAGGAACATTCCCTGGGATGCCTAGTCCTGAATGTGTTCACCAGGTGGTGCTGCAATTTTTTTTCAATTTTTTAGCTCGGCTGATAATTCAGCTTTCAGGAGGGTGAGGCATCTGTTGTCCGTCCGTCCACAATTCAAATTTTCAACATTTTGTCCAAAACTGCTAGGCAGATCCCCTTCAAACTTGGTGGGGAAGTGTCTTGGGTGGGTCTCTACCAAATTTATTCAAATGGTTTTGGTCCAGTGATTTTGGGGCTTTTAATGAATTTTTTCGTTAATTTGGGGGGGGGGGGGAATCTTAAAAAAATTTTGTGATTTCTGTGCGTTTTTATTTTTGACTTCTCCAAAACCATTTCTTAGATTGTGCTGTAACTTGGAAGATATGTTCCTTGTGGAAGGGTAACACAAGGTTGTTCACCAGGTGGTGTTGCTGTGGATCCCATATTTTTAACAAATTTTTCAATTCGGGTACTTGCTGGTCAATGCATACATTCCTATTTTTTACTATGGAAGTCGATGGGAATTGCAATGGTAATTTACATTTCACAAATTTGATAGACTTAAACTTTGATGTATTGTCTATAAACAGTTTTCTTGGTATTTTTTTAAAGGCAAAAGGAACGATTTTATTGCAATTTATAAATCACTGTTTCAATTTTCCACTTTGTGTAATTCAACATGGAAAAAGATTACAAAATATAAAAATATCTACAAAATGCCACATATCTTTCCTGGGAAAGAATGTACATTTTCAAGAGCATTTTATTTCATTTTATTTCATCAAAATTGGTTAAACTATTTACGAGCATTCTGTTGAAAACCTCAGAGAAGTCTTGACGTAAATAAGAATTGTGAGAAAATGCAATTAAGGTCTAATTGGCTCTCTGGCAGCAGAAAACTGGCCATTGTGGAAAATGTACTCACTCTCTCTGATTGATACTGGTCTTGTGAGAAGTACTTTTACAATACTATAATTTTGATGTGTTGTCATGAAAAGATATCTTTTAAATCTATGTTTAAGAAGGAATCTTGGAAGCTTTTCCATGAGAAGGTCACAAAGATGTGGTTTCCTAATACCTGGTTGCGGTTGCCAAAATAACATAAGGAGTGTCCATTGTTCTCTCCCCAGCCCACCAGCCCATTGTTCTCTCCCTGGCCCACTGGCCCATTGTTCTCCCCAACCTATGTGCAGCTTGATCACTTCCCATTGCCCAGTAGACCCAAGTCTTGACTGACACCTCATTTACATTTTGTTTTAAATACAAAACCATCTGGGTATTTGGCCAAAAACCATGATTTTTTTCACCTACAAAATTCTCATTAAGGTGCTAAAGGTTGTAGTTTCGAGTCCCACTTGTTCCGAACATAAAAATAAACATTGACATTTTTCACACTCAGCATTCGCTCATATTGTAGAATGCTGCATAATCTTTCTTAATCTGCAAAAAAACCCCGAATTCCTGATTTTCTAAAATTTAAAAAATGCAAAATAGCTGTACAGACAGCCACTTAATTACACTTGGAACTATTCGTACAACATTGTAATTGGCCAATGCAATAATGCCATGTAATGACTTCTTTCTGAATATTTAATTCTTACTTAAATTAAAAAAAAAAATGGAAAAATAGCTGCAACACACATTTGGTGACTAGAAGACAAATTCCAATGAAAAATACTTTGACAAATTTTCAAGTAAATCAAACTTGGGAGAAAATATATAAAAAAGGTACAAAATTTTAAATAAGTGAATAACATGAAGGACATTAAGAATTTTTGGTGGCTCCTATCCTTAAATGAAAACATGTTATGAACTACATCTCTGCAAAATTTGGTGCTTTTATCACAAAAGTAACAATTTAGTAGCTCGGAACTCGCAGGTACATCTTGAAAAGCAAAAGCAATGTATTATGTTGGCTTGGTAAATCAAACTTAACCATCTAATCAATAGGTTTTTTTTAAAATCTATAAATCAGTACCAGTCTTAGAAGTAACTTAATCTTGGTTAACTTTGATACCTAATGTGTGTTAAGATTGTGCTTGCACAAGATTCAGAGTGGAACATGGCCAGAATGGCATATTCCTGTTAAAATAAAATTGATGAATAAAGAGAAACACAGAGAGAGAGGGAAAGAAAGAACATACTCCAGAACTGTAGAAGTCTGCCTGCAGAAACATGGAAGCACAGTTGCTATTAATACACCTCCAAGCA
Organism: Hermodice carunculata; assembly: GCA_964020975.1. NCBI lineage: Eukaryota > Metazoa > Annelida > Polychaeta > Eunicida > Amphinomidae > Hermodice > Hermodice carunculata. The sequence continues at coordinate 65,898,470 of OZ026629.1, forward strand.
AAAACAAAAGGCCCTTTCAGGACTTTCTTTTTGCTTGAAGGCATGTGGCCACACTATCCCAAAAGACCAGTTTAATCAAATGGTATCACACTGAACAATCCTCACACTTATCCTGTACTTTGTGCCATATGCTATACTACTGGTATTGTTTTCTGTCAAATATGTGTATATATACATTTACTGTTCTCTGTCATATATGTATGTATATACATATACACACACAAACATATATATATATATATATATATATATATATATATATATATATATATCTTTGAAGTCGACTTCGAAGAAGTCAGCAAAGCATCGGCTGCAGCTCTGGAGATCTCAGTTCTCAGGGTCCTGAGCACTCGGAGTGAAAGCCACGCAAACTGGTGCATCTGAAATGGAAACCTTTGGGTTACCATCTGGGTATTCAGAACCCTTGGCCTGTCTGAGCACTGGGATGGTAAGTCCCAGATGTCTGGAAAACCACCAGTGCCTTGGCAAACTTTTTGAGTTCCTGGCTGCAAGAGCTCAGTTCATAAGCCAAGGCAGATGGGTGGTCGAAAGAAGACACCCAGGTCTTTAGGGGCTCCTTCTGCCATTACTAGGTCTTTGGCCCATGCGGTGTTGGCACCTATGGTGCCCAGGTGGCACATCCAGTTCCCCCAACCCCTGCAGTGATGGCAGTCCCTCCTGCACCTCTGGTAGCTTTGCCCCAGAGCAAGCAGTGGGTGATCCCGTTGGCCCTCGCATTTGAACAGGTATGCTGCCTTCCTCTCTTGAAGGGCTAGCGGAGCTCGAGCTCTGTGAGGAACAACTGTTGCAGTCAGAGACATTTTCTTCTTCAGCATTGGCCATCACTGCAGCTAAGTGGGAGCAGACTCGCTCCTTCTGCCTTGAGCCAGCTCTCATTAGGTAATGGGAATCAGGAGTTCACTTAATTCCCTCCGAACTCCTCCTGCTGGCAGACTACTTAGTGAACGGCAGGTGTGATCCCATATAGGAGTCTCCCAGAGACCCAGCAGGATCCCTTCGGCCAGCAGACATCCTTGTTAGTGGCCACCAAGATCACTGCATATGTCACTCTGGAGTCTGCCCTCTCCAGGGCTGAGCAGGTGGAGGTGGTGTCTGTGACTGCAAAGACTTCCACTGAAGTCTTTGCTACCCCAAATCCAGGCATGGTGGCAGATGCCCTGCTGTCACAAGCAGAGACTCCATGGTCCATGGACAACGGCTTTGGGCATTACCACTCCCTCATGAGTCCCGAGTCTTTGGACGCAGAGGTGGGGGATGAGCTTTTGCTTTCAGATTCGTCTGTCGGCAGATCTCGACCCAGTTGCAGGACTCGTCCATCATGCTGTTTGTGCTGTGATAGACGGATTGCAGCAGTGACCACAGGATATGTGGAAAGGCTAGCCGCTTCCTTTCCTATGGACATGGCGCCTGCTCTGCCACGGGCTTTGACCCTGTAAAAACTCTCAGTCAGAGCCTGGTTGGTGACCAAGCTGTGGTCCCACCACAGGAGGTGGGACCACAGCTTGGCCCCTGTACTTACCACCTCACAACATAAACAAGTTTGAACTGGAGGGGATACCCTTGGTGCCTCTACACTTCCGAGACCTGGTGGACCACAGACATGTCCTCATAATGTGCAACAATAAGACTGCCATGGCCTTCCTGATCAAGCAGGGTGAGACACGGTCCAAGCTGGCTGAGCTAGCCAGACACATCACCAGATGGTGCTCCGTACACAATGTCCACACACAAGCGAGGCATGTCCAAGGACATCAAAATGCCAGTCCCGCTGGTAAAATGGGGTCAGTATGCAAGTAATGTTGCACCCTGTACTTATACCCATTATGTATCGGCAAACGGTGGTCGAGTGGCAATGTTACATAACTACTACGAGATATTTTTTAGTAATATATCTGTATTAGTGAGTATACTTCTCGCACACCAGATAGTACAGAAAAACATGATCCATATTCATTAATTCCAAACCCAACAATGACAGCAAAGAGATTCCTGACTTGCCAAAGTATCAACATTTCTCTTCCAATACCAATGTGAAGAAACAAATTTCACTCTTGACTTTAGACAGGCAGTTACTGACAAAAGGCAACTGGTGGTTTTAAACCAGTCCTCTCAACCTTAGAAATATTCATCATTAACTGCAGACACTAGTTCTTTTCCAAAATGTATAGGCCCAACAACCCAAAACACAAATTTCATTACTTCTGCCAAAAATAAAAAGAGACCTGTTAGGCCTCTCACCTTTGAGCACTCCCAACCAACCCTGATTCCTCTATTAGCCAATGTCAATTGACCACTCTCCAAAAGAAGAAGGATGATACAGGGTATGGAGAGCATGCGCATGCGGAGTCACCACCAGTACCAAAGAAACCGAGAGATGGCCCCATGGGACCATCAGGTTTTCGGAATCAAGTGATGAAACTCAACTTGATTTCATGGATGTTCAACCCAGACACACAGGTCGAAGCAAATGGTTGTTAAAAGGTAAGTATACTTACCAATACTGATATTGCTTAAAAATATGTCGTATCTGTTATCTTAACTGCATGGCCCCAGTGCTCGATTGTAAAAAGTGCCGTTATTTTTAATGAAAATAAATTGTTTTTTAATTTTATCTATACTGAACCAAACAAATAACGCAACTTTTTCATTTGGGTTTATTTTCACATTGGAACTGTATTTAAAGTTCAGAAATATATGAACCATTGTTAAATCAGTCTAAAATAATGCACCAAGTAGTGTGACCTCAAGGTCGAGTACCCTGACCTTGCCTTGGGGTCATTGTCATGAATCAAGAGTGACTACAGCAGGCTATTTTACGAAAGTCTCTGACACCTGAAATTAAGGTTGCCAAGTCTTTGATTCTGGGACGGGAAAAGGCCACATTGAAATCAGCCAAAGCGTAACTGTGTGCGAGGATATGAGGCTTTCAAAGTTTGGTGGTTGTGCTGAATCAAGGACAACTGCAGGATTCAGTGTTACCCACATGTCTAAAACATTCGCACCTTTACTGGTTGGGTGTAGCCCCTCACGGACAATAAAAGGGCACCATGGGATTCATTTGGCACAGTATTCCAAGAATTATGGGTCCATTATCAACAGTAGATCGGGAGAGTGGAATTGGCATGCTACAGGCTGGTTTATCTGCAGCAGAGGTGGCAAGAAGATTGCCTGCTAAACATCTGTTCTTGGCTGTCTACTCCCCCCCCCGGCGAACGTCTGCCTTTCTTTGGCAGCGTCACTGTCTGGAAGCAGGCAGAGCCGTCCTGGCATCGCAGCCTGCGAGTGGCCAGGTGTGGGGATGCGCGCAGTGGATTGTGGGACAGTGACTCTGTGAGCGCCATTTTGTTTCTAGGCTATTACACGGCCCAGTGGGTATTGACCACATGCCGCTTAATTAACTGTTTGGGTTCACCTGCTGGGAAGGTGCGAACAACATAATGGGGGTAACAGGATTAACACCTCTGCTGTGCGATATCCATTCCAGCTACTGTTCTGCCATGTACGGCAACTGTGTTACGCACTCAGCCCAGTTGTAATTACTAAATTAGCTGCCTACGAACAGCGTCAGTGTCACGGGAAAAAAAGAAAAAAATGGATGAGAAAAAATTCTGGGAAGTTCTTGAGGATTGTTGGCAAGAGATGGGAGTAAATTATCAGGCGACCAAACACCAGGAGCAAGCATTATTTAATGTTATTGTTGAGAAGAAAGACACTTTTGTAATTTCACCAACAGGCAGTAGAAAAAGCCGAATATTCCAACTAATACCTGACCTGGTGAAACGGAAAACACCTATTCCAGCCAAACCTGTAGTAATCTTAGTTTGCCCGCTCGTAAGTCAAATGAAATCTCATCAGCAGGAACTGAGCAAGTTAGGGGTGTCGTCTTGTATTCTGGGTGAAGGTGACGACAGGAACATTTCCCGATCGCAATACACAGCACCCTGTTCCATTCTGACATCTTTTACTCCAGTAAGTCACAGATACACAAGCAGGTAAACCACGTTTGAGAAGGTGTCAATTGGATTACTCCCTTGGGTCCTTGACCTCGTGGAGTTATTTTGACTGCTGTGTGGGAAGTGACGTGTTGCTCGCATCTGATTGGACGACGCACAGCTCATTAATAATGTAGTAGGCAACTTTCACGATAAGCGAAGTACAATTCATTGGCCCAGCGGCGCCTGACAACGTTATCGCCAGATCTGCTAATTGCCTCTTGAAATGGTATTGCGACACGGCCGGGCAGACTTTCGCTGGGGGCCAACATAGTGTATCGCCCCAAGAAAGTCTGCTTAGGAGGCAAGCAAGAAGACTGCAAGTCCACAAATCCACTATATCCAGACTTGCTACAAGATTCCAGGAGACTGGGGCTACAGCTGATAGACAGCGTCCTGGGAGACCAAGAAAAACCACACCTGCACAAGACAGACACATCAGGGTGTCACATCTGCGGAACAGAACTCGACCAGCCACTAGAACTGCACAACAGACACCTGGCAGAACCAATAACAGAATATCTGCCCAGACAGTCTGTAATAGATTACAAGAACGCCATCTACACGTCAGGTGTCCTTACAGGGGCCAAATTTTGACACAGGCAAGAAGGCAAGCCCGACGACAATGGGCTACTGCCCATACTCCCTGGACCCATCAACAGTGGAGGGATGTGCTATTCACCGATGAATCCCGCTTCACCCTGTATCATCCAGATGGTAGGACACGTGTTTGGCGACGAAGGGGAGAACGCTACTCAGATGCCTGTGTGCTGGAAACAGATCGATTTGGAGGTGCATCAGTGATGGTGTGGGGTGGAATTTCATTCACAGCCAAAACCCAGCTAATCTTCATTGAAGGCAATCTTAATGCTGCCCGTTACAGGGATGAGATCCTTCAGCCTGTTGCTGTCCCTTTCATTAGACACCACCAACTCCACTTGCTTCAACAGGACAATGCTCGGCCCCATGCCGCTAGACTGACGATGGATTTTCTGCAAGGAGAAGGAATTAACGTTTTGCCATGGCCAGCCTTCTCACCTGATATCAATCCCATTGAGCATCTTTGGGACTACCTTGACCAGCGTGTTCGGAGATGGGATCCAGCGCCCGCCAACCGCCAGCAGCTTTGCCAGGCTCTTCAAGAAGAGTGGGATCGTGTGCCCCGGCAGATGGTGTAGCGGCTAGTGTCATCCATGCGCCGACGTTGCATAGCAGTTACAGATGCTGATGGTGGTCACACACAGTATTAGTGGACATGCCAATTTGTGAACTTTACAAATCAATGTTCCCTGTTTATTGCCAGCTGGTCGCGCCCTCGTTGACAGTTTCAAGTTTTTGTTTTTCACATGTTATGCCAAAAAGACTGCAGAATATGGATCTAATTTGTTTCTGTGATATGAAAGTAAGAATAAATATTTAAGTTAAAAAGTTTAAGGGTTGCGTTATTTGTTTGGTTCAGTATACAAAAATCAGACCAATTAATTTTGCATTAGCTGTCAATGTCCACTGGATAGAGCTGTACTACTTACCTTAAATTGACAGGCACCATTGCTTTACCTTACCTCTTGATTCTTTCCAATAACAGTCCTCTCAAACAGCTGCTGGTTCTCCTCTAGCTGTCAGTTCTCCTCCAGGTGCCACCTCTTCCCTGGTTTTAAAATCTTGTGCAGCTGTCAGTACTCTAGCATTTTGCAGCTCTGTGGGTGCTTGTTTTTCTACAGCTGCCAGATCCTTGTAAGCTACCAGTACTTCCACAGCTACCAGTTCTATTGGTCGTCAATTCTCCAGCTGGGACTTTTGTGTATAACAATTTGTATATTTGTGTCATCAAAGATTTTGTTGAGAAGAATCCTTTTAAAAACCTAAGTTACGAAACAATAAAAGAAAAAAGAAATTTAAAAAGTTGTATCATCATCATCTTCACAAACTTGTTGAAGGTGCATGTTGGTATTTTCTTTAAACCTGTTTCTAACCTTGATATCTAAACTCAACCAAAACATAAGTCTCCGCTTTTATAATTTGATATATGTTTTATATTTGGTTAGTTTTCTGACAAGCATTTACATGTATGTGTAGAATAATCCCTAGGGTGCAACATGTGTCGAGTCCAGCATATTGAAAGTAATTGCTTGACTGCATATGTGCTAAATGTGAGACAAAGTCAGAAATCACACTTTGCAAAAAGGCTATTTTGAATGGGGTGGTTTCAGTGAGGTATCCTGTCCTTGTTTGGGCACACTTGGTGATTGTTTTATAGTGAACTTTACCTGTGTAATAAGGACAGAAACTGGGCTAAGCATGGGTCTAAAAGGATTAAGGGCCCAGGGTCGGATATGGATTTTTCCATCTGTGTTTAAGACATCATGCGACAGTTATCTGAAGTGGACAGGGCCAGAGCAATAGGCTGTGTTGAAGCAGGAGAGAGTTGTTGGTCGGAGGAGGGGCCATGGGTGTAAACCACAAGACCATCAATAAGTTGCTACAAAAATTCTGACAAACTAATGCTGTTCGGGATCTGCCAAGATGAGGACAGTCTAAGGCGACCAGCAGACAACAAGATCAGTTTGTCGTCAATTTGACATTAAGAAGCAGGACACTTACTGCTACAGACAGCAACAGTTGCATACAGCCTATCCTCATGAGAGGCACATCTCTGCCGAGATGATACGCAACAGATTACATGCTGATGGCTTGAAGTTGAGGGCCATGGTTAAAAATCAGATGCTAACCACTCGCCATAAAATATCCAGATTAGAATGGGCAAGACAGCACATCCATACAACACAGGATGGAGCAACGTTTAGTTAACGGATGAATGTCACTCTTCCCTTCACAGGAATGATGGACAAATTCAGGCCTGGAGAAGACCAGGGGAGAGACATGCCGCATGCTGTGTGAGCCCACAGTTGCCTTTGGAGGTGGCAGCATCATGGCTTGGGCGGGGATCTCAGAAAATGGGAAGGCAGACCTTGTCATCCTGAATGGTACCATGACTGCCAGACGTAGTGTCACAGAGATCCTGCAACCGCATGTTGTGCCGTATGCTGGTGCCATTGGCGAAAATTTTATCCTCATGCAGGACAATGCAAGGCCTTATGTTGTGGCCGAAGTTAGTGAATTCTTGGCCAGGGAAGGTCTGGAGGCTATGGATTGTCCAGCTTGCTCCCCTGACCTTAATCTTATTGAACACCTGTGGAGCCATCTCAAGTGAAATGTTGCCAGAGGATGGGTCCCGAGTTAAACTTTGAAGACCTAAGATGCTATCTTTTGGAGGAGTGGGACAATATACCCCAGAGACTGATCAGAAAATTGATCCACAGCATGAGAAAGAGCTGAAAATCACGATGGATACACACCCTACTGACCGAAAGTCAACCATATACAGTCATCAAGTCATCAAACATTCTACTGACCACTTTAATTCTTTCCTTCCTGTAAAAACATGACATTATAAAACTAAAGCAGAGTCTGTGATACCCACTGCAGTGCCCCATTCAGTTCACATTGAATGCTATTGCTGTATGGACAATCTTGCGCACCTGTGATAGACTTTATTTGTTTTCAAGTGTTGTGCAGTGAAGCGTAGATTCATTTGTACTGCACTTGTGTCTGAAACCAAATGTAAGGTGTATACGGGATATAAAAGAAATGAAATATTAGCAAAATATGTGTTTATTTGTTTTTTATGTGGACTTTTCCCAGCGGAGACTTCTTTTTTTTTTGGTTGAGTTTTTATAAATTTATAAATCATCAGTCATTCATCACATCTTTTGCGACAATACAAGTTAATTTTGATGTATATTGAGGCACATTTATATGCTCAAACTTATTGTTCTTTGTTCCCGGAAGTGAACATATTTGTGGTTTTCCTACCTTTAGGACTAGAGAGTTACCAGAGAGTTTGGCACTAGGGGGCCCATGTACAAAATCAAAACATTCTATGCACTGTTTTTATAAAGAAGTAAAAAAGGAGGAAAGACTGGGGCACTGTAGCCCAGGTCCTTGGACCATCTCTCTGAGAGTGATTTGAAGCAGGCTCTGGCAAAATCTGCTGAGCACCACCTGGGAATCCATTGAATCCATTGAGGTAAAGGAGCCTATCAGAGCCTGCCGCTGCTGGACTGACTGAAGCAGAAGTCGGATAGGCCAAGATAAGTGTCTGAAGCCTGTTAAACTGGTCCTGGGACAGACACTAGAGAAAGTCAACCAGATTGAACAGAATTCCCAGAAAGACACATCGTTTCACATGCTAAACTTGGTATGGGAAGATTCACTAGAAGCTTCAGCTGGTGACATAATTCCAGAATGCTCCATGTTTGATGAGTGAGGTTTAAGCAACAAAGTGCCATGATCAGCCAATCATCCAGATACATGTGGATGCATATTGGTCTCTTGTGGCAATATGCTGCAAGTGCATGACTGAAGCAGGTGAAGACCAAGGGAGCCATTGCAAGACTAAAGGGGAGAGCTCTGAAATCGTCGAATGTTTGTTCATGAAAGCAAACAGCAGATACTCATCTTGTCTCCACAATTGGTACATGGAAGAAGGCATCCTTCAAATCCAGCAATGTAGTCTACTCTAGGGGTCTGACAACCACCAAGACAGACTGAGCAGGATACCATTGAATCTCCTTGGTTCCCTATGCTTCTTTTATACCATGGTAAGAAAAGGAAAGCTTCTGTTTCCCCTGGTCACTGGATGTGGGAGTCCATAACTGTGACTCATTAACAAAAGGCAACTTCCAATTTGCTTTTTTCCATGGTGATTCTTCTTCTAAATCAGACACTCTGCAAGGTGGCAAGATCATCTAAGAACCTTGAGCAGGGCCTGACATCTCAAACACACTGGATATCTATGAAATGAATTTTTACTTTTATCCATAAACTTCTGAAACGATGATTTTAATTTTAATTTTTAATATTGTTTCACAAGTTTTTGAAAAAGCAGTTCATGCCAGGAGTCAAAAATGTCAAAATCGGTGTATACTCTAGCAAAAGCAATTAAGCTTGTCACATAGACACCATGAGCTGGCTAGTACCATCCACATGGTGGTAATTTCCTATGTAAAATTCAAAATCATTACGTTTCTCATATAATTTAAACTTCAATTCACTATTATCATTGTACATCACTATGTCTAAAAATGAACATTACATGTAACTTTCTGTAGTTTCTTTTAATTCCATAACATCAAAGTACATTTGTGAAACACATTCTGAAAAGTGTTTATTTTTGAAACTTGATAGGTCGTCAATATATCTAAATGTCAACTTAAAACATCTATCATGAAATGTTTTTGACAGCTTCACAAGAAACGTAAACCCATAGTAAAACAAAAATAAATTGGTCAAAAGAGGTGTTCAATTGGTACCAATCGGAATATCAATTGTCTGTCTAAAGAGGGAATCTCCAAAATTGACATAAATGTTATCAATTAAAAAGCTCAGCAACCTCACAAACTGATTGTATTTGAATGCAGACTAGCCATCCTTCATTTCACTCCCTAAATATAAACCTTTATAAGATATGATTATTCTTTGAAGGTTATTTTTCTTATGCATTTTATATAAAAGAGACTGATACATTCTTTCAAATCAGAATGAAGAATGGTTATATATTCAGTGGAGAAGTCCCAAGAAGAAATCTGTTGGAAGGTAAATAATTATCAGTAACAATCAAGTGCTCCAACGGGATCTTTGAATTAGATAAAATCCAAAACCTGTTAATTCTGAAAGATGGTTCTATCTGACCTCAGTAATTAAACCAAAATTCCTGTCCTTTCTTTGAGCCTTTAGAGAACAAAACTGACAATTCTTTTGTGGAGGAAGCTTTGAATTGGAACTCATCAGAATTTTTCTGCAGTTTGTCAAGTGAGTAAACATTGGGTAAATGGGCATGTACATCAGAAAATTTCAGGCCTAATACAGATAAAAATTGTTGATGTTTGTTCAGAATAATATCTAATGACTCATCTACTTTTCATATGTGGGAGAACCTGAGTTGGTCAACAGGCCCAATTCATCAATTTGAAGCGTATAATAAGCCTATGACAATAAAATTACTGGATGCCTTAAGCAGGTGAAAAACATAGTTATCATATATCTCTTGCAGGCATGGAACAACTTCTGGATTTTTCAGAACAGGATGTGGTGGTTGTTTGGTTGTTTTCTGTAATTTTCATATTCTGTGTGTAGCAGTATGCCTTATTCATCGTTCCATTCATCTTAGATGGAAATATCAGACCTACCTTTCTTTGCCCATTTTCAATGATATTCTTTGACAAATTCCATAATCATTTTCTTGTCTTTACCCCAAGCTATTTTTGGTTGGTCATGGTTTTTAGGCCCTTTTGAAATTAGTTTACATAATGCATCATTTGGTATAATAGAAAAATCGCCAGTAATTATATGATTATGATGACTTGAAATATAAGGGGAATTGTGACATGGACATGGGTATTTGCTTTCTTTATAGTAATCAAGATTCAATTCTTGAACACTTTTTGTGTGGTTAAATATCTTGTATGCAACAGTTTTGAAATATTTGGGTGAAATTTTGGGAGTATTACTATAAAGCTAAGTTGGTATGCATGAGAACAATCCAGCATAAATTAATCCATAACTGAATGCAAACAGGCACAAGAAACTACAGAAATACAAATTCCCAAACCACACAAAATTTACATTTTACACATACACACATATATATACATATATATATATATATATATATATATATATATATATATACAGACACACATATACATACTGTATGTATGCATGTATAATGATGGTCATTTGATAATGCCTGTTAAAGTAATGCAAAACTATGATAAACATATCGAACACAATGGGCAGGATATTATATGCATGTGTAAAATTATTTTTGCTAATATCGTAAGATATTTTAGATGATATAGAAAAGCTAGCTTCATCGTCTGTTGGTATAACATCAAAGACAAAAATATAGAGAGGCAGCATTTAAACCTTTTGCTCAAAATCAGAAAAGCCATGTCAAGCTCCCCTGATCGGTGAACAAAGTGAAATGCTGGCCCAAAAAATAATGTCCAAAGTGAAGGGTGAACTTAACCACTGCCAGCAACTTGCGCTGTGTAACACAATACCATTGTTGTGCCAGGTCTATGTGCCAACTAGCATACTCAATGACCCATTCCACACCATCCTGGACTCGACTAAGCATCCCAGTGATGCTATTGGATTCTGTATCCATGTTGAACAAAAAAGGGTCATTCAGGTTTTGGTAAGCCTACACAGGTTCTTGTGATATATGTTGTTTCAATTTCCAGAAAGCATGGTATTGCTCCAGTCCCCAGTGGTATGTTGTGCCTTGCGCCAACAAATCTGTGTGAGCTGTGGCAAAACTTGCACACTCAGAGATGAATTGGCCGTAATAGTCCCAAAAATGCCTGCACCTTCCGAACTGTGGTTGAGGATCTCCAGTTTCCCCACATTCCAAACAATATGGGCAAGAACGACCTTGCTGTCCTCAAACAGCTGACATTTTCATAATTTCAGCTTTAGTCCATGGTGTGGAAACAGCATACTATGATGGGCAGTTGGCAACAATCAATCAGATGGCTGCATTTTGATCTTAACCAGTATCAGCACTAACCATGGCTTCATCAAGCAATTTGTATGGAACTTTTTTTGGTTCTATGAGGGTGAATAACATTTATCTATCAAAAAAAAAAAACAAACAAAAAAAAAAAAAACCAAAAAAACTCATCATTTTGTGTTTCCATGCTTTAAATTTGAAACAAACAGTTTGGGGTGTTAAAATTTTCGAGCTAGGCTAGGATGCTTTGTTTACATAAATGCAGTACCATTTGTTGACAGAATTGCAAACCATTTGAAAGAGGCGACCTACTGTTTCCACTCTTTGGCATTCCTATTGATCCCAGATGTGATGTTAAAGTTGAACACAGTGTTTACTCATAATCCAACAGTGCGTGTATGTGTGTGTGTGTTTATTTGTGATGCTCTAAGGTTAGTAGAATCAATGGAACTCTTTGCTTGCATTAACTTACACTTAACTCACTGAGGTAATTTGGCAATATGTGTAAAGATTACAATGAAGTGCCAGAGATCAGCACAGTGGCAGGTAGACCTGTGTGTTGTGCAAAAAGTGCTGCATTGGGAATAAATATTAGAGTTAATTAAGTGTTGCCATGATAGAATGGACTTGAATACTTTCCATCTAGTGATTGTGTGGATTCTATGACCTCCATCACATACCATGACCTTTTCACTACATGCTTCAGTCGTACCTTATGTTGGTCATAGAATCCCCACAATCATTGGATGGGAAGTATTAAAGTCTATAGGAGCACCTCCCACAACCTCTTAAGATGTTCCTGGAATGTAGAATCCCAGGACTAACGCATCATTCATATAGACAAGCATGGTACTACATTGGAGCCCTTGGAAAGCCAATTCCATTGCATGCTAAAACAGGGACGGGGCTTTGCATAGCACAAAAGGGAGTCTGTGGTACTGATATAAACTGTACTTCATAATGAAGGCAGTTTTCAGTTGATCACACTCATCCAATTTCAGCTGATGGTAGCCACTGTTGAAATTCAAGGCTGAGACTCGCAAACTGCTACTTAATGTGTCAAGCACTCCCTGATCTTTGGGAGGGGGTAGCTGCCTTTGACTGTTACAGCGTTCAGGTGCTGGCAGTCAATGCACTAATGCACCTTTTTGTCCTTCTTCTAGCCTAAGACTACAGACAATACCCATTAGCTGATTAGGACAAAGTTTGGTACTAGTAAACAGCTATTCTTGGCATAATCTGCATGCATTGCGTGGGAAGTGCACCAAGAATAGCTTTTGACTCAAGCTTCATCTTGGCATTGAAAGAGTTAATTAGGTATGACCATGTCATAATAATGTTGATCACCAGCAACAATATATATTAGCAGGTAAAGGTCCCAAATATATATTCCAGGAATTGTTTGTCACAGAATCATATTTTCTTTGATTCATTTTATGTGAATTGAATCAGATATATAGCGGAATTTGATTTGTGGAGCCCAGTTTAGTAAAGTTTGCATCCCTGAAAATCCAAATGGTCCTCTTGAAAATGCCATCGCAAATGGTAGGAGAACGCATCTGAGAGTATCTGGGGTTTTTTTTAAACCTTCCAGGGGAGGTCCCCCAGACCCCCCCAAGCTTCTTGCCTTTGCCCTCAGGTCGCTGACCCCCCCCCTTCCAATTGCAAAAAAAAAAAAAAATCCTGGCTCCATCCCTGCTTACAAGAGTTAAAATTTTGTACTGTTTATTGTAAAAAAAAATAATATTCAATTAGCAATGTTTAAAACTCTTGGAAGCTAATACTATCCTTTAAATATTCCGTATAAATTAGCTAGAACTCTGTCATATTTTGTGTCATAAACTTGGGTCTTTTAGGCAGGGTTTCTCGGGTAGGAACATTAGATTTTTAGTGACAAAATAGGTAGAACCTCCAAATGGAGCCTTATTTTGTCATAACCTGTGGACTGCAGTCTGAATTTATTCAGCAAGGCAAAGGCTTGGATGTTTAGGAAATGACACCAACTTCGTATCTGCTCCCTGCTCAGTCATTCAAGAAGATCCTCTAGATTCAGGAAAATCCTTTCATGGCGAATTAAGTTGTGATTTCAGTGCTGCACCAGATGTAAGATGGCTGCCATTTTGTCTTTCTAAGACTGCTGACACCCTTGCTTACATTTTCATCTTAAACTAACACGAATCTTGCACTTAGATTTTTTATGAATATGGCTTACACTTGACATTAAGTTTTGTGCTTAGAATAAAGTCAAATCTTGTGCTTAGTAAGTTTTATGAATATGGCCCCTGGAATGTGATGGCTGAAAGTTGCTGATGACGCATCACGTCACGCTTGCATTGTTCAATAGGTCTGGAGTGGCTGCACAGGAGGTCTGGACTGGGTCCAGTGACTTCGAGACAGCAAAAGCAGTGGATCCACATGTTTATAGCATGACACGTGATGGTGCCTAGATCAATGGGAGAATTAGAAATAGTCTACTCATATGTCAAAACATACTGGGTGTTTTGATGTTTTACAGATGGCTGCCAGTGATTTGTAGATTCAGGTGCAGTGTGTTTTTTTAATAGAGAGTGATATGATGGGGATGTAGGTTTCTTTGCTTTTGTCACTGTTATCATCACCATAATCACAATTTATGCAGTGACCATCATCACTGTGACTATCATTGTCATCACCATCATCACCATGACCGTTATCATTAACGCCATGACCTTCATCTCATTTTTTTTGGTCACCATCACTGTGACCATCATCATTATCGTCATCACCATAACCTTTATCATTGTCATCGCTATGGTCATCATCCCTTTTTTTTGTCACCACAATCATCATTTTCACCATCATCACCACGACCTTCACCACGATTTTTGTCAGCATCGTCATCCACATTATCATCACCAAGACCATCATTGTCCGCATCGTCACTGATTGTTGTTTCATCTTCCATTTCAGTTGACTCTTGCTCACCCAAGAGTTCAGGTGGCAAAGTGGCACATACACACTTGCTAGCTTTGGGTAACACAACATGACGTACCCCAGTGTTTGCAATCGAAATATATGATACTGGTGGGATAGTGGAAGTTTTTCTTTGTTTTTTTTTCATTGAAAAGTTCCACCATATTGACAAAACACATACACTGGACATAATGATGTTGCAATGACATATATTTTTACATCTGATGCCCAACTGGTAATTTTGCCACATGTGTTGCGAGTGATGATCAGGTTTGTCCAGGCGTATGCAGAGAAGATATCTCTGTCGCTCCTCATGAATTGACTGGTTTTGAAGCGAAGTACTTAATTTAGTGCTTCCATTTGTAAAAAGAAAGTACCAACTGCCCTAAATAATTTACATCACCTCTAACACGGAAATAACTGTATTTTCTTTCAACATGGATGGTGAAAATATATGCCTCTGGTCATATTTTTTCCTTACTTACCAGCAGTGGTTGGTACAGGGGTCAAACTGTATGACAAGTGATACCTGCATGTCTGTAATTTCTGGCTGAAACATGTGCACAGTACACTCACCCATATTAAAAAATATCAAAGCTGCATGAGAATCAATTTATGGAAAATAAATGTAAAATGAAATACTGAGAAAGTAGTCAGATTTTATTTGTTAATCAGTCTTTGACTAAATTATGTTCTTTTATTATTTGAAGAATTTGCAAATTGAAAGAAAATGTGCTTTGCAAATTTGATAGTGTTGTTGAAAATTAAAAAATATGAGGGGAAAAACTAACTACAGAATGTTAGGACTTTGGTTTTCAGCAACTGCCGCCCCCTCCCCCTCCCTAGGCTCCACAGCAGTTAATTGAGACAAGCACACTTTGTCCTACTAGATGTGAATTCCCCCCCCCCCCCCCAACCTTCCACTCTGGTAACGACTTGAAACAATTTTACGCTGGGAATGAAAGCACGACTCAACAACTTCCATGCTGGGAAGGAAGGCACTTACACATTCAGGAAGTGACTGCAGTGTGAATATCCTCTGCTGGAGCTGAACTGTGAACTGATGCAGAGCTAGCCCCAAGGGACCTCCCCACGCTCTGTTAAGCTTGCGGGTGACCGCAAGCTTAACAGAGCGTGGGGAGGTACCTTGGGGCTAACCATAGCCATAATTACCCCCGTACAACCTCATGATCTACATGCAAAACGCCACTCCTAGATAGCTACGTCACACAGTGACTAGCTTTCTGAAACTTCTGCCATGCGCCATTGTTACCAAGCTAACCGGAAACTTTAAATCCCATGTACAAAGAAAAAAAAATGGCGATAATCGAAGAATATTGTGACCTCGGATGAACAAAAATTCACCCAAATAATGTTAAATCTGGGAAAACTAGAGATTCCAAATACTGCGCTGGGGAGCTGCTAAAGGTTGATAATTTGGATGTGCCCACGTTTTTACAAGTTGTAGGCTATAGACTGTAGGTTTGGATTGATGAATTACCTTACTTTAATTTTAAAAAAAAATCATGTGTCATATATAGATGTCGCTCCGCTCGCTACAAGACCCCCATTTTGAGAAATGGTATGCTACAGTAGCGTGAAAAATTAATTGATGTTAGTAATAAAATGAGCTAGAAATTCTGTGTCTCCACCGTGATAACCCATAAATGTATTGGACAGTGCATCAGGTGGGAGGGTACTAAGAGAAGTAAAATTAATTGCATAAAAAAAACTTATCGCATGTAAGTATTTTGAGCAAGAAGTAAAAACATGAAACCCATCTTCAACCAGTCCGGTGGTACATTGGGTGCAAACAGCAGTGTATCTGGTTAATAAAGAAATACTTTGTTAAGTTGTACACGTGCCTCCAACTACACGCACGATTATGGAAACCCGTGTGGCAAAATCTAAACTTTGGTCGACATATGCATGTTTAACTTCCACTTGCACGACGTTTGTCTGTATGGAAAGCTATTGGGATCAAAATTCCATTACGCCTTGTGGTAAATTTTATTATAATTTTACTTTGCAATAATCTTTGCAATGATCTGTGGGTAAATGATCTGTGGCTACTTCTGCGCGGTAATGTGCTATGTGGTAAATGTGATCCTGCATCACACCATTGTACTTGGGGCTTTATGGTCAATGTCAAAGGAGTGGTGTCATTGCGCTTGATCTTTGATATTACCTTGTAGTTTGATATCTGCTATTTTGCCTGATGGTACATTGTACATTCAATCGTTCGTGGGAATACTTTTTATTTTGCCTTGTTGCAAATATATGCTGTCATATATTTTGACAAATCTAATTTGGCTTGATAATGATAATTGATTTTATATTTTGAGGCAATTCCAAATCGCTAAAAATGATATGTAGCAACATGAATAATGCTATGCAACACAATGTATAAGAGAACATGGCGTAAAGCACATTATATATGAAATTCAGAATTTAGAAAATATTAAGGTGAAAGGAATATAGAATGACGCAAAATAAAATATACCACCAGGCACAATAGAATATAGCATCAGGCACAATAGAGTATAGCATCAGGCACACTAGAATATAGCATCAGGCACAATAGAATTTACCACAAGGCGTAATGGAATTTCGGCCCTAATATCGTTCCATATTTGTGAGTCTCATATCGGCCAGCCGACTGTCAATGTTGTCAAACTGGCTATTCTGCTTCAGCGCCGCTACAATCTTGTGCGTGTTTTTAACTTGTGTAAGTTATGGTGGCACAAAAGTGCCAACTAAAATATTTTTCTCTCTCCATAAAAATGCGAAGGTGAAAACAAGAAAACAGAACAGCGAAAACGAGAAAACACGAAGGCGAAAACACTAAAATATAAAACACGAAGGCGAAAATGCGAAAACACAACCGCGAAAACACGACAGCAATTATGTCGTGTTTTTTGCAGTCGCATTTTCGTGTTTTCGTATTAGCATTTTCTCGTTTTACTGTTTTCGTTTCTTGATCGAAAACGTCACAACTTGATAAAGGAAGTAATTTGGGATTTTCAGAATTTCACGAGCAAGTTTTTTCAAGATGATGTTTATATTATTATATTATGCATGTACATACATCATTTATGTTAGCTAACGGAATTAATCTACTGAACACTTTAACTTTTATAGTTTGTAATTGTATTTTACAAATGGATTCAAAGGAAATATATGGGCGCACCAAATAACCCCGTTTGATGGTGCCCCTATTGTAACGGGGTAGTCTTCATGAGTAGTGTTAGTGTGGAAAAATAATCTTTGGTTGGAAAAAAAATTGGGTCCTGAATAGAGTGTTTTGACATAAAAGTCATATTTGACAGTCATATGAATATAAAATAAAATTCATTTATCATTTGTTGCTGGAACAATGCGTGCATGATGCACCGAAACGTGTCCGTGAATTTCACTGGCATAAGTCCCAGAACTTCGGTTTGGTGGTTGATCACTAAAAATGATTGTTATTTAATAGTTTTCATAGTAATACTTAATTGAGCTCTTGTGTCGGTTTCCGTATCTACACGATTAAGTCCAGCAGGCATGTTTTAAGCTACATTTCTGCATAAGCTACATTTCTGCATGTGATTAAATTGCATGCCCTGATGTGTAGTTCAGTAGTTCTAAATCATTGCATAATTATATGAACCTCCTTATTTCATTTAAAGAACATATCATATTCATCAAATTTGAATTTAGAAGCAAACATGTAGGCTCTGTTAGCCTCTGTGTAGAAATTGGGTCATCAGCGGGGAACCAGCACAAGACTGTTTCAGTGCCATTTATCCCAAAATGTTACATTCATGTAATGTTCGTTATTTTCGTGTTTTACATATTACATACACTTAAATGTGATATGAGATAGTAACAAAATGATGGATAACTACTGATAAGAGATTTTGTGTATCATATACACAAAGATGTGATGTGATATAGTGATAATATGATGGGGAACTTAGGTCTATATGTTTCCTTGTACACGTTTTGCAATTTGCTTATGTATGGCATACACAAGGATGTGATGTGAGATAGTGATAATATGATGGATAATTTTTGCAATTTGCTTATGTTTGGCATACACAAGGATGTGATGTGAGATAGTGATAATATGATGGATAACTGAGGTCTTTATGGTTCCTTGTACACATTTTGCAATTTCCGTGTATATATTTATTTAAATTCCTTGAATCTATTCTGTTGTCAGCTGTTGAATTTGTGTACAATATACGATCCATTTTCGTGGGTAGAGTCTGAGCTTTGGTAAGAGGTGCATTTGAGCATTTCACACAATCCCGGGACAGGAAAATTGTCAGACGGTGTCTGAAGACCATGACAAAACACATCTATATATCTGGCATATCACTTTTTATGTAATTTTTCCTTTCATGTAATAATGGAAAAGGAATCCAGAAATGAAAACAATTTTTTCGCCTTGTAAGAATCAATGTGCTTTGCAAAGATATGGCGAAAAATCTTCCGTACACTGTCCTGGTGTACAATTAAATATCTAGGAAAATGCACGAGTCTTGTATTTCTTTATAAAAACACGAATCACATGAGCTGAAAGTCTATTTCACATTTTGCCAGTGTCTATATATATATATATATATATATATATATATATATATATATATATATATATATATATATATATATATATATATATATATATATATATATATGTATATATGTATATATATATGTATATATATATATGTATATATACATATATGTATATATGTATGTATATATATTTATGTATATGTGTGTCTGTTTGTCTGTGTGTCTGTGTGTGTCTGTGTGTCCTAACGAGATCGATGTTTCTGTATGAACATTCAGATGTGATCAGATACATACTTGTTACATACTGAAAACTCCACCCTGTAAAACATGTTATGAAACTTTATATCATAGCTACACATCAGAAGGATGTTAATATACTTGTCATCATAATATGTACACGACAAATATATTTTTGTGTTTAATTTTTAGATGTGATGATACTTGGCTACACAAACTTCCCCATTGAAGTTGATTGAGATTGTCGTATAAAAACATGATTATTATTTTGTCACTTTCACCTTCCCAGACCTAGCTGACACTTTTATCTTCCCTGCGTGGTAATACTATTAGCTATTAGGATAGTTCCACAGCGCCTGATACAAGTCTACTGCAATAGACTAGTTGATAGGACTCCGATTTATTCGGTTCACTTCGGGAAGCGCCCCCTGCTCTGTTATGTCTGGTTGCCAACCCAGACATTTTTCTCCAAGAATTCTTTCTTTCTTTCTTTCTTTCTTTCTTTCTTTCTTTCTCTCTTTCTTCTTCACGACCAAATTTGTCCGGAGTTTTTCTCGGCCGCTATTTTTCCGGAAACCACCAAACTTGCCATGGTGACTGACCTACTAATGAAATTGTGAACCTTGTTTGGAATAGGCGTGCATCCAATGAACCATGAACCAAAGTTGCAGGATTTTGATTTATACGAATAATGCTAATACACCAATTCTAAATATTCAATAACTTAAAAACTATTATACATAAAGGCACCACTGCAACTTCAATTTGTAGGTTTGGGACAAAAGGTACATTCTATGAACCATGAACCAAAGTTAAAATCTTGAATAGTTTCATAACTGCTGTAGATAGTGGTGTCATTCAAATTTCAGTTTATAAGTTTGTGACATAGATCAAATATACCTAGAACCAAAGTTGTAGCATTTTAATTTATACAAATTAGGCCAATACACAAAATTTAGATTATGTTGAAAAATGGCAAAGTGTATCTTTTCAAACTGTTCTCATTTTGAAGGCACCAAGACAGATTTGCTGTGAAGCAAATCTTCTTTTTTAGTTTACATTTTGTGCTCGACCACGCTGGCCGGATTACACGTGGGAGGATCAGAAAGTAAAACACAGAAAGTGCTTGGGTTTAATGAAAAACCAAACCGTCAGCAAAATAAAAATGCACGTTCACCACTGATGTGACATTTTAGGTAAAATATTTGCACTGTTCAGCTCAATACATGCTGTAATCACTAGCCTTAGGCGCGGCATCCGTTATGAACATACGAAGGCGTGAGCCCGACTCGGCCACTTGCTGATTTAGTAATCAGGCAGACAATGGAATGTCTAATTAATTAAGGTCCGGATAATTTCGGTACAAGTTGGTATGAACAGGTCTATTATGAGTGCAATAAAATCTCTGAAAGTACTGATATAATAGTCTTCAATATTAGAGAAATTCGTAGAGCACCAATATAAAAATAGAAAAGAAGAATTGCTTCACAGCAAATCTGTCTGGGTGCCTTCAAAATCAGACCAGTTTGAAATGCTCCACTTTGACATTGTTCAACATCTAAATTTTGTGTATTAGCCGAATTTTTATAAAGTAAAATGCTACAACTTTGGTATTTGATCCATTGGTTGTGGGCATGTCACAAACTTAGAAAATGAAGTTTGAATGACACTACTTCTATGTATACTAGTTTTGAAGCTTTACAACATTTTAATTTTGCGTATCTGCCTAATTTGCCTAAATTGAAAGGCTGCAACTTTGGTTTATGGTTTTTTGGATGGGGCTATGCCACAAACCCATAAATTGAAGTAGGAATGGCACCTCTTTCTATACTAGTTTTGAAGCTATTCAAGATTTACCTTTTGCATGTTTACCTAATTTGCATCAATTGAAAGCCTACAACTTTGGTTCATGGTTAATTGGATGCAGCTTTGCCACAAACCTATACATTGAAGGTGAAATGACATGTCTATGTATAATAGTTTTGGAGATGTTCAACTTTCAAAGCCCCTTATTAGCATAATTTGAAATTCTACTTAACTTGTACTGTCGATTATATCGGCAGGTGTCACAAACCTGTGTATGCACATCGCAATTTTGAGTATCCGCAATATTTTGGAAGATATAGAGCTTTTAAAATTTTAATTACCCGTAAATTTGCATACTTTTAAACATCATGACTATTCCAAATGAGATTCACAAGTTCACTAGTTAGGTTAGTCACCATAGCAATTTTGGTGGTTTTCGGAAAAATAGTGCTTGAGAAAATCTCCACACCTAATTTGGTTGTAAAGAAAGAGAGAAAGAAAGAAAGAAAGAAAGAAAGAAAGAAAAAGAGAAAGAACAAAAGAATGGAAGAAAGAAAGGAAGGAAGGAGAGAGAGAGACAGAAAGGGAAAAAGTTCCAGGGCTTACTAATACAGTGAAACCCATCTAAAGTGGTTACCCTTGGGACCAGAGAAAAGTGTCCACTCTTGAGAGGGTCAGCCTTCTGAGCAGTATGGATGAGTATGGGTGCATGTATATGTACATTATTCATACATGCACATAAATATATGTACAGTGTATACATATTATAATTCAAGGGGATGTGTATACATGCAATACAAAACTGTCTTTCTTCCTTTATTACATAAACAAATTTTAACAGAAGCTGTCAAGAAACAACATAAACATGTACCTGTGAACCAAGACAAAAACTATACTGTCGCAGTATTGGCTATGAAGAACAGGCTTCATTTAACTGGTTACAAGAAAACAAAGACATGAAAGTGCCCACTGAGATGACACAAATTATACCCTCCTTGGTCTGGCCGACTCAGCTCTGTATTTAGTCTATTTATAACAGAGGGTACACTCAGGCTTGTTCTGCCTAGAAGTCTGGAGCTTGTGTTCCCTTGGGACTGGTAAGCTCAGCAGACTGACATTGCCTCAGGCAAAAATAGGCCAGCTAGGACACCAGTTTTAGTCATGGTACATTGACAGGTCTGGTCTGCACTAGTGGAAACTATACCCTGCCTGGTACTTATGGCAGCATGGAGTCAATCTGTTCCTGCATGAACAGAAAGATATTCTCTGTATTTTATTGAGAGCCTCATTACACAGTTGTTGGGAGTCTCCCCACATTTTTTATTTCTTTTTTAGCTGCAAGATCCAAACCTTCCAAAGCATACACCTAGCATGCATGGGTAGATAGCTGCCTGTGAGACAGGTTCAAGCTAATTAATTTTGAATGCAAAATGGTTGCCTGGCACCATAGAGGGTCGAACAACAGGTCATACAGCAGGCACTTGAAGGCCTGCATGTGGATTGGGGAGAAATTTGGTTTTTACAGTTACAGTTTTACCAGTTTTCTCTAACCTATGTGTGTAAGTTAGAACAATGTGTCTATCTCCAATAATTTGGAAGATATGGCGCTTTTAAAATTTTAATTGCCCCTCATTTGCATAATTTTAATCATCATAACTATTCCAAATCAGGTCATAATTTCACTGGTAGATTATTTACCATGTCAAGTTTGGTGGTTTTTGCAATTGTAGGGTCCGAGAAAAACTCCAGATAAATCTCGTCGAAAAGAAGCAAGAAAGAAAGAAAGAAAGAAAGAATTCTTGGAAAAACAAAATGTCTGGGTGCCAACCCAGACATAATGACTAGAGGAAACTAATGCACCCTATGTTACCCAAGGCTAATGCATTCTGCTGATAAAATGTATAAAATGACTATGGGGAACTAGAGTACCCTATGGTACCCATGACTAATGCTTTCTACATATAAAATGTACATGTTTTTAATCTTTGCTTTGTACCCTTATGTCACAGTAATAGTGATATCTCAGGGTAGTTTTATGCAAGCACATCTGAAGATGGTCATACAAATAATATCTTGAGTGTTTTATTTAGATTGTGAATAAGCATAATAGTTGCAAGCTTGCAACACATCCTAACAACCTTCAATAAAGAGAGATGTAGTTTCATCTAGACGGACGTATAATACTGAGTTACACTGTGTTGAGCATTTTGCTTCTACTTACGTATTTCTAATTCAGATCTGCTTTGGAAGGCACCTGTGTTAAAACTTGCTCAAGGTAAACTGGATATTAGTATCTGTACATAACATAATTGCAACAAATTTCTCTCTTACATGCTTTTCCATGAAATTTGGCAAAAGAACAATTCACTGCGTTCATCCACGAAAACTAGGCGTTGTAAAAAAAAGTGAGGCCTGTCGTCCACAACTCCGAGATAACACCGTACAAAGAAGCAGCAATAGGAAGTTTAGGTTTGAGGTTTTGGCACGGCGTCCAACTTCTATTTTGTAAGTTGTGGGAGCTCAATCTAAGTCTGGCAATGCACTGAATGTATGTAACGCTAGGTACACTTTGTATACATGATTCTAAGCGGAATTCCTTTTGAAAACTTTATATAATTGCAGCTTTTTGTCATCTTCTAGGGAGTGAAGCATAGGTTCACACTTTTGGATATAATCCCTATACAATTATTTTTTTAATGTTTTTATGAAGGTAAAATCGTCTTCCACTAGTTGAGAATACCAGAAAGAAATGAGCTTGGCTGAAGAAAGAATCTTCACTACCGCTTTACACAAATTTGTTTGTCCTCCATAATACGTCTCGAGTAGCATATTGTATGCTGATTTGAATACATGTTCAGATGGCAGTGTTAAGATATACTACCAATATTTAATTAATCTGACCTGTTGTCTGATGAATAAGGAATCTATCTGTATACATGTAAACACCTAGTGTTGGTATTTACTGTCTTACACCCAACTTTCTTTTCAGAAAACTTTCACATCACACAGTCTCATAGAGGTCCACACTTCACAACCATATTCCAGAAGAGGAATACATTTGGGCATCAAATAATTTAAACATGCATGATGGTGTAGGCTTGCCCATTGATCCATAATACATTTTTAGGCTGCAGAATATTGCTCGATTTTCCTGCTCAGAGAGATATGTATGTGTTGACTGTAAGACCTGTGTTTTGTTTGAATCAAAGATAATGCCCAAGTTTTATTTTGTGAGACAGTTTTCAATGACTGATCACAAGTAAATACACGGGGTACGTTTACGTTTATTAAACACCATAATTCTTGGTTTGGGCAAACTAACTATAAAATGTCATTTTGGGCAGTAGTTCTTCAATAGGTTTACCTGGTATTGAAGGCCAGTATCCGTGTCAGAGAAAAGCACCAAATCATCAGCCTATGATAATGAAGACAGCAATTTATCTAAAAATATACCTACTTCGTCTGTTATGTGGTCTCTAATATCAGAAAGGCACTCATTAAACAGTTTTGGGGAGATAATTCCACTTTGGAGTACCCCATGTGAGCAATTCATACTTTCGCTTAGAAAGCCCTGCCATTTTACCTTGTTCTTAGATTTAACAAACATATTCCTCAAGACATTTAAATAATTTCCAGATATATCTCTTTGTCGGAGTTTATAAAAAAAGAGCACCGCAGTCAACATAATCGAACGCTTTGGTAAAAATCTTCAAAGCATACATACAAAAGTTTCACAAGAAATTTTTGCGTTTCAATGAGGCGTACCGGAATAAAAGCATCATTTGTTCTTTTGTTCTGACACAAACCACCTTGGAATATATCATCCTCTTCAAACATATTATTCTTCGATATCAGTCGACCATTAAGTATAGATTCAAAACGTTTTCCCAATGTGACGAGCACAGTAATTTTCCTGTAATTATCAGGGTCTGCCTTGTTACCAGATTTGTGAAGCGGATTAATTATGCCTTCTGACCACTGAACAGGGAAATTACCACATTTAAGGTTGAAATTGTAAAGACACACAAGTGGGCAAGTCAGGAGAGACTCTGCATATTTTAGAAATTCGGCACCTATTCCATCTATGTCTGGTGCTTTATGGGTTTTAAGATTTCTCAGATGTGTTTTTAATTCGCTTTCAGTTATAAACGAATTAAGAACTTCTCGTATTATTAAGATTTTTGGAAGATCCGATTCGTCATGTATCTCATCCAAATTAGAATTTCTAATATCCACCACGAATTGTAAATCAAAGCACTATGTAGCAAGTAGACTCTGGACAAAAATGATAAAATTTTTGTAAATGTATTTCATTGTTGCTAGCTTTCTATTTTATAAACCTTTCAGAAAACGCCAATAGTCGCTAGGGTTGTTGGAACGCAAGGTTTCGAGCTTAAGCCTTACTTTATAACCATATTGCCTACGTTTCCTCTGCACCACTTGTTTATATTCTTTTTGTAACTGGTTAAATTTCCATTGGTTATTTTTGTCAGATAAGTCATTACATTATACAAAATTATGTGCTTGAGCTTTTAAAGCCTTGCACTCACTGTCAAACCAGCGATTTGACGATAAGTTTGTTTTGGATTGCAAATTGCATTCCTGGAAAGCATTTTTAATAACATTGCCCAGAAATCTATAAAATCCAGCACAGACATCTTCCACTGTATTTTCAGGGAAAGCATACTTAGGAAATCCGCCAGTTTTTTTTTTTTTTTTTTTTTTTTGAGCGACATTGGTAGTCAGTTCTGCGGATTACTTAAAAATACATGTAGAATCCCATTTATAATCAGAGAACCTACAATGTGTGACCTTCAATCTCAGATTTCTGTACTGAAGGCCTACATTTAGGTCCACATTTCAAATTGAAAATAACGGGACAGTGATCAGATTCTACTCTAAGCGGGTCGATCTCAAAGTAAGATATATAGTTAAGACATGAACGACTAGATATGAGGTAGTCAACAACACTTCGTCCACGAGGGGTAAGACGAGTGAACTTCCATATACCTTTATCTGGGCCAAACCGACCGTTACATATAATCAAGTTTCCAGATTTACATAAATTTGACAATTCTTTTCCATATTTGTTCATCTTCGGGCTGTCTTGGGATATTCTAGGAGAAATATCCTTGTCACATGGACTAGAAGTATCAGTGACAGGACAAGAATGACATTGGATTAAAATAGATTTTAAATGTCTGCTGTCGCTCTCACATTTTGTCAAAATCTTATACATAATCAGTTATGATGACAATATCCTTTTGCATATTTTTCATTCATGTAATAAGCTGGAAATATTTATACAACTCTACTAAACTCAGCATGTATTCAAATTAGAAAATATGTTGATATTCATTCAGTGAATGATTGTGGTTTGAACAACTAAATCAATCCCTATTTTATATATATATATATATATATATATATACATATATATATATATATATATATATATATATATATATATATATATATATATATATATATATATCGAGAGAGAGAGTGAGAGAGAGAGAGAGAGAGAGAGAGAGAGAGAGCTGATTTAAGATCACTTGCCATAATATACATTGCATGTCTACTTTTGTCTTAGTATAAGGCCTACACATATGTAATGGAACCTGCTATATGTGGCCAACCGTTCAGGCAAGAAACAGTGACCACATATAGAGCAGGGATCACTGTGTGTGTGTGTGTGTGTGTTACATCCCTTAAGACTTTACCCCTCCCCTCCAAAAAAGAAGAGAAAAAGGAAAAGAACAGAAAAAGGTACACTCAGAACAAATCAAGCCACCAAATCTTGTGTGCGCAGTCTGTGCACCGAGGGGCACAAGGGGTAAATCGTTGCACTTGATCATTTAAGTAGATAGATATGGCTTAACCATTTTATACTGTCAGTGTGTACATTGTAATGCAAGAAATGACAAAACCGAATGAATAAATACTGTCCACAAGTGAAGGTGTACATTGTTAACATTAAACATACAAATTGATTGTATTGGAAGTGCTTACAGATATTTTCATTCAAAGACAGCCTAAGCTTAAGCTGGGCTATGGAATGTCTGCATATAATTTCAAACCGTCCAGTATATCATGATACAACCCCACACTGATAAAAAGGCCAGATTTTGTTTTGATTGATTTTGTGTCAACACGATTATTGCAGTGCGTGGGTCCGCCATTCTTCCAGAGGCGGAAACTTCAACAGTTAACTCATGCAAGCACATGTTACCAAGAAAGAAAGATTTTATTAAAAAGAAATGGTCAATACTGACCTATTGAGGAGCCAAACAAATCTAATATATATTGTGAAAAAAGTAGAACTTAAAAATCGTCTAATCTTGACATTATAGGTCAAGGTCGCTTAGCATGTATCATATGCGTAACTCCAATACAGAAGTTTGTTCGTACTGAAATAACAGCCAACAGACCTAAGCCAAACCGGAAATTTCGCACGTACAAACTTTTATGAGGTTAAAAATGCATCTTTTTCAAACAACCATATGACTTCGATCTTTAAACTTTACGAAAACGGTGCACGTATGGCAAATGGGTGGCTAGAGTTCAGCTTTGCACCAAACACATTTCAAATCGATTGATTATTTTTCCAAATATTAATAAACAACTTTTTTTAAGATGACGTCCTAATACGGAAGAAAAAGATCAAGGTCACTAATCATACATCAAGTTCAAAACTTCAGTGATACTACCTTTCTGTGGTGCCAGGATGTCTTGGAGAGCATTGTGATTTCTGCAATTCTGCTGTCACGACCAGCAACACTTTCCAAATCTTAATAAAAAGCAAATGATTGCACTATCCTTACTAAATTTTCAAACATAACAAAAATGGCCATTCAGACTAAATTGCTACCATTTTTGAACATATCTGTACTTTCGTTCTTGCGACGAAGTAGGAAAAAAATAAAACGCAAAAAAATCTTTAAAAAATTAGAAAAAAATCCCACAGCCACCTTACTAACAACAGGAATATCTAGCAATACTGCAAAACGCCCCTTAGCAGTTTTGAAGCAATTACCTGTATGCTTTCAGAGAAAAATATATTTCTTTAAAATCCGAAAACCAGCATAAAATATGTACTAATCAATAAAATGTCATCATTTAACCGGAAGTTGTGATGACCCAGATAACTTATATCTGCCTAAAGTTTCAGAAGATCTGGAAAATGGTTTTTGAATAAGAGACACCGGTGCCTCATCCTAGACAAAAGAACACATATATTACGGCAGGTGACGTTACGAAGTGAAGTAAATAAGCAAGCAATGCGTCAGCTGTCTTTGTGTGTGTACAGACACACACACAAACACACACACACACACACACACACACACACACACACACATATATATATATATATATATACACATATATATATATATATATATATATATATATATATATATATATATATATATATATATATATATATATATATATATACATATATAAAATAGGGGTCGAGTTGAGTTGTTCAAACCAAAATTATTATTGAATACAAAATTGAATTCAAAACTATTCTGTATGAAGATATTAATGTTTTATAATTTGGATACATGCTGAGTTTAGCAGAGTTATGTATATATTTGCAACTTATAACATGAATAAAAAGAATGGAAAAGTATAATTTATTGCCATCATAACCCAAAATGTTGCAGATGTTTTTGACAAAATTTGACAACATTTCAGAGCGACGATAGACATTCAAAATATTTAAATCCATTGCTTTCTCTATCCTATCAGTAATACTTCTGGTCTATCTGTACCCTTCTGTAGGTTTTTCCTCTGTTCCTTTTCAATTACATATCACGAAAGTTGGCTTGTATTTTTGCACCACATTACCTGAGCAAAAGTAACAGGCTGAACATTTACAAAAAGGAAAGCAATTTTCTGAATAATTCTTTGATATTTGATGCAGAATTTTTTCCATATCGAACACTTTTTCGACCAATTTTATGGCATCTAATGCATTCAACTGAGGGTATTTAATACTATTCACATTTCTTGGTAGATACCACGGATGCTCTGAAAGCCTCAATACAGCAACATTGCTATTGGCTGCATTGTTTTGTCATTATTGCATCTTATGGATGACATTTTGTTTATTGAATATAAATTATTTTAAGTTTTCCCTGGCAATTAATAGTTATTAGTGTGTAATTATTCAGCTGAAAGTCCAACCGAATATACAAAATTATTGCAGACTATATATAGGTTTTTGACACTGGATTGTATGTCAAATTAACCTCAAAGTATGAGGCATGTCTTGCTCATCTAGCTAGGCATGCAGAATGGTAGGGTAGGGCGCGGTGTGCCATGCTCACCTAGTTGGACGTGAGGCATGCTACACACTATATAAAACACAATTTAAACTAGAAAAGATGATTTGCTGCATAGCAAATCAGTGTGTGTGTCTTCAAAGCATATTGGTGTGGCAATGTACAACTATTCTATAACACAGGAGTACAAGTTGGAATGGCATCTCTATCTACTATAGTTTTGAAGTTATTCAAGATTTAAAATTTCTAATGGTGCTATTTAGCATAATTTAAATTGCTACAACTTTTAGTTTTAATTCATTAGCTGCGCAATGGTCAACAACCCCTCAGTAGAAGTTGGTCAAATGTAGATTGCCCAGTGTTACAATACCCAAAATTTAAACCCAACATGAACCAAATCGGATGAAAATTGACCAAGTTATGGCAAGATGAAACTTTCTAAGGGCCAAATGACCTTGACCTTTGCCCTTTGCCCTTTCGAGGTTACTTGTTCTCATAAAAATGTGCAGTGTTCCGATACCTACAATTTGAGTCAAACTTGATTAGAATTGGATGGAAAAGGGCCAAGTTATGACTGGATAAAACTTTCAAACATCCAAATGACTTTGACCTTTGACCTTGAGAGGTCATATGTAAAATTCGTAATGTATAGTGTTACCATAGCTACCATTTGAGCCCAATATGATCAAAATTGGATAAAAATTGACCAAGTTATGGCTAGAAGAGAGTTACCATGGAAAGTGGCCTTTGACCTTGAAATGACCTTTGACCTTGAGATGACCTCTACCTGAAGTGAAGCTTGACCTCAAAAATGACATTTTGGCTTAAAATTGAACTTTGACCTTGACATGACCTTTGACTTTGACATGACCTTGACATTTGAGATGACCTTTACCTTGCTATGATTGAACTCCTATACACTCGGAACTACATCTATCATAGTATATAAGATATTGAAGATTTAAAACTTTAATTAGCCCTCATTTGCATAATTTTGAAAAGCATGACCTGTCATTAAAAAAAGGCCAAACTTTATCCATAGAAGTATAATTGTGCCAAGTTTGGAGTTTCTACGTATAATACTTTTCAAATGAAATGTCGGACAAATTTGCCTGTAAAGAAAGAAAGAAAGAAAGAAGAAAGAAGGAAAGAAAGAAAGAATTCCTAGAAAAACAGAAAAGTGTGCGTTGACACACACACTTTAACTATGGGGGTATCTTTCTGGGGAGCTTTCAGTGTGTTTAGAAACCAGCTATCCGTCTTGTCATATGTGGGACTGATAGACACACACAATGTGAAACAGAGAAGAACACCACCCACTTGAACGGACTCAATAAATAGTTTCACCACATTGACTCTCAACTTTCAATGATATCCAGTAGATCTCACACGGCCTGCAGCTGATGACATTTTTACATGACACATGTGGAGCGGAAAAACCGGGATTCCTTATTGCAAGGACAAATGAAATGAACAAAGTGCTGCTTCACAATACAGGTTACCCGATGATGGTGGATATTATAGAAATAGTGCTCCAAGAAGCTTCATATACTGAAGTTTAACAAGAAGCGTTGGTTTGGTTTGCAAGGCAACAACCCACCATACTGCGCGTTTTGGTGTAAGTCTGTTGCTTCCATTTCAATTACTGACATTTGAATACCATCATGGGTCCAAGGAAAGACAAAGATAGCCAAGCTGTAGGGAGACAGTCTTTGGCAGCCAGTGCAGATAATGGGGTTACTCCAGAAATGGACGCAGAAGATGAAATTACACAATTGAGGCAATAGTAGCAGCTTGCATTATGCATCTATCGCCGTTGCCATCTGTGAAAGGCCAATCCCTGTGGGTTGGACTGCTTGGGTGGGCGGGCCTTAGTTGGGTTGTTGCCCTCGCCTTCAGTCGCCTCCGATGGCATGTTCATTTTGGTTATAGAATATTGTTAACACACACATGTACAAAGTTATCTTTTGTGTTCATACTTGTACATAGCCTGTTTTGTGTAAGTGCATAGTTTTCAACCTTATAATGTCTCCTCCTGTGTGTCTTGTACATATATATTGTGCGTCTCCGTGTATGGAGAACCCCTCGATTAGTAACACTCTTTGTACTATTGGGCAATCCCGTTTGAAATAAATATGTTTAAACTAAACTAAACTTACTTTTTAAATACTCTTTTTATCCCCCGCCCCTTTAGAGAAGTAAACCATATCAAAAACAGACGGAGAGAAAGAGAGATGTCGTTTTGTATGCACGTTCCATGCTGCATACACTATGCCAGATGGGTGGTCTTCATAGATCATGATCATGACGAGGTGACAACTGAGAAAAGAGTCCTGTTAATGATAAACAAACATCAATCCCAGCATATCTTAGAATTTTAAAAAAGTGAAAAAAAAAACAAACAAAAAAACAAAAAAACAAAAAACAAAAAAAAAAAAAAAAAACACCAAAAAACAAAAACAAAACAAAAACAAAAAAACCAGAACACCTTATATGTGTTGAGAATCCATTAATTTCAAAATTGCATCATTGCTAATACTGTGCATTGTCACATATGAATAACCAACTCTATTCATTTCCTAGATCAGACACAGAGGCTAGTAGTACACCATGACCGAGGTTATGATGTTACAGTTTGGACACATGGGTAATTGTTTCTTGTCAGCCAAGACAAACTGCAGGGCTCGAATTTAGCTAGACTTGCACAAGTCCCTGGTGCATGACCCTATTTTCCCATCCCGCGGTCCCACCCAGAAGTGCGATACATTTTCCCCTCCACAAAGTTAACTGAATAATATTATGCCAACTACACGGTGTTATTAAGTAGGTCCTACTATTATTAGGCTATTATATTTTTTTTAACTGTCGACACTGCCGCCGTGTCGGTTTCAACAGTAGCAGCTATTGAGTCCTGGTCAGTTCTAATCCCATTATCATCGCGAGTGGAAAGTGGCCTTCGATGAATGCATGGCTAGTCACTGGCCACTCAAGCGAGACAAAGCTGACCGTCTCCCTCCGGCTGCCGACACCAGGGACTTGTCAAACTTGCACAAGCCCACTCTGGACTACCATCAATTCGGTGGGAGTGACGTCACAACATCCGGGGTTTTGCGGGATCTTAGAAGTCAAATCAGTGCCACAACTTTTTTATTTTTGCATTAATGTAAAATGATCCACGTCATGATTTAAGTTTTGTTGAGTAAGACCTCTACATTTCTATGTGGCTCTTTTGTCAATTTAAACAAAAACTCTTGCCCTACACCCTGCAATGGAAATATATCGATCTCAATCACGATTTGATCAAAGCGGTCAAACCTGTGTGAATACAATTGCATGGGTACCGGTCCGTGCATTTTTCTTAGTTAGCGTCACGAACGATGGTTCCTCTTTTATTTTTTTCTAAAGATCGGTTGTGTGTTATAATTGCCATTCAACTATAGTGGTTGAGCTTGTTGCTGCAGTAAATAGTCCATAAACACACTTTATCGCAGTTACTGACAAACTGTCAGCATGATAAACACCCGGCAGCGGTATTTTCACCCGAGCCATGTTTACCTGCGGCTGGCGTATTTTACTCTCTTTCCGTGAAAAAATTGGACCCTCTACTCTAATGTACGCAAAGACTGGTACAGTGGTAGTATATGTTGTCATTCTCACCAATTTACAGCGTTAAATTGTGTTCCTTGCTTTAATAAATTGTCCGTAATCGTCACTTGTCACTCTGCCCTCCTTCCCAATTGTATTCTACGAATAAAATATGTTTAAACCACTTGTGTTCACACAAATGTCACCCATCTTTCTAGCCCCAAGGGACCTCCCCTGGCTTAGCAGAGCGAGGGGAGTTCCCTTGGGGCTACCATCTTTCAAGCCAGACTTCACAACACGAGGCAGTGAGTTCTACCGAACGAAACAGCGATAGAAAAACTTTTTGATTAGATAGCGAACACCATGTGATCGATTCTGGGCCCTTGTAGTTTCCGACTAAAATAACGACGCATCTGTTTGAAATAGAAGCAGTTTTGAAGGTGTTCCCGCTAAAATACTTTTGTTTCAGCCAATGGGAGAGCTTGTTGTTAAAATAGACAAGGTTCTGATCATTCTAACGATATAAACAACATGGCGCGGAGACAAAAGAAAAATCGAGATAGAGACGATGAAATCACCCTATTTTTGCGCAGTTTTGCAAAGTTACATCATTCAAATTGTCACAAGCAACGACCCGGTCATTGATTTAAATCATTGTAGAAGGAAAATATTCATTTTAACGCCGCTCGAAATAGCCATCGGCAAGAACTGAC
Organism: Hermodice carunculata; assembly: GCA_964020975.1. Classification (NCBI taxonomy): domain Eukaryota; kingdom Metazoa; phylum Annelida; class Polychaeta; order Eunicida; family Amphinomidae; genus Hermodice; species Hermodice carunculata. The sequence continues at coordinate 65,932,212 of OZ026629.1, forward strand.
GTTTCTCTACAATAAAATGTGCATGCTTGCATGTAAATAAACAACAGTCAACACAAGGTTTTTGAGACGGCCTTGAATCTGTCACGTGCTTGACTGCTCATGAATAATTCATAGCAGCGACAAGCCGGCAAGTTTGTCAAGTCTCACTGGACGCCCTCCGCCTGACTCGGGCAGTGCAATTAATACTTCATTACACAGTAGCTCAATTAACAGCTTCTGAAGAGGGGTGCGTTATGACCGCTCGCATGTCTGTGTGATAAGAAACACAGTGCAGACCGCCCCGCGCTAATCATCTGGAGTCCGTGTTATCTGGTTATAGACACGTTCCACGCCAATTAGCCAGGTTTGAGGGCCTACCTGTATAGTAACCGAATAACGCTTCGACGTGTGTTTACTTGAAAAATTTATTTTTGCAATTAATTTTATTTTGAATAAAATACGGAAGACAGTCCAGTGAGACTTTAGCAAGTCTAGAATTTAGCGGGTGTCCGACGTCCCGAGACACCCTGAGATTTTGCCGGGCATGTTGAGATAAAGACCAAGATTCCCGACCGGGCATGTTAAAAATACATGGGCATGAGATTAGCTTGCTTATCTTTAGGACTTTTCAAAGGCCGGTGTGGTACACGCTAGTGTTAGTCCAGCTACCGGACTTTCCTTTACACACACGTGCGTGGAAATAAATATATTTTTGCCGCATTATTCTTATTTATGTTCAACAACTTTATTAAAAGGAAACTTCATACCAATCATGGTCCGTGTTTAATCAGTAAAGGTTCAACGACAAGCCTGTCCAGTTTCGCCCCGGGAGTTTCACAAGTCTGCTGGGTATGTTAAATCTGCTCAGAATCGTCACATGAGAGGCAAAAAGATCTCGCTCTTACTAATTAAGTTGAGCAGTTCCGTCACTTATCCTTACCATGCTAGCCCATAGATCAGAAGCGCCCGAGTCGATGATAATGAAAATTTGCGTAGGCGGTTGGCAAAACAAAATGCAAGCGGTAAAATTAAAGGCTAGGTCCTGGAATAAATAAATGTGTGATATGGTTTTTTTTTTTTTTTACTGTACAAGTATATGTACCATACTTGCTTTTCCTCAGTTTATCGACAAAAAATTCCTTATCAAATTTTTGAAGCTGTTGTACTGAGCGGGTATCGTCACATCCCATCCTACATGACGATGCGTCGGGACGATGCGACCGCTTGAATGTTTGGGCGCAGACGAATTCTTTCTTCTAGTCTCGGTTCAATTTAATCATAGCATACTGGCTGTAATGCTGAAAAACCTGTAATAATTCTGATTAATCAAATATATAAAATAAACGGCAAACAAAACACCACGTGTATACTTGTATATCTGCCAGTGGTTGACTTGGTTCAAGTCAACTTGATCAACAAATCTCAGAGCATGTGCGTGTCCGGAGTTCACCGAAGTTATGCGAAAGTATTACTCTTCGGTTCAAGAATTTAAACGTAGTATGAAGGAAGTAATGCTGGATTTAAGACCTTTAACAATTTTAATGTGATCGAATCTATAATAAACGGCAACACAGCACCACTTGTATGTCTGTGTTTTGCTACTCGACAAATGAGAGACCACAGATCACTCCGGAGTTTACCGAAGTTCCGCTAAGTAATTTGTACCCGAATGCAAATTAAAAATGGGGGATTCAAGTGTGCCCTTGCAAGCGGGCTTTCGAGATACCAGGGGCGTATTTTAATTGATTTTTTAGGACATTCTAACTATGAACCTGACATAACTGAGCATGCAGATTAAGGTCAAGATAGTAAGTAATGTATTTAGATTATTTTTGCGACCGTTCAGTTGTTTTTGTGCAAAACAAAGGCTCGGTAGTAGACGGCACCGCATGCACAAGGTGCCGGCCAGTTAAACTTTAAAAACGCCAAAATAGATAACCTGGCATGTTCCAAGTTGCGATGCTCTTCAAATCAATCCCGATTATTTGAAACAAAGTTTGAAACACAGGGGAATTACGATACTTGAATGAATGACAGCTACATTTTCGTCGTATATGATGGCAAAACATCAGGGTTTGTCACTGTTTGACACTTTGGAGTCTCCTCAAAAAGCGGTAGTTTGCGGTGTGTTTTGCCAAATTTTCCCGGTCGGTGGTCGCTCACGACAGTACATTTAACATTAGAAAAACGTCCGTAATTATACATGTAATAAAGAATGTAACGTTCAAAATATGTGTTTGTCTCATTCAAGGGGTAATACATGACGAATAAAGTGCGGGAAAAAGACACACTTCAGTTGAACCTGGACATATAAAGTTGGACATATTGTGCATGAGTTGAGTTCATCCCCAACATGCCCGGTGGGCATGTTGGTAAAAAAGTTCAATTCTAGCCCTGAACTGTGTTTGCTTGCATAATTGATCTGACAGTGCGACACAAATAATCAGCTGTTAAGTTAATGCTGTAGCAGTAGAATTTAAAAGGCGATGTCTAATATGGAAGCAAGTTTGATCATGCACAGCCACCTTAATTATGTTTAATTTCGTTCCTTAAATTCCTTAAACATATATAAATCATAAATGCTGTACAAACTTCGTTGATATGATACCAATAATTGATATAATATTCTGCCCAATGATAGATACATATAAGAGCATGCACTTTAATCACATGCACAAATGTAGCTCAAAACATGCTTGGTGGACCTTAGCGTGTAATTTTATAAAGAAAAAATCTGCCACAAAGATCTCAATTATGTATTACAATGAAAACTATTAAATAGCAATATTTTTAAGTGATCAACCACTGAACCGGAGTTCTGGGATTAATGCCAGTGAAATTCACGGACACGTTTCGGTGCAACATGCCAGCAACAAAAAGTGAATGCATTCATTTTCATATGACATGACATATTGAGGTAAATATGATGACTTTTAAGTCAAAACACTGTATTAAAGACCCATTTTTTCCAACAAACGATTATTTTTCCACACGAACACAACCTATGAAGGACTTGTCCTCTTGGTCCTTGGCACTGATAATTTTGTCACCAGGATTTCCATGAATCAGCATCAATTTCCTCTGCCATGACTGGCTTTAAGTTTATTTGTTTGTTTACTTATATGCTTGTTGGCTTGTGTACAGAGTTAAGTTCAAGGATAAAAATGTAATATTTACAGTTAATATTATCACAAATGCAACATGTATAAAAGTGTGCTTTCTAATACCAGTTTTACCTGTTCGCTCGATCTTGGTATCATAGCCGTCCGCTAAGCAGTTCTACAATGTATTTGGAAAACTACCCCGTTACAACAGGGTCACCAAACAAACGGGGTTATTTGGTGCGTCCATACATTTCCTTTAAATCCATTTGTAAAATACAATTACAAACTATAAAAGTTAAAGTGTTCAGTAGATTAATTCCGTTAGCTAACATAAATGATGTATGTACATGCATAATATAATAATATAAACCTCATCTTGAAAAACCTTGCTCGTGAAATTCTGAAAATCCCAAATTACTTCCTTTATCAAGTTGTGACGTTTACGATCAAGAAACGAGAACAGTAAAACGAGAAAACGCTAATACGAAAACACGAAAATGCGAGTGCGAAAACACGACATAATTGCTGTCGTGTTTTCGCGGTTGTGTTTTCGCATTTTCGCCTTCGTGTTTTATATTTTAGTGTTTTCGCCTTCGTGTTTTCTTGTTTTCGACCAACGAAGAAAACAGTAAAACAAGAAAACGAGAAAACGCTAACACGAAAATGCGACTGCGAAAACACGACATATTTTCTGTCGTGTTTTCGCGGTTGTGTTTTCGCATTTTCGCCTTCGTGTTTTCTTGTTTTTGCTGGTCTGTTTTCTTATTTTCTTGTTTTCGCCTTCGCATTTTTATGGAGAGAGAAAAATACTTTAGTTGGCACTTTTGTGCCACCATAGTAAGTCGAACAAAATTTGCACCGGGCGATATTTCGTCTGCCGGCCTGTGCGAACCTCAATGTATCGGCCCCTTTCAATCCATCGAAGATCATATGCAGCCGAAAGTTTTAATAAATAAAAGTCTGTTTTAAACCATAAATAGATTTGTTTTCGGGTTGCCAATACCAGCCTTTGCGTCTGACTAAAATTTGTGACTGATATTTTGAAAATGCCTGGACAGGTTTTGACCAAATTTGACACACAGGTAGCCCATAAGGCTCATACTTTGTACACCAGTTCTTCATAAAGTGAGATGAGGAGGACCAACTGAGAGGTGTGACACCAGGAAGCCAGGTAGAGATATTCGTGAAAGCATAACCTTTCGCAGTTTCTTTAAACTCCGTAGTTATTTATGGAAGCAGATCTTTTCAAATAATACTTGCATGCATTTTGAAGATGTCTTGGTTTATGAGCACTTTCATTTTGAAGGGTTGATTTTCCTGGTAAAGTACTCCTTGATTTGACCCCTTGTGCATTTGATCAGTACCGCTTTTGAGAACAGCCTGAAACTCTGCTCAGCCTATCCCCCGCCCCCCAGTAAATGCGGAAAATTCTGTTTTCTCGTTCAAGTACATTGTTACACAACGCGTACGTCATTGAGACTGTGACGTTCTTCATCATGTTCATAGCTTATAATTTTGCAGAAGAGAAGCCAGCAACTCCGTGTCTTGTTACCGCATAGTGGCACCACCTACTCAAACTCTGCATCTAAATTATATATGCAGCTTATCATTATGGAAATTACTTTCGGGGGAAATCCGTCATTCTCGCCATCCATTGATCATTTAAGGCACCACATAAATCTAAAGTACCACATGACAAGGTGACGTGCGGGTTGGTCACGTACAGATGGAAGCAAGGGAATGTAACAGCAACTGGCTAAACTATCAAAGGTTTCGCGACTGTTGTACTTGTGCATAAAAATATATATGATGAATGCCCGTCACTCTTGCATCATTTAGCTCATGGCTTTCATAGTTTTTATCCCTACAGGGTAATCATTGATAAAAACACTGGATTTAAAAACGCACGCAAAAAGGAGTAGCTACTTGCAGACGTCTGGTCAGCTCACCGGTTGACAAGTGGTAGAGTATACAAGAAGGTTGAAACACCAGTAGCAAAATGACAAATGTCAGTAATGACACCAATGAGCTGCACACACAAACGGACTCAATAACAATTCAGCACCCCTTTCCTCTTGGGGCCAGGATGGTGGTCGTCTTTGTGGTAACGACATGCATCGTGGTGTCTAATATTATCAATTTGATAGTTCTTTCCAAAACAAAACAGTTACCTCTTATGGCCAGAAAGGGGCTGATGAATCTAAGCGTGGCCGATTTATGTGTGGGCATTATAGCCTGTGTTCCTGCTTTATATTCCTCTGTGACGACAGCCTGGCCTTTCGGAGTTTTTTGGTGCCAAGTGTCGGGACTTTCCTACGGAGCAGCTGCAGCCATGTCAATATGGAGCATATCTTTTATCAGCATAGATAGGTATATTGCCGTTACGAGACCTATAAAATATAAGACTATTGTGAAAGAAAAAACAGCTAATCTGATCCTCCTTGGTATGTGGCTGTTGGCTGTTATTACATTCCTGTCGCCTTTGTTTACCAAACCTAATTTCGTATATTACCAGTTCAGCGCCACAGAACTGTTGTGTGGGCTTTATTGGGAGTATCCTTGGTTTTGTGGAATTACAGCTTTATATATTCCAATTTTATCGGGAACGATTTTGCTGTTCACATCCATGAGAATTTACATGGTGTTGCGAGCAAAGGTACATGTTTGTCATGCCAGCAGTGAAGAATCCAAGTCTCGGCAGTCCAGGGCGGCAAGCAAAAGAACTCTCAAGATTCTGGTGATAACTGCTTGCGCCTTTTTCACATGTTGGACCCCGTATGTGTCCATCGTTTTAATCAAAACTGTTTCAAATGTTTCTGAACCTAAATGGCTTACCTTTATCGTTGTGTGGCTGGCAAGTGCTAATAGTGGCATCAATGTCTTTATATATTCTGCTGTTAACCGGGCATTTAGAGCCAACGCGAAGTCTTTACTGCTCTGCAAGTCAAAGACATCTACGGTCTCGGTGGAATTACAAGTTTCAGAGCTCCAAACTGGCTCAACTTAAAGTATCTATACTTCTATTTCTCTTCAAAGATTATATGAGCACAACTGTTCCGTCGATGATTTTAGTAAAACAATATGAACATTATAATGAGTATTTTAGCAGCTAGGGTGTGAATTTCTGTAAACATTTTGTGGGAAATCTTATATAACCCCTGTCTACAATATTATGGTCTGCGTTTTGTGAACACCATTTTTCGATTCCATGTTGACAGACGTTTGAAGGCGCATTTAAATTTTACTTTAAAATTCATCATAACTTGAGAGTTTGATTACAATGTCATTTTTACAAAATGCGGCCGTATCCGCAACATTTTTCATAAAGTCGACTTACTGGTACATATATGCATGAAGAGCTATAATACAATCCTACAAGTAAAATACGAGACGGATTGTGCTTATATTGAAATATTGTATTTACAACAATACCATTTATGTCCACAGTCTAATTATGAGCTTAGTGGATTTACAGATTCTTTGACAGCATTATATACAAGGGGCACATATGAATGCCCAGTCTGTGAAAAGTTACTTTACTGAACTTTTACAGCTACATCCGGGTGCAGCGATTTTAATTCATGACCTGAAGACATTAGACAGCAGGCCAGCCTTCAGGGTTTCAAAGAATCTTACCTCCGTTCGTTTTATAGCCTGTTTTTTTTTTCGCCAATTATTACACCGTATCTTTTCTGTTTTAACTATGTGAATATTCATGAGGTATATATGTGCTGATTTATACACTACATCACTTATAAGCTACTAACGTAGAGGGTGCAAAAGAAGAAGATAAACTATTGTACATCAGACCACTCTCGTGAAGTAAACTTGAACTTGTTACTGCCGGATACCTGTTCAGTAAAACTTAGACACATGAAACTTGATTCAGGTGATTCTATCCCACCATGTTTTGGCACTCTAATATATATATATATATATATATATATATATATATATATATATATATATGTATATATATATATATATATATATATATGTATCTGTGTGTGCGTGTGTGTGTGTATGTTTATCTAAGATAAGACACATGGAACTTGATTCAGGTGCATCCCACCATGGATACACATATAACTTGCCCCACACTGCCTGCATGGCATATATTTTTTCTTCGCAATATGTGTGAAGTCCTGCACCAACTACATGCTACTCTTTCCAATGCTGATGGGGGGGGGGGGGGATGACAGGTGTGTGTGTGGGGGGGGGGATCCATATCCTTAGGAGACTTTTCTAGTTTTAACAAGGTCACTCTTTTGCGTTCAGAAAGTGACTTAGTTTGTTATTGGCTCAGTATATTTACCATGGTGACAGGCTATAGTATAACAAGGCCAACAGGCTGCTACTGACCAAGGTGATAATGACCATTATCTTGATTGGTGTCCCAGTCTAAGGGGGGGGGGGGGGGTGTCACAGTATAGTTTTATTTCCCTTACTATAAATAAAATCCTGTAAAAGAAGGGCAGCCCAAGTGTAGTAAAGATAACACGGACAACACACATGGTCTGCTTCGAAGGCAAACGACCAACCAATTTGTTTTGAAAATTAAAATATTTAAGCAAAAGAAAACTTTCATTTCACGAAACAACTTTTCAGCTTCAACCTCATATTTCTAACCTTACATTATAATAATAATAATAATAATAATAATAATAATAATAATAATAATAATAATAATAATAATAATAATAATAATAATAATAATAATAATAATAATAATAATAATAATAATAATAATAATAATAATAATAATAATAATAACAAATAAGTTTCACGGTTGGTATTCTTGTGAAGGCATGGGCATAATATTTTTTGTTTTCCATGGACTTTCTAGTGAATAGTATTATGATTATACAGCAACTTTTATGCAAAGCCTTTGATTTTTTGGGCTTTATCATGGTCTGCTGAATGGCTGTACACAACTACTAACAGAATAATTCAACATCCTATCCCGGCACGAAATGTGAAGATTCATACCTGTAATGTTTAGCAGCTGAAGTCAGTAAACAGCTTGAGACAAGCAATGTTTCACACCAACATGTAAGTATCTATCCATGAGATACGGTGCAGAAAAAAACGTGAACGTGAGAAGAGGAGGCAAAGTCGCGGGTGATATTGCTGTATAAATGTCACATTAAAGACGATGAAATATAAATTAATGTATAAAACTGCCAATTGTGGAACAAGGATTTAATTGGACTTTCCCCCAGACAAGGGAGAGTGAAAGAGATCACTCTATGACGTATTTGAACTTGCTCTCACGGTTATTGCGTATCAACCAACTAATCATGTTGGCAGCGGCAGTAACACACTTCCTTATTAGATACAACAAGGTTTTCATTTCATATTTGGAGTTGTATTGTAGCATCCATTGACCAATCAGTTCTGTCTCAGCACTTGACACACAGCTATGTGGATGCTTTGATTAGACCAAGTCTACCAATGGTATACTTATATCCAATTGAAATATGGAAGCAAAACTTACAAAAATACTGAAAGGTAGAAATATCATTTTAAAAAGATATATATGTTTATATTTAAATACAAGGATCTCTTGTCACAATAGAGAGACATGTTTACTTCTAAAATGTGTATCTATTCCTAATTCACATATGTGAAATATACATGTTTATATTTTCCACAAAATAAGGTATTTTCTGTGTATCCCACAAATATACCTTTATTTAAAATGGTCATGTATTGTATATTTATACGCGTGTATGTAGAATTGTTGCATAGATATCTTCTTGAATTTAACACACTTTTATAATTCTAATACACGTGCAGATATGTCTCATAGGAGAGGTCGCAATTAGCTCTTAGCCCCTCCCCCCCCCCGCCAAGAAAATCGTTTGAAATCAGATGCTCTAGAATCGCTTTTGTGGCACTTGTGGAGGCTAAGGGATCTAAACTGCTTTGAAAGTCTTAATCTTTAGCCTCAGAATGCTCCAGCTTGCATCATTTTGCATGTTACTTTTAAATATTTTTGAGTATGTAGTCTTACCGTCAGAAAACTTACGGTACGGAATTTTACCCTCTGGCAGAAACTCTGAAAGTTATCAAATTTTCAAGAGTATTTTAACTGTATACAGCCATTTACCACAAGGCATTTGATGTATCAAAAAAGAGCAGTGTTTAAGTTACATTACGTGCGAATTAGAATGGAAACTAATGGAAATACGCATACCTAGCCTGCCTGCCTGCCTACAGGGCCCTCGACTGAGAACCCATATAAACCAGTTGATCTTGCCCTTACCAATTCCAACATACATTCATCTCTGTCTTATATGTATGTATGTATGTATGTATGTATGTATGCATGTATGTATGTATGCATATATATATAAAGAGAGAGATATGTGGGAATATATATATATATATATGCCCTTGAAAAGTTAGTTTTACAAAGGTCCCAGAAAAAGAGTCCTGGTGAAAGGTGTTATCTAAATGTTAACAAAACCTGGAATACCGCATTTTGTAAAATCACTGATAGGGTTGGTTTAGTTTTTATACAACAATAACGCACGGTTTTCATCAGCACGACAGACAGACAGACGGACAGACAGATAGATAGATAGATAGATAGATAGATAGATAGATAGATAGATAGATAGATAGATAGATAGATAGATAGATAGATAGATAGATAGATAGATAGATTAGATTTTATAAACGTCTGGTTTACAAACTAAGTAACGGGAGCTCTGCAGCGCTCTGTCAGCGGCAATACATGCAGTCAAGGATAGATTTTTTGTAGCGTTCCTTTCAGTGAAAAAATCACTGACTCGCTTAATCTGTGGTCCTTTCTCAAATCAAAATATGTCAGGAACATGATTCCAGATGAACGCAAGCTAAAATAACCTCCTATTATTACTTCAAAATATGGTCATAATGTAGTTTGTCAAAGGCATTACTTTAGAAGACATTGGTAACATAAAATATTGTGATTTTCAGACTAAGAATGCATTTTTCGAATTTGTTGACCCTGATCACAAATACGTCTTCACAGTGGATCTAAATACATGTTTTTTTTTTTACAAAATTCATCATCAAAAAGATTATTGGAAAAAAAAGGAACAAAATTTTGTGTATGTCCCAAGCTTAACATTGGCATTGTGTTTAGAGACATGTTAAGGGCGTTCAATGAATACTGTTCCAAATGGGCGAAAAAAGACCAAAAAAAAAAAAAAATGAATCGCTAAATTCGAAGGCGGTTATCAAATGTCAAAAGAGAACAAAGGAATAAATTTTTATAAAGTAAAATCCGAATGAATGGCCTTGCTACTGATATCCTGAAACAACCCAATATTGCCATTCTTTTGAAACATCTCCACCAAAGATTTATACTTACAATTATTGATAAGGCTGGTAAAAACGTTGGGCTTGATGGCAAAAAAAATTACATTGAAATAAAAAAGAACTTTGTACATGTATTAGTAACTCTTCAGATGCACATGGGGACGATGTTTATGCCCAACACAAAGACGTCACAACTTGTGTTCAGCCATTCAGCAGACCATGATGAAGCGCATTCGAAGCAGGGTACCATAAACAAAATCAAAGGCTTTGCATAAAAGTTGCTGTATAATGATAATACTATTCACTAGAAAGTCCATGGAAAACAAAAAATATTATGCCCATGCCTTCACAAGAATACCAACCGTGAAACTAATTTGTTATTATTATTTTTTTTGTAATGTAAGGTTAGAAATATGAGGTTGAAGCTAAAAAGTTGTTTCGTGAAATGAAAGTTTTCTTTTGCTTAAATATTTTAATTTTCAAAACGAATTGGTTGGTCGTTTGCCTTCGAAGCAGACCATGTGTGTTGTCCGTGTTATCTTTACTACACTTGGGCTGCCCTTCTTTTACAGGATTTTATTTATAGTAAGGGAAATAAAACTATACTGTGACCCCCCCCCCCCTTAGACTGGGACACCAATCAAGATAATGGTCATTATCACCTTGGCCAGTAACAGCCTGTAGGCCTTGTTATACTATAGCCTGTCACCATGGTAAACATACTGAGCCAATAACAAACTGAGTCACTTTCTGAACGCAAAAGAGTGACCTTGTTAAAACTGGAAAAGTCTCCTAAGGATATGGATGCCCCCCACCTGTCATTGCACCCCCCCTCCTCAGCATTGGGAAGAGTAACATGTAATTGGTGTAGGACTTCAAACATATTATGAAAAATTCATATGGATAATAATTATACTCACATAACTTTTCATATATTGATTGATATTCCCATCAAATTAAATGGCTATACTTGAAATACTTCATGAGCTGGACATCGCACTTATTTGACAAGGACCAATACTCATTTTCCTGGAATTGTCATTTGCAATACATTAATTAATGATGATCAGCAGACGATAATTAGCCAACGAGACAAACAAAACACCAGGGGTCATTTGCACAAGTTGATCAATGTTGCTATCAAGTTTCAAAGATGTACCTCAAACAGTTTGTGAAATACACATGACATAAGTTTGAAATGAGCTGACATTTTCATTGAATAGACATTTTCAAGTTCATTAATGAAGAATGAACAGAGGTTAATAACCCAAGAGACAAACAAAACCCCAGGAGCTCATCTTCATATACTGCTAAATTTTTCTACTAGGTTTAATAGTGTATATTTCATAACCGTACATGTATATTTACAAGTTTCTGAGACATATATTTGACAAGTCCAAGTTGAATCAACATTTTCGCTGATTAATGATTAATTATCAGAGGATAATAATCAAAGAGTCAAACAATACCCCAGGTGCACACCTTCATATATTGATCAATTTCCTACCAAGTTTCATAGGTATACCTCATATACTTTATGGGATACTTGCGACACAAATCTGACAAGTCTAACGTCAAATCAACATTTTCCCGATAAGTTAATTTATGATTAATTAATAGAGAATAAATTCAAGAAACAAATCAAACTACAAGTGCACACATTCATATATTGATAAATGTTCCCACAAAATTTCATGGTTTTACCTCCAATGGTTTTTTAGATACGCGCGACACAAATCTGACAATTTTAATGTCGGACGGATGGACAACGGCAAATCTATATGTCCCCTCTGGGTGGGGGCATAAGAAGGGAACAAGTAGACATAATTTGGAGCTTGGGTCTGCTTTGGCGATTTGTGGGTTTGGCACTGTGGGCAACGATTGTTTCAATGCCACTGTGGAAAATGACGTTTCATCCGCAGTTACGAAGAAAAAATATATGCCGGGCAGGCAGTGTGGGACAAGTTATATGAAACTTTATTGGATATACCTTAATACATGAAAAGGCGTTCTGCCAAATGAGATACAACACAACAGATATACAAAAAACGTGTACACACAAGAGACGAGACTGATCAAAATATTTAACACACTTGAACAACAACAACAACAAAAAAAAAAACTAACTAAAAAGGAAGAAATTACAACAATTGTTATCTTTCTCTCCTGCAACCATTAATACAAATTGAAAAAGGGGGCTACGTAACTTACAATACTATGGATTTGTTGCTTTAGTGTGATGAGCTGCTACAGGTATGATAGTCTAAACATTTACCAAATTATAAAGAATTTCCTCGGATAATGAGACATTTTGACAAATATTCCTCCACTGATTTAATAAAACTCAAAGTCTCCTAATTGCATCAAAATGGTAAATAGCTGATTAAGCCGAACATTTGCCAAATCACCAAATAAATTATTCAATTTTTCAAATAAAACATTTCTGGGCTCGTTGTATCTTTCGCAGATCATCATAAAATGGAATCCGTCTTCAACAGTATTACAAATGCTACATTTTCTTTCATTCAGTGGAACCTTTTGAGGGCGTCTATGTCTGCCTGTTTCTATATATAAATTACGTGCATTTATACGGAGTTTTGTCACATTTCTACGAATTTCAAAATTTCCTATTACATCCAAATATCTCTCAAACTTTAATTCTTTTTTAAATTTTGTGTATGTTCTTAATTTTGATTCCTCGTTATCGCAATTTAGAATTTCGTTGTTCCACTGAAGAACAAATTTATTATAAATGCTCTTTTTTAATATAGAAGTGAGGAAAACCCCTGATGCATTGCCCTGATTGTTCCAAAGTTCATGTAGCCCTGCTTCTTGTAGAATAACCTTCACTGAGTTTAACCATGCATATAGATTGATTTTTGTAGGAGAGTGCCACGTAACACAAATAAGTATCGTAAAGTAAGGACTTTTTGTCGCTGTTTACAATCTGAAACCAGTTTTTACACACAAAATTCATAATTTTCAAGGCTAATGGGGTACTTCCAAGTTCTCCAAACACAGCAATATTACAGACTTTAAGGTGAACTCCGAGGCAGTATTTTAGAAAACTAATATAGCATTTTTCAGTTGTATATTTCCAATATCCCTGTATGTTGTCTTGTGTCAGTGATTTTGAGGGAAGAATCGTGTAAGCTCCCCAAACTTCAGAAGCATATAACAAAATTGGGGCAATAACTTTGTCGAACATAGAAAGATACAGTTTGAGTGAGGCGCCGCTAGCTCCAAAAATTCTTTTCAGTCTACCAAGAGCTTTGTTAACTTTATTATGTAATAATTTCATGGCACTGTCGAAAGATCCACTAGTAGATAATTCAATTTTCAGGTAAACGTATTTTGAAACAACTTCTAACTGAGTGTTATCCAGAAAGAACGTCTTTTGAATTTTTTTTACCCGTCTTATTAAAAATCATAATTTTTGTTTTCTTAATATTAATGCTCAATTTCCAGTCTTTACAATATTCGTTTAAAACATCGAAACTGTTTTGCAACCCTCGCTCGCTTTCAGATAATAAAATTATATCATCAGCATAAAGGAGACAACTAACTGTTTTTTTCCTCAAAATCACTGGATCACTGTTTGTACCGAATTTATCAGGCAGATCATTTATAAATAAATTAAACAGTGTCTGACTTAATACACAACCTTGCTTGACACCTCTTCTCAATAGTATTTCATCGGATAAACCTGTAGTGAATTTGATTTGTACACATGAATCTCTATACATATCTTGAATGATTCTAAATAGGTGTCCATCAATACCATAATTGAGTAGTTTATACAGCAGTCCTTCATGCCAAACAGTATCAAAAGCTTTTTTTAAAATCGACGAAACATGCATACAAAAATTAATTTTTCCCTCACGATTTGGTATATGTAGTATAATGTGGCCTTGGGTAGCATGAAATTGATGAGGGATTAAAAAATTATAGCTGCACATTCCACAGGGGATTAAAAATTATAGCCCCACCTGGGTCTAAAAACATATTGTTGAGAGATAAGGTCAAAACGGGTTTAAAACTGGAACAATTCTATGATTTGTTTATGCAGGTGTATGTTTTTTTTGTGTTCACAGAAGGGATTAACATTGGTGTCTCCTTATTGACCAAACACTTGATCCTCCAAAGTTTATCAGTAGAGGGAAGCAGAAATCGGGATAGCAATTGAGACTTCAGGATGGCCTTTGTTAATTTTGATAAGCTACCCAAGACTCGACCTATACAAAGAATTCAATGGATAGAGAAGTTACCTCTGGCTCCGTTACCTGAAGGTAGCCCCGTGGAATTTTACATAGACAACACTGGCACTGACTTGATTGATTTGCAAAAAACACGCCTCTACATAAAGTGCCGCATTACCAAGAATGACGGCTCTCCTATTGCTGCTGGGGCCAAAGTGGGTTTAGTGAATTTGAGTTTACACAGTTTGTGGTCAGAGGCTCAAGTGTACTGGCAAAACAGATTGGTGAGTGGCGGAAGGCATACAAGGCATATCTTGACACCGTGCTGAATTATGCTCAAGATGCCAAAGAAAGTCAACTGGAAACTCAGATGTACTTTAAAGACAATGCAGATTACATGAACGCACTGACCCCTTGGCTGGTCAGAATTTCGGTCTGACGTTACGTAGCGATCTCACGAGAAATGGTCAAAGCATGAACATGACGGGTCCTCTGAATTCTGATACATTTCAACAACCTCATTTATTGCTGAATAGGATCCCTGTCACAATCAAGTTAACACCCTCTTCACAGACATTCCGTCTGATGAGTGCTGATGTAGAAATTACAAAGTGGATACTTATGCAGTGAAATTGTGGATATGTATGGTCAGTATGGTCCCCACACCCTATATGGAGATCAGTCGACGTCTGCAAAATATTACAGCCAAGTACCCTATCATGAAGTCGGACCTCATGACACACATTGTGGCACAAGGCACTCCACAAGTTCAACTGGACAACTTATTCCAGGGTCGTGTACCTGCATAAATCCTAATTGGCTTCATGGCTTCTGAAGCCGTCCGAGGAAGTTACACCAAGAACCCTTACAACTTTCAACATTGATGTTGCCTTTCTGACTTATAGGCAATAAATCTTGCATCTGTTTGGCCGGATCAATATTGAAGAGATAAAGACAGTAGCCATTGGGATAATTATGTCTATGAATGTTATTGCCATCGTTGGTATTCCATTTACCAGTCCCCGTAAACAAAGTGAGGTAACTATCCATGTATAGCATGTTTGCATAATCCGGTTCCAGTGCTTTTCTCGGGTAGGGATTGCCGTCGACTGATTTGCAGGTAATTCAGGTTGTAATGTTGAAAGTTGAAACTGCATAAGTATCCACTTAGTAATTTCTACATCAGCACTCATCAGACGGAATGTCTGTGAAGAGGGTGTTAACTTGATTGTCACGGGGATCCCATTCAGCAATAAATGAGGTTGTTGAAATGTATCAGAATACAGGGGACCTGTCATGTCCACGCTTTGACCATTTCTCGTGAGATCGCTACGTAACGTCAGACCGAAATTCTGACCAGCCAAGGGGTCAGTTCGTTCATGTAATCTGCATTGTCTTTAAAGTACATCTGAGTTTCCAGTTGACTTTCTTTGGCATCTTGAGCATAATTCAGCACGGTGTCCAGATATGCCTTGTATGGATTCAGCCTTTCACCACTCACCAATCTATTTTGCCAGTACACTTGAGCCTCTGACCACAAACTGTGTAAACTCAAATTCACTAAACCCACTTTGGCCCCAGCAGCAATAGGAGAGCCGTCATTCTTGGTAATGCGGCACTTTATGTAGAGGCGTGTTTTTTGCAAATCAATCAAGTCAGTGCCAGTGTTGTCTATGTAAAATTCCACGGGGCTACCTTCAGGTAACGGAGCCAGAGGTAACTTCTCTATCCATTGAATTCTTTGTATAGGTCGAGTCTTGGGTAGCTTATCAAAATTAACAAAGGCCATCCTGAAGTCTCAATTGCTATCCCGATTTCGGCTTCCCTCTACTGATAAACTTTGGAGGATCAAGTGTTTGGTCAATAAAGAGACACCAATGTTAATCCCTTCTGTCAATACTAAGTAAAAAACCATACACCTGCATAAACAAACCATAGAATTTTTCCAGTTTTAAACCCGTTTTGAGCTTATCTCTAAACAATCTATTTTTAGACCCAGGTGGGGCTATAATTTTTAATCCCCTGTGGAATGTGCAGCTATAATTTTTTAATCCCTCATCAATTTCATGCAACCCAAGGCCACATTATACTACTGGACCAGGTATACTTATCAATTAAAGACTTTAACACAAATATGTGATCTCTTGTTCGACACTTTTCTGTAAAGCCAATCTGAAACTCACTTTTAATTTTGGAATCCGATAGAAATGTCTGTAACCTTGATTTCATAATCATACAGAAAAGCTTTGAGACACAACTATTCAGAGAAATTCCTCTATACATATTTGAATCATACATAGATCCACCTTTGTGAATTAAAGTTATAACACTTTTCTTCCACAGAGTTGGGAAAAATCCAGAATTGAAAATAGTAGTAAATAGTATAACCAGTGATTTTGATTTATAAAATAGTTTTGCTTTGTTATATGTGTGTATCCATGGTGGGATGCACCTGAAAGTTATCTCCATTCAAATTAAATAACTGTCTTTATGTAATACAGGCACATGCATTTATAATCTGAATGTAGATTCGTTTTCTGATAATGGGGGTATATACATTTCAAGTATGTGAAATTAGAGTATTTGCATATTTCTAATGTAAATATCTTTATTTAAATAGAGTTATGGTTATGTAAACACAGATTGTTTACCTGTACTCGGTTTTTGAAGTTTAAGCGTGCCGTAAAAAGTGGCAAATATCAGCATGTGTGGCACAACCTACAATGAAAGAACTCACCAAAAAGTCCGTGATATACAAGCGTTAAATTTCCGTACGTGTGACACAATAAAAAAATAGAAGTAACTCAAATGATACAGAAACGCCCAAACCATATGTGAAAAAGTCGAGGCAGTTTTGTGCGATACCACGTATACGCTTCATACCTTCCATTAGAGTTCAAACAAAGATGAATCCTTAAAAGTTAAAACTTTTTCTTCACTGGAAGCAGTGAGTGTATTGGCATCATTACAAAATAAATAAATACACATTCTGCACGGTGTAGAGATGACAGTATTGTATGGACAGTTCAATCTGGCACTGTTCATCCGCCAGTATTCTTGCTTTAAACATGTGAGTAATTTACAATGTTATTTCGAATGGGTTGCTGTATATTTTACCAAATCGTTTGGGCCAAAATATTTTTACAAGGTACGCGTATTGAACATTGGGAAACACCACAGCAGACACGAAGCTAATAAAATGTTCAATTTTTAAAACCCGAATAATCTGTGGTCTCGTAAGACCGTCTTTACATATGCCTTTTTTACTGTTGCTCAGCGTCATCCTCAGTTGGTTCACTTCCTTGTCAAGACTTTGTCGCCAGTACGAGAACCAGAAAAAACAAATATTAATGGGTTTTAGAATAACTGACAGTTTATTACTTTCAATATTGACACAAAGGTCAATACGCACCTTGCAACATGTGTCTGGCAATCTATATAGTGGAAAAGAATCGAGTAAATAGCAACAATGTGTGAACATTTGCAGTTACCAGCAAGTCCTCCGCTATTTCTTGTTTATTTAGTGGGGCATCTGGACACACAAGCAAATGAACAGCACGCAGCACACGGTATTCATTACCACGGTATGTGAATAATGTAGGATATTTGAATTTGTGTATCAAGTTCTTTTGAGTTTTAACCGCTTGGCCAATTTCGACAGTATTACAAAAGGACACTTCTGGACTCCTACTTATTAAAGTTTTGCAACAGGTAATACTACAATGTTTTTATTAAATATTGATCTTTGCATAATTTTGATTTATTATTCCCAAACTATTGGCTGGATATACCTGCGAACTTTGTGGAAATGTGGCATCGGTTAAGTTGTACAAACGTTCTTCGCGTGGAATGCTCATGGGCAGATGCAGGTTACAATTTCTTGAATTTTGACTTATCTAGTTCCCCGAAACTTCACACATATATCAGAGCCCTTGGATGTCTCATGTTGCAAAACCAGGTCACCAAGCAATCTGAGACACAGGTAAATTGAAGTACGTAATCTTCACCTCTAAATTATCACTTCCTTCTTTTATTGTGTTTACAAAGCCTAACAGAGTCGCATGTTGCAACTGAAATACATGTCATAAATTGTATCTAGGTCACAATGTAAAGAATCTGTTTCACACTCACAGATCCGTTCAGCTATCGGGTATATTTCCTTTTACTTTTTGAATTTTTGTTAATCTACCTCACAATAACACTAATCAGGCCTTACGTACATGCCATATAGTGACATTAAGTTACTAGCCTAAGGTCAAATAGCTGGTTCACAGTGGTGGATACATAGTTTGGGCATATCAGGGCCACAGCTTTGGTGTGGTAGGCCTATGGCCTTGCTGTATGAAACCCCTCACAGATACAAATGAAAACTCAAGTACATGCCACGTGGCAACACTTGGTCACACATGCAATATTTATATCCATTGAACCCCTTTCAGCCCCAAGGGACCTCCCCACGCTCTGCCAGCTAACAGAGCGTGGGGAGGCCCCTTGGGGCTAAACCTCTATATGAACCTTACACAAACTCATGTATCAATTCTTACATGTCGTTGTAAAACTAGGTAGCTACGTCAAAGTACGTACATTAATGACATCCATATGCTATGATCTCTAAGTTTGCTTTGGCACAGCTAACTCTGCTCATTTTAGCTGAATTTAAGATGTAGCTGAAGCTAAGGGGCCATGTCACCTGTCTTGTCACGCTGAACGGCATTTGAAGTTAGGGGGTGGGTCATCACCTTTTGACGTCAATCTGCTCAAAGCGTGACAAAGAATATGAAAGTGAGAAAAAAAATCAGAAAACGAAGCGAGTTTCAGGTCGACCTATATTGCACTATACACACAAAATACAGACATTGCTACATTACCATTCCTATATAGTCGTAATCTTACTGGCACATTATAGAATCTGCTAGACTGAGCTTTTAGTTCATTAACTTTATTATAGATATATGCCAATTGTGTCTTTGAAACCGGAACAGGGTATCTTATCCTGCAATTTTAAGAAAACAATTTGAATGAATGTTGCAAAGAGGTTCAACTCTATTCAACAGCTTCCATTGATACACTTTGAGCATTAAGCATCCTGGGTGTGCTCAGGAGAGCTGTTGATTAATATATTAAATGACGAGTTAAGGGTTAAAAAACAATAAACACCGCATAAACACACTTCGGCAAGCAGTTCCAACTTTTATTTGTTTCATTCTAGCCAGCGTAATGGTCATGGATTCACGCATTCTATGCATTCCACACGCCTATACACAAGCCAAGATTTCACAGAAGGGTATAGGAGTATATTTTACAGGTCATAAGTGCTCAGTGTAAATATGTTAAATAATTGTAGGTGTAAAGATGCATTTTCAACACAGTAGCAAAACTGAAAATCACTTCTTTCGCTGCTTTAAGCGACCTTAGCAGTGAAAATGATTTATACCCATGAGATAGTTTGATATTCGAATTCTACATGAAAAGACCTTTCATTCAAGTATCAGCATGGCTAGTCTAAACTCAGTTTAAGAAATCATGGTCTCAGTCAACAGCTTTTCAGTGCGCAAAGTGTGCTTGGGCAAGTTGTTGACTCAGTCCCAAATGAAAGAGATATTTGTCTTGTTTTGTTCTTGTGGGAAAACTATCAATAGGGTTTTTTTCTCTAGTAAAGTGTAAGATATTTAAATTAAAGGCTGCTACCCCCCCCCCCCGCTCTCTTTATAGTACTCAGAGACTTTCATTTTCATCGTAATTGTGTAGGCCTGCCTAGACTATCTTCACCGATATATGACGTTTATATGGCCAGCTGCAAATTTATGCATTTGAAGTTGGTTTTGAATGATCATTTGCTATCCATAAATCCACATTCATATTTTTGGGTAGGCTTACTTGTAGTCAGCTAAAGCACGCCTACATGCCCAACGCTTCCTGACTAGGCCAGAGATAAACCCGCGATCCCATCATAAAGATTGGAGGTGAAAAAAGTTGCTCAAGATAAATAAGCAATGATTATTAGAGTAAATATATAAACTTGATATCGGGCTGACTGATAAATAAGCCTAATAACAAGTTTAATAGAAGACCAGCGCTAGGCCTCTGTATTAATTATTAATAGGTGAACAAAACTGGTCTCGAGGAGACTCATGATGCACAAGGAAAAGATCAGTTGCGTGTCACGAAGGTTCACTTTTGACGTCAAGGGGAGGGGGTCAAAAGGTCTAACGTCAAATGCTGTTAAGCGTGACATGCCGTATGTCCCCTAAACTTAAGCTCAACACATCTCAGCTCAGCTCAGCTCAGGTTGGCACTCATTTTGGAGTGAATAAATATTTGTAGGTCAGCTGGACGGGCTTTTCACACAGGAGTAGCTACTGTCATGAAAAATTTTGTTCATCGGCGAAAATTTGACAGTGCTTGACCAATTGCTTTAAAATATTGTGGAGCCTCTAGTTTTTAATGTATTAGGCTAATATGGATGACCTGGACGTCATTTTCACCGCCATATGCTAATTTGAATGATGTCAATTTTTTGGGTGACAAATAAGTATGGACTTTGAAACTTCGGGATTCTGACTGTCCTCTACAAAGGCCAGACTATAACATATGCGTAATTTACTTCTGTCAATTTTGTATCAATCTGTGTTTTTATAATTGTCGACTTATCTAAAACCTCTAGCTATATTTTCATCAAACGTTCAGTCACTTTTCCTGGAAACACTGTAAATGCATTCAGAAAAACCCGTGTTGAATTCTCCGCAACAAAGTTTTCTTGACATTGTCAAAGGCGGGCACAATATCATCATAAATAGACAGGCAA
Organism: Hermodice carunculata; assembly: GCA_964020975.1. NCBI lineage: Eukaryota > Metazoa > Annelida > Polychaeta > Eunicida > Amphinomidae > Hermodice > Hermodice carunculata. The sequence continues at coordinate 65,953,610 of OZ026629.1, forward strand.
GTTGTAAACAATATAATATTCATTATTTGTAATGCTATTAAGTAAACAATGGTCACTGCCAGGATTTCCAAATGTTAATGTAAGATATTGTCATAACTCTTCACTGCCAACTGCTAATTAAGTCGAAGTGATTAAGATGAACTGGTCTCAATTATCAGGATGCTGGATCCATATTCGTTGTTAAGTTACCTTTTGTTCAAGTACCAGTATGGTCGTAGTTCTAGTGAATATATTGATTCCGGTCACCAGCTTTCCCTAGCGCGCTTAAGTTACTGCGCAATGCTGTTGACTCAGTACAAACCTTGGCACTGAAAGAGATAAAGTATATGGACTACAGAATAAACAAACATTATTTGATGACAGATAAATAAAGTTATTGTTATGTGGGCGCCTCAAGGAAATACACTTGGAAAGGTTCAACATTTTCCGAGAACTTCCATGTTAAGAATAATTTTCCTCTGGATGGTGTATGCATTCATCAAATCTTTCTAAACGTTCAAAATTTTAATTATGAGAACACTTTGGACAAAAGTATCGGGTTGGGTTATAATTTATACTGTTTTGTATTTGATTCCGTCACTATAAGGTGTGCGTGTGTGTGAAAGTACCCTAATCAAGGGTGCGTTTTGTTAGGTTCTCGCCGCACACTCCTGTGAAAAACGGGTAAGTATCCCCTCCCCCATTTTGCCACACACACACACAACGTGCCTTTTAACAGGGTAAGACGGCTTTAAGTAGGCCTAGTACTAGTAGTAGTAGCCGTGTCGCTTTTCAGAAGCAACACGACTTAGGTGGGGACATCTGTGATCGAGAGGGGTCATCGCAATTCGAACTATTCTTCCTAAAGCCAGGCATATACATTTCCAGATGGAACGAGCAAAAGAAGATATACTTATAGATTAAATGACAAGGAAGACGTACATATATGGTTTGTCTTGCAGACATGGGAAAAATGAACTTTATTGACACACATTATGTCTGTGACTGAGAAAAAAACGAACCTGGTGAGCGTCACATTGACGAGTCTAGGGATTACAATTTTGCTGAGGAAAGACCCTGGTATTCGTTACGCTTGTGGTCATACAGTTTCAGGTAGGACTATGAAATTGCGAACAATCATGGAGTAGACCTATGCATGAATGACCGTAATTTCAGTTTCGAAATCACAAGGCCATTATTTTTAGCTTTTAAGCGTTTTGGGCTATAACTTAAGAACATTTTTTACACCCGGATAGGGCTATGTAGGACTATGTTCTATGTTCTGCCTTCCACAAATCACTGCAACAGTCTAGACATATACAATTACGAAGTCAGCTGATCACAGGTAGTATGTAAGCCTATGTAAATATTCTATGTTTCAGGGTGAATTATCATTTTCTAGAGCGAAAATCGAAAGTAGTAACTCAGTGTAGATCACATGACCTAAACATTGTTACAAGTTAATTGTGACGCATCTGCATCAGTGAAGTGATGCATTGACCAAAATCAAATGTGCGAGAGCGATGTTTGATTTTACGTCACGCGTGACGTAAAATAACTGCGACAAACGTAAACAAACACGGCACACCAGGTCGGCGTTGAACGTAGGCCTAGGGCATATGTTTACGATGAATACCCAATTAAACATGGAATAAATAAAATCTTACACGACTGGAGAGTAAGTTACTATTTTACTCTCACGAGGGTTCGATGTTGGTGGGAAAAATCACGAGTGACCTTTCTCTCATGTCATGAGGGATCGTTGTTGGTCACTCGTGATTTTCCCCAACAACAACGTTCCTTTAGACCCTGGGTTTTGTGAATCGAAGTCATTACCTCGATCAACCCTGGGCAAACTACAAAACTTCAGTACAAAACCGTGCTTTTTGAAACGAATTCCAAGGTTTTGTGACGTCATAATATGTTAGATTTTGTGCTGGTTTTTCAGTTTTTCTGACCATTTGTCCATTGCTTCTTCTACGGCACCTTTTACAGCATTTTGAACGACATCAGTAACAGCACCACACACTGCTGTTTCAGTGGCTGACACAATCTTAGGATCGAGTTGGCCTGAGCTTTGATTATCGCCCCCTTTCTTAATTTTGCCAGACGAGTTCTCTGGGTGGCCCTCATGCTAGCGATCTTGTGGTCTTAATGCGGGTCTCCTGACCAGTAACTGTCATATGTCTAATTTATTTATTGTATTCTTTGGCTGTTTGGGTTAAATAAAAGCATTCTGAATCTGAATCTGAAGTCTGATCAAATGTTATTTCTGATTGGTAGCTATATACATATTTACAGTGTTAGAGGATTCGTGTACGGCGAAATTTACGAAACACTGGGTTTTGTGAATTTAATGAACATTGCAAGCAAAAAACCTTTTTGTTAATAAATAGAATAAAAGAACCATGATGAAATTCTTGCAGAAGCAATTGACAAAACCTCGTGTTTTCGTAACTGGGCATTGTATGCATAGAACCTTCTTCACTTACAAATTCCTCGGTTTTGTTACGATTCCCTGGGTTTTGTAAAAGTAGTACATAAAATTTGATAAACTGGAGGAAAAACAAAATGACCTTGCAATCAACTTTAAAAATTGTAACAAGCATGTAAATACACTGGAGACCAGCCTACAAGACTGCAGTGATCGAATAGACACAGTGATCAACAACCTCTTACCTAGAGTGTGCAATAAAATGAAAGAAAATGTATTAACGTCGCGAAAAATTATCTGCATGTGTATGATGCTGAATCAACCTTAATATCAGCCTGTCACAGCCTCAGACATCAAAAAGAGATGCTGGGATCATCTTAAGCATCTTCTTATCGTTTGTAGATCTTGACCAGCACAACGAGTGGCTCTCTCGCGCCAAGAACCTGCGTACACAACCTGATAAAATATCCATACCGCCAGACATGCTTTCTATAACCCGTCAACTTAAAAAACTATATAATGGGCTACAGACGAAACATCTCAGCAGATCTGAGAGAGAGAGAGAGAGAGAGAGAGAGAGAGAGAGAGAGAGAGAGAGAGAGAGAGAGAGAGAGAGAGAGAGAGAGAGAGAGAGAGAGAGAGAAATAAAGTAAAGTGCTTAAAGACCTCGCCTTACGTGCAATTGGACAATAGGGGACAAGATCCATATTACCCTAAAACTGGTCAGGCTAAATTAGATATCGCCAAAGGATTTTTTGAACTTGATTTGAAGTCTGATTTTGTTCTAATATTTTATAACAGGATGTTCTTACAAATTTAGGAGGTATTTCTGTAAACTAATCGAATAATTTGTTGGAAAAATGTAAAAGAGTTGAAAAATTCTATATCGATTTTGTTCGAATTTCCACATATAGAACCCCCCCCCCAAAAAAAATGTTGATTACCTCAAGCCATTGAAAGATGCGTTTTTACCTCTAGATTCAAACATTCAATCCATAAATACAAGTTTAACAGTTTTGAAATTCTTATTGATGATTTGGCTCTAAATGGTTTTGAATTTAGCGCTATCACGCAGGAAACCTGGTTGAACGAAAATATGGAAAGATCGTCAATCTTTAATCTTGACAACTACATGTCAATTCCACTTTCTGCAACATGTAATTCTCATGGTGGTCTTATCATTTATTTACACAAAAACTTCCAATATATTGTAAGAGACCTATACAGCCCAAACCAAATTTGAGAAGGTCTATTCCTTGATTACAAATAGGTTTAATGCTTTCTTCATAACTGTCAGACCAATATTAGCTGCTAAAATAAATGTGTCAAATAATTTCTCCTTTTACCTAAAGGAAAACACAAACCACAGTTTCTCTTTTCCACATATCGGTTCTGATGACATTAAAAATATTATAACAAATTTCAACCAAAATCCAGCAAGGTCACGATAATTTATCCAGAAGCTTCTGAAAGGCATAACCTCAATTTATTAACCACCAGCCATTTTATAAGTCAGTCATTAACGACAGGTATTTTTTCTCAAAAACTAAAAATCGCTACATGTATACCTAATTACAAAAAAAGACGATAATACAATGCTTGATAATTATAGACCCGTCTGTATCTTACCTGCCATCTCAAAATATTTGAAAAAGTTGTGCAAACACAACTATATAATTTCTTCATTAATAAATCTCTGCTTTATATCAGTCAGCACGGCTTTATAAAACAGCACCCGCAGAAACTGGGGCGTTAGAATTTGTTGATCGCATTGTTACATTTCTTGACATTAGTAAACTACTAATGAGTATATTTGTTGATTTGTCATAGGCATTCCACACTTTAGACCATCAGATTCTCATTAAAAAATTGCCATACTATGGCATTACCGACACGACTTTAAATTGGTTTCGTATAGTTACCTTACTAACAGGACTCAGTTTGATAATATCTGTTTGCAGCATCTCCAAATAATTGCAGGTGTCCCACAAGGGTCAATACTTGGCCCATTTCTATTCATAATATATGCCAATGACATTTACTTGGCTTCATTTAAATTTGATTCGATTTTGTAGGCGGATGACACTACATTACGCAACTCTTTATTTTTCGCATTTTCTCATCTGGATGTAACATGCAAGTGCAAAATACGTCTGACTGACAATATCAATGATGAACTAAATATAGTGTATGACTGGGCAGCTGCAAACAAATTATCTTAGAATATAAGTAAACCAAATTTCATGATTTTTTATTTTCCCCAAAGAAAGCTGAATTTTGAATTAACCTTAAAACTTGATAATACTCAAATTTCTAGGACAGAAAAAAATACAATTTTCTTGATTTACGCATATTACTACATCTACTGAAAATAGAAGATTTAATAAAGTTGAAAGCACTTAAATTCTGTTACAAATATCACATAGCGAACTTCCTCATTATTTTAAAGATATGTATCCCAGAGCCCACTAATGCTTGTTGCTTTCGTACAAGAACCAATCCTCCCTTCCCAATACTAAATAAAACAAGACCAAAAGATTGTATAGTATATCACATCCCGTGTTTACTTCTCATTACACCCTCTTGTACAACTGACAAAATTTACTCCCATTCATACCATTGTTTTTTAAGGTAAATAAAAAAAATTGATATAAATGACTGTCAACAAATATGTACCTTGCCGCATTATGTATGTAAGAGTTAATGAAATCTATACATTCATTTTACTTCAGTAATTCGTAGTATTACTTCCTATCATTGATTGCATCTTCAGTTAAAATGATTCCTAACAAGATGCTGTAAACAAGTAACACTTTGTACGTGGCCCAGCGATAGCAGATCTTAACCCTTAGCTGGGGTCATCCTGACATTTTACTCATAAACTTTTGTTGATTATGATTAAATACGTATTTCTTCCATATTTTGTGTTCAATTTTTTTTCTACTATCGAAAAAAAAAAAAAACGTTTCTGAGATCTGAGTTCTCAGTTCTGTCAACATAGATCGGCTGCTACAGTCATGTAACCGGATCCTTTCCACAATGATGATTGCTGCCAGAGCTAAAACGTGCATTCATCATCAATTATGTCGCGCCGGTTGTACTATAAATGATGTATTATTAAAATGGGAACACCATTCTCATGATTTCACAGCTGGCCATTTGCATTCCCGCGTGACAATTGTAAACTTGGCGATCATTTTCTGTTCATTGTTGTTAAATAAAGTCAATATGATAGAATATTTCTGACAGTTTCAATACGACCCTAAAATGTCATTTTAGACATTCCTTTTCAGACTTCCAGTCCTCTTGTTGATTGCAATTGGTTTTACGTAAAACCGGGGTGGGGGGAGGGGGGGGACCACTAGTACCGATTGTAATTTAGACCTAGTGCAAATCACAAAAAATAATAAGTGGTGGCTGGTATAATGTACGGAAATGAAACGGCCTTTCAGTAGGCAAGTACGGTAAGTAAAACGGCCCAGCATGTCAACGCGAAAAAACCCTTTACCCTTTCCCCTATTAAAACCACCATGATCAATTCCCAGTTTTCCTGGAGGCTCCGGATATGTTTCCATGGTATTCCCGTCTTTTGCTGTGCAGTGTAAGTTACTATAAATTGAAAATCAAACAAGGTTGTTCGAGAGTCACGTACAAGTCTTCAAAATACCATCAAATAACTTGGGCTTTTAGTTTGTTGTTTGCATGATTTGCCTTATGAACCTTGCGTTAAATTTTTTGAGGGAGCCGTCCTTCATGTTTTCCTTTTAATTTTTCATCGAGAGACAGAGCACTTGAAAGTGCAAAACCTTGCCTTTGCAATTACTTAATATGTGTGCTAGAGGATCTTAGGCACGCACGGACACAACATTAATGTTTGTAGATACTGAACCTCGATGCTCATTATTGTGAGCAGAGTGATAGTGATAATTGTGACCGAAGCAGGCAGCCTCCAAGGTACTGTTTGTCTGATGCGAAATTGGTATTTGATGAATCAAAACTTCCTTTAGCGTCACGTCGGGATCGTTGTTTGGTAGCCAGAACGCCACTTCAACAAGTGGAATGGGTATGTGAACGAAGAAACATCCGTTATGACATGCGCCAACGAACTGAAATTTACAAAATAGGAGGTATTCACATAAACTAGGATCCTTTGCTGCCACGTAGACTGCAGCAAGGAACTTGACAGGACGGAGGGCATTTATTAAGCAGGGTCAAATGAGTTTCTACAATAAAAGCAATGTAGTGGAATCATAATTCTGTTGCCCAGCAACTGAGGGACCCAAGCAAGTCTGCGGTTAAAATGGTGAAATATGAATACCTCCTATTGATAGAAACTGGTACCATGCTGCAGTGTCAGCTTACAGAGAAATTCCGAAGGCATGTCAGTTTATACGAGGTTCGTGTTGCGCATTCCACGTCAAACTTAGAGAAACTGAATATTCACAATATTGCTAAAACTGTATCTGGTTTTAAATCAAGTTTACTGAAATATTCGTAAGACACACGGCAAACTATTGCTACAATGGTGACTAACAGAATGCATGGCCGTATAGGTTAGTTTTGGCTAGTTGTGTCTCATGTACCGAATCGGTACTTGATGCAGATTTATGTTCAAAATGAATGTTTCAAACCCGAATCATCATAGGTCTACTTTATCCGCACATTTGGAACCATGTTTAGGATACATGGTTTGAGACTGTACTAACATTCATGGTATTGATTATTGCCCTTTTTTTGCTAAACCGCTCGAAGTGTGCTGTCAGCCATGCGTCGCAGTACCACCACCACGGGAGTGTTGATAAGGGGTGTCAACTGACACCCCCTCATCAGCACCATAAGGTGAAAAAATCAATAAAAAGAACGAAAAAGTAAACAGAAAGAAATAAAGAACAACCTGATATGATTACCTGTTCAATGCATCTTTACATTATTCTTTGCATAATATCCTTCTAATCAATGTTCATTTCACACAGAGTAATCTACTTATTTTGACTGATAATAGCACTTTAACTTTGTTATATTTGAAATCTTTTTCTTCGACATTTTGTCGTAGTTGTAACAATTTTTCCAGCGTGACAGAGCCTGCCGAAGGTCCATGTTTGCATAACACACCTTATATATTTAAAAGCATACTAACGATGATAAAACTGATCCATAAATGAAGAAAAATGTTGGACGCGTCAACTTACTTTCAATTGTTCTTTTTGGGCCTTTATATCACTTATTGCCTTGCATCGTAAATATATCACACCCAGCTTGTTCAATACTCTTTGAGCCGAAATTAAGGGAGTACCTTTCTTTTATTAAAAGAAAGAAAAAAATCGTTGTGCTTCAGATATTTTCTTATTCCAAATTATGTTCTTTGATATCGAATCTCCAAGTGCTTATGTCGAAACGTATTTTTAGCATATACTATTAGACCTTTTCGAACCTTAGTTCTCCAAAATTAAATATTTTCGATATTTCAGACTGTGTCAGGTCACATATGCATAACTCTCATTCAAGCAGTAATGTGCGTCTGACTGCCATATTGTCACAGAGTCAAACAAATTAAAACAAATACATTTAGAAGTGCAAAAAGACAAAAAAAAAATCCACAGAAAAAGAAAAACCACTGGATTTAAATTCGAAAACTTCAAGCTTTAGGACCTTTTATTACAGTGTTTGATTTTTCCCGCAATAGGTCTATGTGAATATAACTATCAGCTTTTAAAACAGTTCACGATCGCAGAGTTCAACGTTACTTATTAACTAACTATAGAAAGTTTATTATTTATTTAACATTTTATTTCATTAGAAAATGATAGGCATGTACATTTTTAACTAAATGATATGCATGTTATTAGAGAAGGAGAGCTATGTACCGTAAGACCAGTTTTACAGTTAGATTTTACTCGAGTAATTGAAGGTATAGCACAAGTAAAACTGATGACATTGCCTGCCTCCTTGCAACTCACCCTTCTGGCTTCTCTTACAGCGAAGCTGCAGGTGTCCGCTTCCGGTGTTACACTGGATCCAAAATTGCGTTGCCTCCGTTCCCTTTCGGTTTCAGCCCTGGGATAAATTCTTCAGTTCATTGACCGCTGACTGCTGTCTAGGCAGCTTAGATACAATAAAACAATCAAGAAGAACATAAGGGCGCAAGGTAAAGAAGACCCTAAAGGTCACCATGACCTGACGGCTGTGTCAAAAAATGCGCGAAAATGTCAAAGGTACAGAATATCGCAAAATCTATGTTTAGTTTGTCAATATTTAAACTTTAGGAGCTCGGAGCTCACTCAGATGCGAAATTTAATAAAACAATTTAATATTAGCAGATGATTTGTATCCAAATTTCAATTAGAAAAAAGCTAAGAAATTAAAGGCCATTCTTTTTCTATGAATTTACACTTTAGCATGTTTTTTCTCAGTTATAAAATTTCAGTAACCAATGAACATTTATATACATCAAATATATATATATATGTATATATATATATATATATATATATATATATATATATATATATATATATATATATATATATATATTAGATAAGCTGTCAAACGACATTCTTCAGCATAAATATATACGAATGCTAACAAATTATTTGTTCCGTTTGAAGATCATCAGCATAAGCATATACCAATGCTTACAAATCATTAGTTCTGTTTGGAGATCTTTAACACAGTTATGATTCCCCTTCCACAGTGCCCCATTGCATGTGTATGCTTCATGTAAGCGCCAGCATTGTGTTGTCGTTGTTTACCCTTTTGTACGAACGGAAATTATTTCTTTGCGTGTGTCTTTGATCAGTTTTGTTCCCATGTCCACTGAGTCTTATCGGCACTGTGTTTCATCGATCAAAAACATGTTCATAGCGTTTAAATTGCTGCCTTTATGCTATATAGGATAAACCTGCAATGGGCACAAAAGAGTCTCTTAAAGTTTGTGTTCTCTGCCGTCCCGGCATGAGAGAAAAGGCAGATAGACTCCACTGTGATTTGAAATATCTATCCTTATATCTACCTTAAGAGATTTTCCCGAAAGTGAACATAATGTTCAAAGTGGAGAGGGCCTAAATGAATAGATTCTATAATTTAAAGAAATTATATATAAAGCTACAAAATTTTCTGTGAAATCAAAACAACCTAGACGGAAGAGACAAAAAAAACTGCCCAAATTTGCAGATAACATGTGCTATGATTTGTTTAGGGATCATGTCAGTGTTACTGTTTACGTCACACAACATGAGACATTTAGACCCCCTCACCCCCTGCCTTAGCGTCGAACTGATCCTTCCCTGACAACTACCACATGTGCATAATGTCTATACCCGCACCAAAACCCGCGCCAAGCAACAGGAAAATCACAGTAGCAGCTAAAATGTTCGTTGTTGGCTTTCCCAACTGTCCGGAAACATTCAAAACCGTCGCTCTGCTATAAACTAAACAATTTGCGACAGGCCACATAAATCACAGTAGTAGCTAAAAAGTTCGTTGGTGGCTTTCCCAATTGTCGTGAAACATTCAAAACCGCCTCTCAGCTTCAAACTAAAAGAAAAGGGACAGGCTACATAAATATTTACCGTAAGCACTTGAGAGACGCGTAAACTATGTGATCGGTAGGCCTACATGGTCTCACTTTATAATCACCACGTGTAGACCTACGTTCATGGTACACCACATAACTTTTCAACACACTTTGCAAAAGTATAGGCTATCTTCGTAAGTGCACTTTGTATAGCCTATAAAGTATACGTACATGAACTGTTTCGAACAGGATTTCATTCTATTATTATGGTCGCTGAACATATGTTGGAACATACTGTTCTGAAGATTTTTTTTATATAAGACATACAAACAAACTACAAGAACTTACTTTCACGTTGATGTTTTTGTGATACTTTGAGCAGATATATTAACCCAGTATTTTTTTAGTTTTTTTTCTTTTGATTTATGCTTGTGTAAAGTTGAGGACTGAGTCAACAGCTTTCCTAAACTGTATGCTCTTGTCACGGTGTGACCAAAGTGCCTGAAGAATATATGCTATCAAAGGGGTGACAAAAATAGGTTAACTGCACATGCACTTTACACAGCGCTGTAGCTGCCGTGTATTATTTTGCAAAGTTCACTTTAGGGGCAATGTGAGATGGATGCGCCACACAGACAGACCTTAGATGGATTAATCTTAAGCTTTAGAAACTTTTTGTCACACATTTGTGAAATTAACGTCGGTAGGTCTGGACACCCTAACGTCCTATGACGCTAACTGTGACACTGACATGGTCCCTTAATGAGATGAAGCGTATGCTGAAACAATTTTCAAACGATCCGCGAAATTATTGTTTGCAACAAACTTATTATGCAATAGGAAGAAAATTTCGCTTACTCAGGAAGAAAAAAGAAAAGGGCATTAAATTTAAGATTTTTGAACCCTTGAATGATGTTTGGGAAAAGATCCAAAACATAATTGGGATTTAATCGAAGATTTGGAGGGTTTTCGATCCATGAAGAATAAAAAAGACTCTTACGTGGATCCTGCACAATGATTCACTCCTGTATCAAATCATTGTCAGAGATCAAAATTGCTACCCTTTCTCAAATTTTGATGTACAACGTTGTCTGTTTACAAGGTTCCTTGTAACTCTGCATTAAACAATAAAACCAATGTGTCCGAAATAGCTGAAGCACTATCCAATCTCAAAAATAAGAAGTCCCCCAGAAAAGACATGATCTTAAATTAAATTCTGAAAGCAAGGTTTGAGAGAGCTTGAATAGGTTTGCTGATATTATTTAATGTCATCTTCGCATCTGGTTTCTGTCTTGGCCTATGGAAAAGAGTCTTATCACATTCATTTTCAAACCTGACTGTACGGTCGACCCCAATAATTATAAAGGTAATTTTGCTGGTGGTTGTGTATCAAATTAGTTTGTATAATATTGAACAAACGCAACATGGATCATAAAGTATGATAAACAATAACTTCAACAATGACCACTGAACTGGCGTCACCAAACAATGTAGAGCCCGGCATCTCATATTTGTGTCGAGTACACTAAATGACAAGGACACCAAATTGTCATGTAAGGGTAAATATCTATATTTATGCTTCGTTCTATATGTATGCTTTAAATATTTCAAAAAGACGTTCGGCGCAGTATGGCACAATAGTCTTTTCTGCAAGGTTATGGCAAGGGCTACTAAAGGAACACTTTTGCAAATTATGATATATATATATATATATATATATATATATATATATATATATATATATATATATATATATATATATATATATATATATATATATATATATATATATATTGTATTGTATTGTACAAATTAAGCATGGTGCTGATCTATCAGAGGGAATTGCTATTAGTATGGACCTTAAACGAGGTTGTGTGTAACGCCCAAATTTGTTTAACGTCTTCATAACAATGATTTACCCAAGTGATTTGATGATACAGTCAATCCTGTTTCATTGTATAAAAATAGTACGATGATCTAAGGAAAATGTGTTCCCCGCCAACCCATATTTGTCTAGGCTACAACACTGCAACTATTGGTCCAAAATTCGGTGGAAAATAAAAAGATCTGGTCAACGGATGAGCGATACTGCACATGCCTTTACTACAATGCATGTATGATAAGTACAGATTGTATTTGCTTTGAAGTCAGGTTTAGCGGCATTGTGAACTTGAAAAGAGGTCAAGGTCAACATGAAACAGCACTTCTTGTGCCCATTATAGGATGCATTCTAGTATTAACGGCACTATTCATTTTTAAGTGGTTTAAAAAATATCGGGCCTTATGGACCTGTCACATTTTTGGGCCATGTGACCTTGAAAGGAGGTCAAGGTCAACATGAAGCTACAATGCGCATGCCCTGTCTTAAGCAGTTCATAAGATATTGGGCTAAATGGATGTAACGGACGGACGAACGGACTGACTGCCGCTATTCCTTTTATTTCTATGGCCCCCAATGTCACCTTCGGTGGCGAGATACAAAAAGAAAATTGCTTGCTCCATGCAGTCGACTTGATTCTATTATCAGGTTCGGAAAAGGTATACAAGCATGTTAAGATAAGTTGCATATTAATGGTTCAGACTGGCAAATAGAAATTAATATAAAAAAGTCAAAACTTGTGATTTAAAAAAAAAAAACTGGATAAAGCTGTGAACAGGGTTTTTAAAATACGAAATGACATGCTTGAGTGCATACAAAAGTATGGTTGTTTGGGCATTGAAATCACAGCAAATGGTTCATTTGAAAGGGCCGTACAAAATCAATGTGATAAAGTAAATAAAGTTTTTGGGAGACTCAAAACAATAAATTGTGTTTCATTGGAGTGATGAGTTGCAAATTCTATATTACTCTGTTCTAAAAGGTTATTATGCCGATCTTTATTTGCGCTTGCGAAATGTGAGGTGCATGGGTGATCTCGCCATCAAAATGGTTTTAAGCGATGGTATATCTGGTTAGTTTAAATTTGTATATGAAACATTTTATATTGGGTTTTGAAACGCTGTTTAGGCGTCCATCGAAAAGCGTCAAACATAGCAGTGCTCATAAAGTTGGAACAGCCACCCATAGCATTGAATATATCACGAATTGTCTGCAAAAACTGGTTCAGAATTGTAAATTTACTACCAGAGAGTAGATTTATAATTATGCACTATTACTCTACACTTGGGAGGCAAAAGTAATTGGCACAGACCATTACCAATACACTCTGCTCTGTCAATCTATATACATAGAGACGCCGCCATGACCAAATGGTTACGGTCCTCGCTTTGTGTGCGAAGGGTACAGGATTCCCGGTCAATCCAAAGGGATTCGTCCCATGCAGTGACCACTTAACTGATCAAAATCAAAAACTTAGTGGGACAATTTTTAATGATTTAATAATTTATGAAAAAACTACCCCTTTACATCGGGGGCACCACCGGGGCGGGGTAAACCCGTGGTGCGTCCAGATAAAACTTACATCGATGAAATGGACAAGATTTACAGCCATTGTCACCGTAATATGCTCAGGACATGTTTGGGTTGCCTGTGCCTGATTATGTGGGAAGCTGCAAGTCCCCTGCTATAAGAAATGCAATCACGACAGGTCCCAGCACATACATGTGTGAATGGTTGATTAAGTGGTACGTGCAAGAGGGCACTGGGGAAGATAAACGTCAGTTTACGAGGTTTAACGCTCTGTAAATAAGGTTTACTACTACTACTACTACTACTACTACTACTACTACTACTACTACTACTACTACTACTACTACTACTACTACTACCACTACTACTACTACTACTACTGCTACTAGTGACACCTGTGCGATTATAATAATAAAAATTAGATATTTTCCTATATAATAATATATATATATAATATATATATTATATATATATATAAATATATACATATATATCGTTAAAAACGTTTAAGTAACAAATTTCAAAGGCATTGTAAATATGGAAATAATAAAAAGGCAAATAGCTTTAAATTTGAATGATTCTTTAATTAGAATAAGATTATTCTGATTTAAGAATCATTCAAATTTGAAACTATTTGCTTATCACGAGGCTGCGTTTAGTGCTCATAATTTGGCGATTCATGACATTAGCAAAAAATTACCTATAAAAGAAAATGAATTTAGCAAAAGTTCACCTCTAAAAGAAAGTGAAATGTGAAGAAAGTGTAATGTGTTATGTTTGTAAAAAACTAGAAAATGGATTTTATTTAAATTAAATGCCAATTCTTTCGAGAACCACCACCAATTTTATTCCAAAACATACCAGAACTTTCTGTGGACTTTCGGGCATAGAACAGTTTAAATTTCTTATAAAAGGCAAGATAACGAATTGGTATCAAATTTGAATTTATGTATCAAAACTACATTTGAAATAAGAGGCATTTTACTCTTATTTATATGTAATCTCTGCAGTTGCTGCAACTGATGACATTTCCCAAGAACAAAATACCCGTCTTTGGCGATATGAACTCTGGTTTCTCATAATACCCATGTGTACTGTGGAATTGTATAACCAACTCTACATAATTTTTAAATTAGGAACATTGCTTATTTTACTGTTCTGCTAGTTTTGTAATTGGCATTGTGTGTATCATTTTTGTACTGATATATGTACATTTTATGTATTTGTGTGTTTGTTTATAATTTGGCAAATTGCCGAAATACTGTAAGTTTTATGTGCAGTCAAGAGTTCGTTTCTGTCCATCTATCTATCTATCTATCTATCTATCTATCTATCTATCTATCTATCTATCTATCTATCTATCTATCTATCTATCTATCTATCTATCTATCTATCTATCTATCTATCTATCTATCTGTCTGTCTGTCTATCTGTCTGTCTGTCTGTCCGCCTGTCCGTCTTTCTGTCCATCCATCCAGTTTTGCTGACTTGACTTGCTATATTGCAATGGGTGAATCTATAGACATATGGAAAAATATAAAATAAATGTCCTAACTGTACGTGGATGTCAAAATAACTTCAATGTGCATATATTTGTCCAATTTGTATTTTTCCGAAAAAGTCAAAACCAGCATAAAATAGTCAGGTAAAATTTGTTTTTAATCAAGATTTCCTCGCGCATTGAGTCTTGCATGACAGTATTTGGATCATTCAGAGAAACACAGAACATAAAATCTGAATGGTAAAGAAAAAATCCACGGACATAACAGCACGATATAGACCACTTGATTTGCGTCTGTTACTCATCTGTCAGCATATCATGAATATGGGAATTGCAAATACCTTTTAAGACAAATCGCAGTAGCTACATTGTAATTTGCTATAACATTTCCAGTTAGTTTGTGTGACTGCCAGCCAATTTGCTCTCCACACATTTTTAATATTTTGTACCTTGTAAAACATCATTATTGGCAGGCCAAATATGCTCAAATATAAAAATTGATCTGTACTCTTTACTCCCACAATGTAACAAATATGAGAATCGAATCTGGGTTTCACAGGCGTTTTTGTTGCTCAGCAACCATCCTTTTCTGTTAAAACGTTTACCCATTTGTTGATAGATTACTACCAATGATACGACAGGAAAAACAAGTATAATTGAATTGTTTTTTCTCCCAATTTAATAATATTGTATTATTCCCAGAGGGACTTATATAAAATCTTACAAACGGCTTCTGTGAGTTAAGATAATGAAAAAAAAAATTCAATTGAAAGATGTAAACTGGGGCAATATGTGCAAGTAGCACATATGGTTCAAATGATGGGAATTTAAAAACTGTCTATTTTGTGTCTGTTAATCGGGCTCATGGCCAGCAGTGCACTGAATTCAATGGAAATACATACGTGCGAATGCCTTGGGTATTTGAATTTATGTGCCGAGTTGAAATAATAACGCGGGAGATAGACGGTTTTACGTTCACAATGTAGCAAATGCTTTGATTTTCATATTAAAATCGTGGTTATATATGTAGGATACAAGAAGCAACTTTAGCTTCACTCAGCTGACGCTCCGGTCAAGTGGACACATAAGAGGCTCAAGCGTCCATCGCCTGCCTGTTGTCGTGTGTCAATTATTACCAGTTTTGGCCACTCAGATACCATTGATCACGCTTCTTCAAATCTGGTGGGAGAATTTCTTGGGTTAGTCTCTTCAACGTTTGGTTGATTCTGGTTTATAAGTTTGTTTATATGGTTGCTTTTTGGTGCAGGGAAGGGGGCGGGGCTTCAAAATGGCTTTCAGGTGAAACTTTGTGTCGATTTTGAATTTCCGTGCACGTTCTCTATGGCTACAGATCTTGCTTTGCTCACCAGAGGGTGTTGCAATTTCTTTTCTTTTATGTGAATTTTTGTGTTTTCATAATTTTAGACCTGTCCAATACCACCGGCTAGCTTTTAATTAAATTAAGTAATAAAGTACATTATATCTTCATGAAATTAGTTCACAATGTATCGCTATTATTTTCAAGTTTTGGGGTATTTTATTCAATTGCTGAATAATAAACAAGAGTACATATAAACATAGCAAAATGGGTGCTAGTGTAAATTTCTTTGCAGTTTTACTCCACTGCACACGGCAAATCTTCTTGAAATTTGGCTTATTTAGAAATATAGCCATGCACCTGTACTTTTCAAGCTATTCATATTGTTGACCTGGTCCCTATTCGCAAGGTCATATACCAATTTAAATGATATTAGTTTTAAGATGGAGTGGAAACGCTTTTTGAGCTAGGACGTCGTAGTTGGGCATGTATATTGCCGTCTAGAAAAGCTAGATTGCATGTGGCTGACCTGATTTTATGGTCACTCGCATACCCTAAATGTTTTGTCAGGATAACTCTTGAATTAGTGGAGCAGTGGGACCGATACTGCATATGATAGTCTGCTACTAGGGCCAGGTAGATGTTGCACATATGTGACCTTGGCCAGATTACCATGAATGAGAGCCTACGATTTAAATTCACAATTTACTAGATAACTGGAGGGCAACTACAGCTTGTTTTTTTTTTTTATCTTAATCATGCAGATGATCTTCGTAAAGGACACGGATAAGACGGTAAACGGGTAACTTTGACTTTAAGGTCGCAGCCCTTTATGTAGATTCTATTGGTCATCTGATAACTAAAGAACTCCAGTCAACCCTCCCTGTCCAGAATGCTCTTTGGACCCAACGAAAGTGTTTAGTGCAGTCAGGTGTTCCGTTGAGAGAGGTTTCCATTAAATAACTACTTTTACCAATCATGCCATACAGATACCAGCCGCGGGAATTATGCTGGAAGATACTCAAACTGACTACATGTACGCACGAGCAACTGAACAACGAACATATTTTTTTGTTTTGTTTTGTTTTGTTTTGTTTTTTTTCCAATCTTTATTGTTTAGGAATGTAGGAATACTGTGCTTGAGCAAAATTCAGATGCTTGTATAAATACGTGTAAATATTATTACACATGTGGCACGTGTACAGGTTCATATTATGTACAGTCATATATCCATAACCTGAAACTAATAAAGCTTAGTGTCATGTACTTGTAATGTGGCTTGTATGGCGAGCAAAATGTATGTGCTTAAGTTCAGCACTATCATAAATTCTATTTCTGCAAGAAATGTTCGTGTAAAACGTCACACGAGATAGTTACAAGTCTTGAAATACTTTGTCATCAGTGATTGTTTCCACTTTTGCATCTTTGCACTTAATATAAGTCCCTGTATAGCCATTTCAGTATCTTGTAATAATCTTTAAACATTGGACCTTATGCAGGTGAATTGTTTGAAGATGTTCAGACTTTAAATCACCGAAGAGGGCACACAGTCTCTTGAATCTGTCTGATCAGTACTGTCTGACTAAACGTCCGTTACATCTGATTTGGGTTCTTCCGCACTACTGGAAACATCCTCGATTTTCACCTTTTCACAGTCACAAATGGTTTCAGCTTTTCAGGACCTGACGTATCAGATCAACATGATTTATTTCTTTTGGACATTTGATTCCATGATTAGGCTCACGGCTGTAGTGTGTAACGTACGGCGGAGAGCTCGATAAAACAAACCCGTTTCATCAGAGTTGAATATGTCGTCTGCATTGTAGTCGTCAATTTTGGCATCAAGAGCTTCTTTCTAATCCACGCCTCCGATGCCTACTGCTGCATTTTTTACCTCTTGCAGTTTTTGATTTAGTGTAATGTCTTATTCTGAACATCTGTCATCCAGTCAAGAACAGCTTTTAACTCGAGCCCTTCACATAGCTTTAGCTTGAAGATATTCCCTAATATGGGGACATTTTTAGCTCATGAAGCAACAAACCATCATTCATACACTTGTATCAACATATTCAGTGAAATACTTTCTGACTTTTTAGCTGTCTGAAGAACAGTTAGTTTCAAAGCACTTGGGACATGAGTTACGACATGTTTCTGTTTTCGCCAGGTTAAACCGACCACAGTCAGGACATACAAGCTTTTTTTCTCGCATACCTTCTTTTGGATACTGAATCACCAAAATATGTTCTAAAGCGGCAGAAGATTCTTCGATGGCGCCATTTTGGGAAAACTACTTTCATAAATAAGAACATATTCGTGCGCCAAACCCGCAAACAGGCTTGTTACTCTGCTCTCGTATGAACAACATTTTATAGTAGTCACGTGACAGCTGCTATAAAAGGTAGTCACAGCAAACATGGTTTACCCTGTCCATTACACAAGCTATTAAAGCTGTCTTATATGGACAGGAAGCAATTTTATTGGCTATGCTACAGAACAAAGGGGCGTGAGACTGAAATGGGTATCATATGGGTAAAATTCTTTGGGTATGTCAGAAAATGTTTACTCTAATCAGATATTGAGTACATGCAGTTCTGGTCTGATCTAACGGTAGAAATGAAGTAAACAGTTGGTACATAACATAAACACAATCACAATGTTGATATTTTAGTGTTGATATTTGGTTCAAGGAGGTTTGCACGTAATGGAAGTGTATGGAGAAATTAGGAAGGGAAAATGTGTTCAGTTTACGGAAGTGTTCGATTCACAGTGGTGTTCGGGTAGGGATTTGGCTAGTACTTTGATGATGGTCCTCACAGCCGTGTTGAGTGGTCATCAAGAATGCCCTATCATACATGCATGTAAAGTTAGGTTAACTTTTCTGATCATGCCTGCAACGGTTGTACTATCACCTTCTTACTCTTACCTAGATGTAGTGCACTTATGATCAGAAAAATACGTCCAAACTACAAACTTGCACTAGTCATCAGAAAAATGCGTCTGTCAATAGGCAGTAAGGACATCTGTGCAGGCTATGATAATGGGCACTGCGGTATTGTGCGACCAACAACATGTCCTGATCCCATGTTTTGCCCAATTAAAAAAAGGACTGGGGTAGGAGGGAATTAAAAACGAAAATACTGAAAAAAAAAGTTGTCGAGAGTCACTGTCGCCGATTTTGGCACAAGTGGTCAATTTAAATATTTACTTCTACATTTTCCCTTTGAATATGAAAAGTTAGCTCATTGACATTACCTCATAAAGACGTATCCTATGATAGTCCGTTTCGTGGTACATCTTTAACTCATTCCATACCGATCCCTGTTTTTTCCGTATATTTACCTTGATTTAAGACGACAATTGCACATTTAAATTCTTCATGAAAAGGGCTTTCGTTCAAATACCAACATGCCTATAGTCTTAAGTCAGTGGTTCTGGTACTGCCTGGCAAGTCATGCTGCAGCATGCCAGAACCACTGACCAAGACCTGTGACCATAGTATGGAAGGAGTTAAATAGTTGTGTTTCTAAGTTATTTCGTTCTGTTTTGAATAAGCGGTTACAAAAATATGTGAAAACGGAATTTTAAAATCAATTGTTTACGACATGCCGACGATTTAGTTCCCTTATCTGAGAGTAGCAGTGGCTTGTAATATTGTTTGTACAAACTTGAAGTATATTGGAACAATTGGTCTTTGAGTATAAATGTGAACAAGTCAAACATAATTGTATGTAATAAATCATGTAAAACGCTATGCAGAAATTTTTATATTACTAATGATGATAAACTTTAGGTCGTTAATTGTTATACTTATTTAAGCAATGACACTTAGTTGGTATTTCACGGTTGCTACAAACCAGTTCTGTGAAAAAGTCACCAAGTTTCTTGGTATGGTAAAAAGAACATTGTTCAGTTCATAGACCAATGTAAAATTGTTCATTAATTTTAATCACATAGCTTCCTGGTCCTGTAATTTCTCGGGTTATTATGATGGGTGTAGGGTGTATGGGGCACTTTTTGTTCTATTACCTTCAAAGTCTGTTTCGTGCAAAACCAATGTAAGATTGTCAATTGATTTAATCACGAAGCTTACTGCTTCTGTATTTTTACGGGTTATTAGTATTGGTGTGGAGTGTGTATGGCCTGGTACATATATAAATTCACCTCCCAAAGTCTGTTATGTGTGACGATCTGTCAGCGTACTTCAAAGGTGAATTTGAAAAGGTTTATATAAGTTTTCCAAAATAGGTCCTTAGTGTAAATAAAAAGCGTGCAGCGTTGCTGTGTTACGTGAAACAGGCCAATACCCACATTCTCTTTAAGATTATTTCTTGCGTACCCAAAAGTATGTACCGCATGAAAAAATATAGCCCGAGAAGCTTATATGTGTGCATATATGTGCAATTTAAAGCGTCACCTGCAAGGTTACTTTGGATAACATCATCAAGAAAAACTTTCATGATAATTGATTTCATCGATATTTGGCAAAATGGAACTGATAAATTTTGTTAAATCTGTACGAAAATTATTCAGAACTTAGTCAAAGCTAGCTTTTTACACAGTGATAAAATGCAACGGAATTATAATCTTTACTTGACAAAAATATGGAGTTAGGCAAAATATGACACACAATTTGAATTACAAACAATATTTGACAGTCGTGAATTATTATGGTTCCAGGAAGAATCAGTGTACATAATTTAAATATTGAAATAAGCAAACACTGCCGGCATCTATTGACTTGCAAAACATATTCAAACCAGAGAATAATTTTAATCGGGGGGGATGTCCAAATTTTTGTCATAGATGTGCAAGCGTAAGTGGTGTGTACGGTGTACTGTGTTGTATTGTGTTGATGTTGTTTTCGCAAAATGTCCCCATCTTTTGTTTTTGTATGTACACCCAATAACGGGCCATGCATATAAATGGCATTAAGTAATTTGATAACACAAGTTCTGAAGAAAGTGGCTATACACAAACACTGCGGCAAAGAGGCGTTCATTTTATAAATTTTGTGTTGTTCAAGCAAAATCCAGCTCCTTTTGTATAGAAGGTGCAGCTTATAAAGGTTAAGTGCATGGCAAGAAGACACTGGATAATACTAATCAAATACATGTGACAAAACATTCTACACCATGTACAGTGGCACACACACGTTCATTTGATCGTGTTTGTGTTGTTCAAGCAATATGCTTTCCTTTTTGTATCTGAGCTGCAGCCGATAAAGGTTAATTCGAGTACATAACAGGTAAAAGCTAAAAAGCCTCCTGGTCGGTTAAAACATAAAAGGCTCCGAAACATGTTGAGTAGTTACCCGCTGAAGACCCTTTAATTTATTTGGGCTAATACAGCCTATGTCAAAATTTTACAGTGGAACATGAGCAATATGGACAATAGTACTTCCGTATGTATATAGGTTAGACAGGGACAGGTTAGCTTATGGAGAGTAAAGAGTTCGGACTGCGGAATAGGGTAATGACTACTAGGAACTGGTTCTGGGCAAAAAGACACAAATACAATACTGTTTCTATGGAAAGATTTATATTCGCTTACATTTGGATCTATATGATAACTTTATTCCATTCCCTCCATCAGTCCTCAAAATATGGGGTTCGTATTATTTTCTATAAACTGTAATAACTTTGTCCCAAAATGTTCTACAACTCACAAGTTTGGCATTTGTATCTTTTTTTTGGGGGGGGGGGCAAATTTATAAAAGTTTACCCACCCCTGTTCACTACTTGCAGAATTGGGAATATAGACCATTGTAGCCATAAAAAGGACCTGAGGTTGTGTAATAAGCTGAATATACAGACTCATAACTGTTTATATTTTATCCTTTCTTAGTAACTCACCTTTCAGGATCTGAGCTCTGGTCCTTCACAAATGTACCTCTGAATACCTATGTATATATCTTTCCCTGCACATGATGTATATACACTTTATACTCAATAAATACATGATATGTGAAAACAGAATTGTTTGCCTCTTATGTCTACATGTAAATGCAATATTCATGTGAATGCAAGTTAACTGTCAGGCATGAGCAAATGAAAATAAAATTTATTGATGTGTACATGCATATAGGTGAATGAACCGATTAATATGACTGAATGAAGCAACTGAAGTGTTATGAGCCATAAATGAATGGGTACACCTGGTTTCCTTTGCTTCCTATTCACTTGGATTCATATTTTACACTTAATATAATGCAGTTGTGAGGACAGAGCGGTAGCCAGCGGCAGATAGCGGTGGTTGGCGTCATACAGCGGCGTACAGCGGCGTACAGCGGCGAAAGGCTCCCTGCCGCTGGCCAACGCCATGTGCCGCTGTCCGCCGCTGTCTGCCGCTGTCTGCCACCGAGCCCCAGAAGTCTCAATTGGGTTTCAGCGGCAGACAGCGGCGGTCGGCGGCGGTCGGCGGGCCTGCCACCGACCGCCGCTCTCTGCCGCTGGCTAACGCTGTCTGCCGCTGGCCACCGCTCTCTGCCACTGTGTACCGCTCTCTGCCGCCGAAGTGCAGCATACGCCGCCAAAAAAATTTACTAGTGGTCATAAAGCATATGT
This sequence comes from Hermodice carunculata, assembly GCA_964020975.1. NCBI lineage: Eukaryota > Metazoa > Annelida > Polychaeta > Eunicida > Amphinomidae > Hermodice > Hermodice carunculata. Next base: position 65,976,327 of record OZ026629.1, read on the forward strand.
TTGCAAGCAATGCTATTACCTGATGTGCGTTTCTGTAATCGTATCACCACCAGGCCAGCACATGTGTTGCTACTTGTATGTACAATTTGCGTCGTACATTATTCCCTTTTTTGTGGGGAAGGGGGCGGATGTTACTTTGCTAGCTTCCAAGGAACGAATCGATATCTTCTCTTATATTTTGATAGGTACTTACTTCCGTCAGAAGGAGTGAATGTGCTTTCTTCCACGCATTTGAACTCGGGAATGAGGTCACATAAGGTGCAATTCATGTCATGATCATGTTTTCCTTTCCTGTTGCCTATTGGTTGCCGATCCTTGCAGGAAAATTTGATGAATAGATAGATCTCTCTTCTGTGCTCTCCGCTTAGGTTTCAGATACTAAGTCTTTCAAATCTTGAAGGATATACATCCTGCTAAGAAAAAGAAAACGCTACTGTAAGTATAGCATTTGGGCATAATGTTGAGGGTGGGTGACCTGTGGGGATTGTGCCCACAGTGAGCTGTAGACCCTGGCTACTTCATACTGCGAAAAGCCGCCTTATAACTTTCCGATGACCATCTCCTCTAAAGCTGTGGCGTCTGCTTCCAGTGATCCGAACGTTGGCTTCAAAATGCATCGACATGAAGCACTTTTTTGCTGGAGCATATTCAGCCACAGATTTTTAATTGCCAAGGAGCTCAGGGAGGTTTACCTTTATTTGTGCAATGTTTGCACCACTGAATGTCTTACCATAGGTGTGTTTTTTTGTTTTGTTTATTTTATCTTTACACTTCTCACATCTTTTGGCACACAAGCAAAACGTTAGCTGGCAGATATGTTTTACGTGGTCGCCATATTGTTTAGCGCCAGTCTTCTTTCATGATGATGTCCATCTTTTTGAAAGTGGTGATGGAATCATTTTACCTGCTTTACACCTTCCTATGCCACCGAATCCATTTCTATTATCTTGTCCTCTAAAAGAAACGAACTAGATCACTTAGTTCTTCGTCTCGGTAATACACAATTCCCAAAGCCCAACAACATAAACATTTATATGATTTAGGTATCACTCTTTCTGAAAACCTGCCGTGGCAGCAACGCATTACACATATTATCAATAAAGCCAATCAACGTGTTGTCTTATTACGCCGACGGAATATAATATCTCTTGGAAAATCCTAATTAGGTTGTATTAAACGATGATTTGACATGTAATTAAATATAGGTGTGTCCCCTCTGATTGACACTTTATCATAATTATCCTCATGATGCACACTAACACATGAGCCCTCTCGAAAACCCCAGCTAAGGATTATGTATCGACTATCGCTGGGTCCACCAAAAAGAGCCTCATTTAGAGACACATATTACGCACAAGGTGTTTTGGTTTTTTACATACACAAGGTAGCGTTAAATTGTGACAGTTAACATTATTACTGCAGCCATGTTTACAAGATGATACCTAAAGATACAAAATTGATTACATGCATAACAATTGTGGATGACACATACTCCTGCAATAAGTAAACTTATTAACCAAAACCTTTTGGCCAACGTTTAAAAACCCTTTGTAGGGATGAGTATGAATTTTGTCTGTGATCGGGGGGGGGGGGGGTCCTGAAATATTTTTGGAACAAAATATCTGATACAGCTTTTTTATGTTCCTTTCGTTGGCATTGGAAGGGGGGGGGGTGTCTCTGCCATGGGTGAAATATGAGTGTGAGAGTGGTGCAACTGCAAATATATTTTGAAAAAAATGAGGTAATTGGTTTTGAGAATATTATTTATACGGCCTGCCACATCGAAAACGTGACATATACTTTCCCCAAACTGCATAGCTGTGTCGCCCATCAGATATCCTAATTTTGTTAACAAGAGGCCATGAAGTGTTGCCAAACAAACGAAACATTGTGGATGGCGAGGCACCGCTCTATGTAAGCGAAATATAGTTGCCTGAGAGAGCCATACGTATGACATGTAAAGAAGACGTGAAAAATGTCCTCTTTCCCTGAGGCACGCACACAGACTACAAATGCTATCACCGGTACCCCCAACGTTTCTGGTCCGTGTTGAGACCTTAGGTAGAGGTGTGTACCCCGAACTTACACTGAGCAACGCGAAAATCCTTTACATCAAGTAAATATTTTTCCATTTTGAAATTGGTTTTAAAACTTGTGTACTTTTAAGGGTGCTCATGCTTTCAATCTGATGCAAAAAATCCAGGTTCCACGCCTCATTACGTAAAGTATAAAACTTTTTCAGCGAGCTACCGTCTGTCACATTGATGGTCCAGTCCATGCCAGCGTAATTAAGATTTACTTGTATTTCCTTGCAATATGGTCACGAGGAAATACGACTCTGTTCAAATCAGGAAAACTTTTCGCCCAGAACCAGTTTACAAATTATTTGCTCACCAGCTTTATATTTGAGCCAATGATAGTATTTTATTCTACGCAGGTCTGCTTCTAACGACAAGGGGAGCCACCAGAAATAGCCCAATTGTGCCAATATAAGCGGGGGTAGCTTTCACCTTTAAAACTGTTCTTGCATTATTATACTGAAACGTGTGTAATTTTCTTGTAATAGTACTTACAGTTTCAAGCCAAACTCCACAACCGTGCGGCAAAGACGGTAGGACTACGTGTTTATAAATGCTGTTCCCAAAGGGCATTCTGTTTATGTCCTGGTGCTTAGCCAAAATGCTGCTGACATAACCTCTTTATAGTTTACTTGCTGTCTGACTTAAAACTTGCTCATTGTGAACTGAGTCGGTCAAGGTTCTGGAAAACAACACACTAAGATATTTATAAGTATGTGCTTCATCAATCATTAAATTACCTGATGCCCATTTTTTCTAGGGATTTACACGTTTTCCGATAAATAATACTTTTGAGTTGGATGAATTGCACTTTAAACCCCATTTGCAGGCAAAATCATGTGCGACGGACAACATTTGCGACAGCTGAGTCTCACTCTCTGCTTAAAGTACAGTGTCATCGGCATATATTAATGCTGGAATTAGTTGATTGACACACTGTACACCGTATTTACCATCATTCAACATGCCGATGAGGTCGGACATAACAGTTGTAAAGAGCTTTGGGGAAAGGATCAAGCCTTGTTTTACCCCATTACTTGAGTTGAGCCAAGATGTTTCGACAGGACCAAACACTACCCTATTACTTACTTTTTCATATAATTTCTTCACAAGTCTCTTCGCTTTGCCCTGAACCCCAAGATCCCACAAGTTACAAAATAGTCGTTTTCTTGAGACCATATCGAAGGCCTTGGAAATATCTAGAAAGGCAAGCCATGTTTTTTTTCCGGTCGTTCTTTCTCAGGCTGCAAACTCCTGTCAGAATAAAGATATGGTCCTCAAGTCTGCGTCTTTTCCTGTATGTTCTCCCAATATATTATTTTCTTAAAAAAAAAAAACCCAACACCATCATTTGTTTTTCTACTACTGACGAGGATAATTTATACATGTTAGATGCGATACATATACCTCTACAATTGTTCAAGTTATTTGCACTACCCCACCCCCCTTATGTAGGGGCTTTATAATACCACATAACCAATCCTCGGGGCTACTTTTCGAATTATTCGAACATGTGAAATAGGCTCACGATTGCCTTGATCAGAGTATAGCCGCCGTTCTTTAAAAACTCATTGGGTATTTTATCCATTCCGCATGCTTTACCAACCTTAAGTTCCGTGATAACAGAAGATATATTTGTATGATTAAAGGGCACGTATGACAGGCCTTCTGTATTGCCAGTAGACCCCTACAAGTATTGAACCCTCCGTTTTAATTCCTGCGAATTGGGAACAGTGTCATTTATATCGGAGGTAGACCTCAAGAGCTTTTAAAAGTAGTATGGCCTGTACTTTAAGAATATTTAGTTTCCTGAAAACTGGGTCTGCATGGAAATTTTATTTAGAATGACACATGAGACGAGAAACTTTTTTCTGAAGCGTGAAAACACAAAATACAATAGGTGATGTGCAAGAAAGAATTATAACTGAGCACCATGTTGTCACTTGGGATGAATCTGTGGGACGGTTCAAAGACTAAGGCTAGTTAACGTGATGCCATATGACGCAACTTGAAATATAAACTCTCTCAGAAAACCTAAATTAGATTATATAAAACCATAATACGACCTATTCTTGAACACAGAATGATGTGTTCTCTTAGATAACTGCACTGACAACTTATCACAATCCTTCGAGATTGTACAATACGAAGCGGTATATTCTTGGTGCCGTTTCTCATACCCTTAGATTCCTCCTCCTAAATAAACTCGGTTGGTAAACCTAATATAATCACCAAAAAAAAATTTCAAACTTTATCTGCTTTATAGGATGTACAATAAGTTAAGCGTTCAGTATTTATACGACCTTGTCCCTCGTGACGTTGTACTTAACACTGGACGTCTGCTTCGAAACTAGGGAGCCTTTCGCCAAATTAGATGATCTACAATCCACTATCCTGGTATGGAACAACCTATCCATTGATGTACGAAATTCGAATTCTCTCCGGCATTTCAAATAAAAAAGCATCATTCTTACTCTTACCTGTAGACGGAAAGCTTAGTCATTTGCTCAAAGTAATCGGTTTCCCAACATATGCCACTCACAGTTGCGTTTAGGTTATTCCGGATTAAATACGCATCTTAACAATGTAAACATTATTCCTACTTTGTCTTGTGCCTGTTCATATCCTCATGGAGACACATATGACTACTTCCCAGCGTTTCCCAAATTTACGGTACAAATGTCTAGCATCCTGAATAGTATGCGTCATACTCTTGCTCCGGGCACCAACCCGACAGTAGTTGTTCATACGACAGGCGATCTTTTGCTGAACATTTTTTAAAAGGTGGTGAAGTTTTGACACATGGAGTTGATGAGACTATTTTATAGGCTGCCCAACTGTTCCTAGTGGAATTTGTTTTTACCTTTCAAAGTAATCATTTTTATACCGTATATGTTCTCATGTCTCTCACTCGTATGTAGCCAATCAATGTTTTCTCCGACACACTTTTCTTTGAGCTTTCCTTTGTTTGTTTGTTTGTTTGTTTTTTTTGATATTAGTCCAGTGTGTCATGCATGTAATGCTATGTGTTTACTTTGGACTCGAGAACCTCCAGATTAGTGTTCATTGTACTGTTAGGCAATCTAGTGGAAAGAAATATAGCTATAAAAAAGATACATTTCTAAGCGTTCCAAACGTGTATGCAAGAGGTCTGCTTGTTCTCAATACTAACTAGGCTCTCTCTCTCTCTCTCTCTCTCTCTCTCTCTCTCTCTCTCTCTCTCTCTCTGTGTGTGTAAGCTTCCATATCATCATAACAGGCAAACATAATTCACGTCACTGTGACACTGTCATTCAGGCACTTTGCCTTTTCCCGCGTGTCTCACAGGAAACTACTCTTTTAAACTTATCCTGCGAAGTGAGCCATCTTCCTGGACAGTAGTGTGGCTATGTTTCTTTACATATCATGATGGGGCAGAAACTGCAGCTTTGTCACGGCAAAATTACCTGAAAACTATGTATCTCTCCTCTTTTTCATCAAATATGAGCTGTTTTCACAAAATTGAGATTTTTTTCAAAGAAAATGTAAAATCTTGAAAAGTGGCGCCTCTGCTACACCCCTTTAAAACGCACGGATCTTGCAGATAATGCAACAACAAAGCAGTTTATGTTATTGTTAAGGGTCGACACCGGTATCTCGGCGCACCAGATGGATCTATTCTCGGCTTGAAGACATGAAGAAACGAACAAAATACAACTAGTAGTCGAATATCTGGGTTATCCAAAATTAAGCTCTCACCGCACCGGCGGTCGTGGAAAAGCATCTCTTGTTTTCTTCAGCGGATTTGTCTTGCTGGGCCACATTAAAATAATCTCTATTGTCTTGTCACTTCAGAGTCACAATATTTGCCAGTCGATATCCTTTGACATTGCTATGGCAGTGATAAGTTGCCAACAATTGTAGATGTTCGAGTATTATGCGTTCAGCCATTTAAAAAAAAAGAAAGAAAAAATGCGAATCTAAGCAGAAGTGCAGATGAAATAGTGTTACGGACAAAAATACATTTGACATGAGCCTGTCAATATTCAGATGACCTTCATAACCTTTACTTTGGTCCATACGAAAGAAACTGACTTCTGGGTATTTCAGGTATGTTAGTCGTGACTTTAGTTGGCAAAACGATATTGAGCCAGATCCATAATGATAATACGAAACGTTCTGTGTGGTAATTATACTTTACCAACAAAAAATGGTGTAAAATCAATGCATACGAAATGGAGGTATTACCCAAAATATATTTTCACATGGATCAGTTTTGGAACTAAGAGGCCAACTCACTTGGACCTTGCTCCATAAATATCAAATACAAGAAAACAAAAACTACTATGAGGAGTTCACTAACATAAAATGACGAAAGTTTATGCAGTAGAAATAAATTTTTCACCGAAAACAGATCTTTTAAATGTGGGGAGGTCATGCTTGGACAGAGCATCAGGCGCATATTTTCAGCATACAACATCCCATACAAAGAAATATATTTATGGAGAAATCTTGAATTGTAAACAACACGGTCTTATATAAATCTAGGTCAAGGTCATTTAATGTATATCATGATCTCGTCTGCATCATTCATGAAATGAAAACCAGAAGTGGACGCAGAAACACGTTTCGGGGATGCAACGCTGCAAGAGGCAGATAAAAGTCAGCATTTCCTGGGAACACTTCTTGCAGGACATTGATAATGAAACAGAGAGTTGTAAAGAGTTGAGTATATTAAAGTGTTTGACATTTTGAGGATTTTCTATCTTGAGGTGTTAGTTTTCCCTGATTAAACCTAATTGGCCGTTTTAAACTGCACAATACAATAGATAACTGAACATCTAATTTCATTGTTCATCACATTGAAAAGACCACAGTTGCGAAAATTTCCATAAAAATGATATTCGCAAAGTGATAGAATATTAAAAACATGTAAAACGTGTTAAATAGGTAAAGTGACAGATTTTACGTGAATGTTATGACTAACGTTTCCGTGTAACCAATAATTTACCAAAACACTTGCGGGGATATGAAATTACATGTATATTGTATAAATGTCTTTGCAGATAATTAACAATCATTTCCTTTTCCTCCGAAACTTAATCCTCCTTATAGTATCGACCAGTGCACTTCAAATAGAATTGGCGTCTTTGATATTACTTACCTATCTAGGTCGTCTGCGGTTTTCATATTTGCATGCAAGGTTTAACATATTTTAGTTGTTAAGTGGTTTTAATAATCACGTTGCTTATTGGTTGCCTTTTAACATTATTTCTTTAGATATGAGTCAGTTTAAACATATTTTCATTGCAGAAAGTCGGCCAACAGGCTCACCAGCTCACATAAAAGCCTCTTGTACATATACAACTTGACAACATGGAGATTCCAAAACACTAGAGCACAGATAGATAACAAACAGGACTACGATTAACAAAGAAAAGAAAGAAAGAAAGGGGCGGTGTATGAAAAAGAAAAACAACTTTACCAAGCTTCAGCACAAAATCCTATTTTTAACCTTCCAGATAGCTTAATGTATTTATGGACGGCCTCAACGATTTACTCGTTTTGACTTTTGGTAATCCATCTTCCTTCAATTCCAAAACAAGAAGGTTTTTAGATTAATATCACCAAAACAACTTATTCTTCACCACTGTAACTCGTTCCTGAGTAGAACATACTCATTACATTCAAGAGAAAAATCATAAACATTTCCAAGTCAGCCCTTTAAGAACATGACGGGGACTCAACAACACCAATTTTATAGAGATCAATATTCAGTTGGATACAGCCTATTCTAATTCTCATTTGGAGGATAGCAATTTTCTTTCTCCAATGTAATACAATTCGTTACGTTTACGTTCGGTTTTATTTTATGTCTTCTTAAAATCATCTAGTTGATCCAAGTTCCTAACTGATCGAGAAAGTGGATTCCATTCGCGAATAGCTGATGAAAAAAAATATAAAATGTAATTTTCTTGACCTCAAGAGTACGTGTTCATCTTGTCGATATTGTTTCACATAATAAGTTAAAGAAGTATGCCAGAGTAATTACATTTATAGTTTTGAATATAAATACCAGTTTTTATTCCTCCTATAGGTTCGGCCATTTTCCAGCCTGTCTGAGCGTGAATTGGTTGGCGACTTCTTTGGGCAAATGCCCTTGTTAAAACTGGAGGTGCAACCAATTGAGCGGATTCTAGTCGGTCTTTGTCGGCATCTGAGCACCCATCCCAGACCAAACTAGCATATTCCAAACAGGGAAGTTCAAAGGACTGTCTCTTTAATTTATATTATGAGCACTGAAAGATACCATTTATACAATGAACGTTCAAGCATACACGAGTCCATTCAAATGTATTTTAAAAAATCAAAAGGTATCTAGCTGTAAATGTTTGACTTAATTGTGCTGACTAACTGGAAAGCTCTCTCTCTCTTTCTCTCTCTCTTTCTCTCTCTCTCTCTCTCTCTCTCTCTCTCTCTCACTCTCTCTCTCCTTTTTTAAAACAACCACTATTCTTTAGCACCCTTCTAAAAATATTTTAACTTCATGCTATTGGATTTGTGGGACAATCCTGGCGCTTTGGTAGGAGACGCTTGCCCCTGTAGGTAAACGTCAATAGACATATAATGCAAAACCATTTTACATCAATAAAGGTGGTTTTGTTGTGGTTTGATTTTAATGGATGTTTGCCAAATAGGGCTTTACTCCAAATTTGTAAAACTATTTTGAGTTATTGTTTGAAATCGTGTGCAATGTTCACTTTTGCTAATGGAGTAGTCATCAGGGCCAACCTATGCGTGTTTTTCTCTCTGTTGCTGATTAGTTTAATCATATTTGATGTCGAAACAGAGACATTTTGAAGGAAGGTTTTGGGCCCATATAAATCTAACTTTTAGTGAAAGGACAGGTGCACATGACGGGCTTTGAGAGAAACTGGTGCCCGATACAATACAGTGGACGGTACCACAGTGGGCAGAACAAATTGACGATGCCATGGGGACACAGGGCAGATACTTGGGTTTCCCATGAAACAAAGATAAAAAACATGCTAGATAAAATGTTGTGCTGTCAGAAATATAATCCTGTTGTTTTCAAAGTTAACTTGCTCCTGACCAGATACCAATCTATTGGTGCACAAATGAGCCACAGTACTTTTAATTTTACGAGTGATTGCACGTTCAACAACGTATTCGGGCAGGTAAAAATGCAATGCGACACACCTTTACTGTTTGCTCCAATCAAGCTTGCAGAATCTTTGACGGCAACTATTTGAAAAGAAATCCACATCAAGGGGACTGGGTGTTTGGCAGGACTATATATGGAGCTATGAAAGTAATCTGCCTTTAAACCGCAATAAACTTGGTACATTACGAGTTTCTTTTTACAAATAAGTCAGTTCTCGCCCGAAAGTGTAGGAAGTCGAACGATTTTGAGTCTTATAAAAGAAACTAGTTTTCCTTCTGGATGTGTGCGTGTCTACCACAGCATAGGTATTTTACTATTGCAACGTTCATGATTTACCCCCCCCCCCCGACCCCCTGAGCATTTTCATGATTACTCCTGCAAATATGAATATTGGCTTTGGTTAGATATGATTTAACGTGCTCGGAATGAGACGGCCAATTTGATTTGATAATAGTTTAGAATATTTTGTATATTTTTTGTGTCTTACGAAGACATAGTAGTTTGAATCAAACATTTTATGGTGGATATAGGGTCTATAGCTTTATTTTATTACCAAAGGACGGTGGAAAATAACGGATACATTGTTCACTATTAATTTTACGAGCAAAATTAATTTTGGGGGAATCGATCACATCAATTGTCTGACATTTGTATTGAGGGGTAAATTTTTCCTTTTTCAAAGCGTCTATTTTCGTGCAACACTTTTCTTTCAAAGTGTTAATGTTGGTAGAGTTGACATATTAGCATTTGAATGGATTTCTAGAGTATATCCTTCCCATGGCAGGAGTAATACGTAGATATAATGTAGTTCGTTACAAAAGCAGTTTAATATTGCAGTCCTCTGTGTTAGATCAAGTAAGTCTGAATAGTAAGGACACGTGGCATATCTTGAATTGTTTTGTTTTGCGGGTGATTGGAGGGGGGGGGGGCACGCAGATATTGTTTGAAACTTGAGTTTGAAAGGTCAGTTTTGAGCGATTAGAACCAATGTTAAAAATAAATATTTCAATGATCATAAAGAAAGTGTGAAGAAAAAAATCGGTACAAAATACGTTGGGAGCGGTGACATGCCTCTTCTTAGAAAATGTGTCCTTGGTAATGTAAATCCGCGTATTGAATTGAAGGCCTTGTGGTTATCTTAACACAGTCCTTGATCAATTCAACACCTTTCACGTCAACACACAGTTTGTTGTTGCCGATCATGTGATGTATTCCTAAGAAGCAGCTGCAGATATACGCAGGTTACATAGAGTTCGCTGCTCATGTAATGCAAGTTCCTGGCAGTGCAGGTGAGCGCCTCTTTGGTATAATGTGATCTAAATATAATTATTTATATAAGTGTGACCAAATGAGTCATTGGTAAGAAAGAGACATATAATCGCCAGCATTTTTAACCAAGCTTTTTCATGAACCAACAAGGCTCCTGATTTTTAAAGCTGACCAGCCAAGCGAACGGTTAGACGGGAGTGCGGGACATTGTTTTCACTATGGGCGAAAAAAGATCCCTTTGACACTGAAAAAAATTAACGGATAGCTGGATGTACATATGAAGCTCATAAGCCTATTAGGGAAAAGACTTGTGCTTTTCTGTCACAGTAGATGACAAGGGAAATAGGATTAAGGTACATAAACAGGGCAGATAGCTGGCGTCTTCACTGAGATAAGATCGCCAGCTGAATCCTGAACGATTTCAGTTAAACAAACTTCCGCTTTGCCTGCTACCATGGATCAAGCCTGTAAAAAATAATGATTCTACATTAACAATGTCACCTCTGATAAAACTGAGAAAATCATTGTCGCGTCCTGTTTTTATAAGTGATATCTGCGATTATGTTACAAATAAAACATATTTTTACCCATTAAAATATCAAACAATTCGCTTTGACATCAGTAATTTGATTCATTAGTTGTGTTTTTAACGATATAGGCCTAACAGTTTGCAAGCACTCTGATTCTTTTGTTTCCTGATTTTTTATTTATATAAGAAATAGAATATTCTGTCACATTCGAAATTGAAACCGTTTCGGACAACAAATATAAACAATAATAGTATCATCCCATCAGTTGTGAAAGAAGGAAAAGGTCAAAACAGTATCATTGCACGATAAAACAGTACCGGTAATGATGATTTCACTTCCCTTCCAAACCAACCAAAGCGCTCGGACAAATATAATTTGTACAAAGTCACTTGTGTAATCACTTTGCCATTATACTTGCCAACAAAAATGCTTTTTGTAAATTATGCATATTTCTAAACACCTTATCACACACACTCTAAATTCTTGACAGTTATCCCGCGATCTTGTTTAATAGGTCAAGTTCATTCACGTGCAGTCGCACCTTTGTCGTACAGAGGACCATTACCATATGTATTACCAGAATTAAGCCTCAAACAGTTCTAGATCTTGAGTGATTATTTGAAATGAAATCAAGGTAAAGTTACCCCTGTAACCTTTAGGTTCATGTCAAGATCACCCATATACAATTCCAACCTAGCCCTTACGGGGCACCGCCATTACTTTTTCTTTGCAAGTCCTGTCTGAAATAAATTTTGACTGATCTCTTAAGAGGTATGTTCAGAAAACATGACCTGTTACATTTTAGATATACACTGATCTCTCTCTCTCTCTCTCTCTCTCTCTCTCTCTCTCTCTCTCTCTCTCTATATATATATATATATATATACATATTGACAGAAGTATCCGGAAATGTAAACGGTAAGACCATATTCTTCAGTATATGGACGGAAGGTCCATGCAAGTTGATCAAAATCTTATTACATGTATATTGTCCATCCTGTGATAAACATTCGGAAGAAAAAGGAGATGAAATATGAAAACCGATACTCCAGAGGCTGGGTCGGTGTAGACCACAAAGTTACGTGCCACACACATTTGTGCCATAAGAGCATGGATTTTGACGCGTTGCTGGGAACCCAAGATTGTACGCTGTTGTACGCTGGAAAACCATGGAAGCGTGTTGTGCAAATTTCTCTTCGATAGAGACACATTTGACATTAGAATCTAATGGAAACTATGCTAAAACACGCAATTATGATTATCTGTTGCATTTCCGGCAATGCACATTAATTGATTTGATATAAGGTGAAGATTTATCTGGCTGCACTCCAATACAAACGTAGCGATTAATCAGCATAAGACACAAATACAAGAGACCAGGCACAAATGTACACATGCAGCAATTACAAACATTTAAAAACGTCCGTAATAAATGGAATATGTCATCCAAAACTAGTGCTCTGCATTTTGTTCCCTTATATTTTAACAGCTCGTCATAAATTTTTCAATTTTTTTGATAATTTCAAAATCTTTTAAGTTCCTTCAGAAGAATATTTGCTTACTATTGCATGTTGTCAGGTTACCAAACATCTCTTATAGTTTACCGAATATAATTTTCTGGGCAAGTTGAATTGGTCACAAATCATACCGAAATGAAGTTGATCATCTGTATCATCGCATGTGCTGCATTTCCTTTGGTCCAGTGGGATTTGCATTGTCGGTTGTGCCTACCTGTTTCGATTCATAAATTCTGCGTACCAGTACGCAAATTTGTCACACGTCTGCCAGTTTCAAATCAATTAATAACATTCAAATATGGTTCAAAGTTCAATTCGTTTTAAACTTGACACATATTTTTGATTCATCATTATCGTAACCAAATATTTCTTTTTCCCACTGTTGCTGACATTTGTCATCAGCTTTCATTTTGAATATGAAGGGCGGAAAATCCTGCTAATTACAAAGTTCTTGCAAGTCTACTTCATGCAAAATATGTTTTACGGAGTTCAACCAAGCAGAGTTATTTTTGTATGACATTTCTACATAACACAAATACGAGTCATATTATAAAGAATTGTATGAAAACACACCTAACTGGATTTTATGCTTTCAGCCAAGCCTTTCTGTGTCTACTGAAGTACAAAGTGTGTTTCTGTGAATCAGAAACATATATGAGAGTTCTCCCCTGTATCTTTTCGATTTTGTTAGTTTTTTTGGCCCACATACATGTAGATGTATGGATTCACATAGATATCATGCTCATGGACAGTGTTTTAAATTCCCCAGTATGTAAAGATACTTAAGATTAAAAGCTTTTTGGAATTTTAGATATATGACGTTGTGTGCATGACATACAGGAAAAGTACCAAAAATTAAAATAAGCCAAAGAATATGAATACAAGAGAATGCAGAATGTCTTCAGGTAAATGCATTATATATTGCACTTAATCTAGAGTACAAAGAAAAGTACTGAACTGATATTACACAGGGTATTAAACGAGCCACGCTATGGTAACAACATTCACACAAGTTAGAAATGAAATTTCTAGTTTCAACAATGTGTATTTGTACAACCTCAAATACCACAAAATTAATGTCATCAGGCATGTCTCTGTTACCATGAATATAAATTGAACCAGTATATCACCAGGTAGTTATATAATCAATGGGGTATTTACACCGTGTGTGAGTACTGTAAATACAGACTTGAAACGGTCATTTTGTCTGAGTTACATAACGAGGACATTTTAGGGGAAAAGGGCAACCTTGGGCACCAATCACAATGTGTGCTTTCTTGCGCGTAAGATATTCAGCTAAAATGGTAACTTGTTCTGTATTCTCTCTACCCGTCAAATATAGAATTAGGGTACCGTAGCCACGAGGTCTTTTCCAGAGGTTATTAATTTCGACGTTCATGTAACCCTACAATATAGATATTTGATCAATGTCAGCTGAAACAACGTTTGGCTGCAGGGATACATGTTCACCGAATATGAATTTTCTACGCATCTAATGATAAAATGAACCTCAGGGTCCTCCCACCACTGCCATGATGTTGCTTCTTCATTTCTAAATGCGGTTCGCAACCTCACGAAACAATCGTTTGAAGATTCAGCGAAATCACACAGAGAATATTTTACTGTCCAGAGACGAGTTGGACTTGTTTAGGTACACGCATATGGTTTCTGAAATTTAGATATAGTTACTTCAGGTGGCATAGCAAGCAATAAGAACAGACCCGTCACATAAAATAGGAATGATAACATAAATCTACATGTCACTTCCCAATTGTCATTTGCTAATACGATGCCGTCTTGACCGCCTAATTATAATATATGTGCATGTAACAGTTTTACTTCTTTCCTTAAATTCAGTGTTACTTTGTTAGCAGTAATGTTACCACAGCAATGAAAAAGACGTTTACATTGAGTAGTGATAGCAAAAAAATTCTGGACGCTGTTAAAGCATGTGCATGGCGGTCGATTACATGCCATATCGTTGCAGATTCTCTGCCCTTTTAGAAATGTTCAGTGGTAGAGCACGTCTCCATGGGTATCAAGTTTACAGAAACTGACTTTGAAAATAACACGAAGGATTGAGTTTCATCACAGGTGTAATATATTATACATTCTTGAAGGATTTCATTGTTAGAATCTATAGCTTTGTGAATAGGTCTGGCGCATATCGAGGTCTTTATCGCCGAGCTCTCTGGTTATGTGATCACATGCGCACGTCACATTGGCAGGCAGGTGCACGGGTATGGACTAAACTTCTTAGTTAATGCACAACACCAAGGAAAACATGGGCGTGAGTTAATCTTTTTTAATGATCCAAATACGCGCACAATTTGTGGCTTACTGGGGATATACTGCTTATAAAACTCTTATACATAAATTCATATGGGGTGACGAATGAGGTATTGAGCCACGGCAGCAAATTTATAGTGAGCTGCTCTGATGTTGGATAGAATGGTACTGTCGCACGCAAGTACGACAGTGATATGATGTCGGCATGGTATCCTCTGTTAAAACTGTGACCTCCTATGTCTGTGCTCTGCGTTCGCTTAATATCCCGACTGGCAATATTCACAAAGGATTTAGTTCTGATACCGAATTGAGGGTGTAAATTGAAATCTACTTGTTTGATTCCAAATTACTTATTCCTGGGTCGAACAGCCTGTTAACAAGTCTAGTATGAACCATTTTTTTTGGTGAATATTATGCGAAATTAGTGTTAAACATATAAATATTACGGTTTAATCTTAATTTGATCAAGATTCAAAGATAAAGTACTGGATCAAACGAACATCAATTTTATAAGATGGAAATGTTAATTGCAAGTTCATAATATAGCCAAAAACAGATTGCTTCATTCGGAAAACTTTGATAAAATGTAAGGCCACGTATTATGTAGTTCAAAGCCAAAGGCGTTTTTATTTTAGTTTTAATTTAGGATCAAATGTAGGAAAAAAATCAAATTCTTTGTGAATATGGACTCAGCAAAGATATAATAAGCCAACTATGAACTGTGGTCGTAAACGCTGACCGTTGCGCAGACGAAGTAGTGAAATTCAGTTGCTGGAGAGAAGATAGTCGTAATGTTAATAAGGGACAAAAGACATTGTTCAATGCTATATGAGCCAACTATCAGCTGTGATGGTAAGCGTTCCTTTTATACTGGCATAACATGAGTCCGATACTGAACTAGAGCTATCTCCTCAAAACGCTTTGAAGGTTGCTGGTAGTCTATAGGTGGTAGTTTCACGAAACATGCATGGTCCACAGGCAAAAATACTAGAAACACAACAATTGCAGAATGGCTGGAATATTCCAAAATAAATAAACTTGGGAAATTTGCATTGAGGATATTAAAAAGGCAATTAAGTGCCTTAATTGCTTTCATGGGCACATAAGAATTGGCAGTCCTATCCACTGTGTTCTGGAGAACGCTTACTTAACAGGGTGCGTGGGCACGCTCTCTGGTCACGTGACCCGTTAGAACAATCAGGAGCGACGGAGGGGAACTGGGTAAAACTTGCCCAAATTCAGGTTTCATCATTCAAATTCTCATCTTTGTAAGGTGAAGACCTGCAAAGTTTTTTGGCAGAAGTCTAACTTTTTTTCGAAATTATTAGCGGAGCAACCAAGTATAACCTCAAGCCCTTGCAAAGAAAGAGACATCTTAAGGGGCCCCAAGAAACCCTGCACACCAGCCAGGTCCTAACTATGGACCCCAGCTTAGTAGTAGCATGAACACTCTTCAGGGGAACTCAGAATTTGGTAACATGGGGTGGGTGGTGTCAGATGCTTGGTTCTCCCCTCAAGTTGTGTATGTGTTACTAGATGGCACGGTCCAATGTATGTCCTGGCAACCAACAGCATCCACTTCCAGAGTTTCAGGCACCCCATCACTATTTCCACGTTGGCGGGTGGGGGTGGGTGAGAATTGCCCAACATCAGCCACAGACAATGCCCATGTTAGGGCTTCCTAACACAGCCACAAGATCTAGTCCTCCCATCATGAACAGAATACCATCACTGCTCCCTAGTGAGAATGGTAACATGACCTGTGAAATGTCCATGCCAAAGGTGGCCAGTGCTCCCACACTTCAAAATACCCAGCATGCACTGTGGTCCTCCCCCTACCCCACCCCTGCTTTTCTCTAGTGGCTGGTAACCGGTCAGCTACCCTCCCCCCCCCCCCGCACAGTTAGTAGTTTGGCAGTATGGGCCGCCTCTGAGATTCTCATGAGACATTGGACAAATGTGCGGTGAGTGTCATTAAAGCTAACATCACATATCAGAAGGTTATGTGGACTTCCAGCTGTTGCTTAAAGGGTTAGCTTTCGAGGAAGCAATACAGGCAGAGATCATGGACCAAGATGGTCAAATTTTAATCAAGGTCACCACTTCTGGGTTAAAATAATGAAATCAAAGCATTCAGCAGATGGATTCAAGCATTTCTTATTTATGCCTCTGTGTATTGCCATGAATACCCACAAGAACACTGTCAATTTTTAAGTATAAGGACATTATCAGCGACCTGTCAAATGCCAATCCTAACTGGTATCTCCATAATGAAAGATTCAGGTGGTCAAGGGCTGCCTTTGGGTTTCCCTGGCATGAGGTCAGTCAAAATCTTCTCTCACAGTGTGTGCTTTTTCGGGCCCAACAAAGCCAGGTGCCTGCGGATTCTTGTACAATTGTCAAAGTGCAATGGCAGACAACATGTCACAGAATGCAGAAACTAGCATCAGACCCCACATGGCAGAGGCAACAGAAGGCGCAGAAGTGGCCTCAGGCAGGGGTAATAACTCCGTCAACCCAGAGGTTTTATGGATAAATCTTAAAAATTATGACCCAATTTTGAAAAACTTCTTTTATCAAGGGTTCACTCAAGGCTTTAGTTTACAGTATGAAGGGGTGTGGACATAGAGTCTGCCACAGAACCTGCTATCAGTAATGGAAAATCCAGATGTTTTGTGACACAAAAAATTGAGAAAGAACCCAGTCTGGGGCATCTTGTGGGCCCCTTTGATTGTACACCATTCAAAAACTTTATTGTTACACCAATGGGCGTAGTGCCTAAGAAAGTCTCTGCCACATTTAGACTGATTGATCACCTGTCTCACCCATCTGGGTCCTCCATAAATGATGGCACTCCCAAAGAAAAGACAAGTGTATTACACTAAACTGTTGATGATGCAATCACTATGATAGTCAAGCCAGGTATACGCTGTTCCCTCGCAAAAATAGATATAGCTGAGGGATTTGCCCAGTATGTCAGCCTGACCATGAACTGGTAGCATTGATTCTCTTGGCATGGGAAATTCTTTTATGGTAAAACACTTCCCATGGGTGCCTCTATTTTGTGCAAAATGTTTGAACTCTTCAGTACTGCCCTCCTGTGGATAGCCATGACAAAGTTTGCCATCATATACATCGTACATATGCTGGATGATTTTTTGCTGGCAAGCTCCAGAAAAGCAAAATGTCCCCATGATCTTGAGAAGTTTCTAAAAATGTATGCAACCATAGGTGTTCCCACTGCCCAAAAGAAGACTTTGCTACCATCCCAGGTGATGACCTTTGTAGGGATTGAATTGTTCACAATCCTGTTTGAAGCAGGCTGGCCACAGACAAATTGTAACCAATTTCCGAAATTTTACCAAGGAAAAAAGCCACTCTATGAGAACTGCAATCAATCCTCGGTACCCTGAATTGGGCATGTTGTGTGATAATCCCAGGCCGGTCATTCCTACATCAACTCATTATCATTAAAGAAGGGCTAACAAGGCCCTAGCACAGGATCCATCTGTCCGTAGCAGCAAAAGAGGATCTTGTAGCATGGGATGGGTGTTTAGACTCATTCAATGGCAAAACATTCTTTTTGAAAAGATTCTGGACCTTTCACAAATGTCTAGAATTAGTAACAGATGCTTAAAGACTTGGGGTTTGGGTGCCCTCCTTGGTCTGGAATGGTTTTATGCCAAGTGACCAACAACGTGGCACTTGTTTAACATGACAGTTCTCGAGTTCTTTCTAATCCTCGCTGCTCTGAAGGTCAGGGATACTTCTCTCTGCAACAAGAAAATAATAATTCGAACATACAATATGGCTCTGGTACATTCGATTGGCAAAACCTCTTCAAGCAGAAGTGATGGAGGGCAACTGGACATAACCCACCCAGATTCAGGTTTAATCATTCAAATTCTCATTTTAGTAAGGTGAAAACCTGGGAGGTTTTTCGGCAGAAGTCTAACGGTCTTTCCGAAATTATCAGCAGAACGTAGAGTTCTAGTAAGTTCATATAATAGAACACTATACTGTAGTGATATATCAAGCCTTTCTGCACGTGTACAGGGTGATTACCCATTGATTTCTTATCCCCCACCAATATTTGCGTTTTACATCTCCTCCCGCCACTACTCTTCTGTAATTGGTCATTATATCTTGATGTAACTTCCTTGCGTTTTTTCCGGGTACAGTTGGCGTATTATTATTTTGTAAAATAAGACTAGCATTTCCGATTCTTTGTAGTAAAAGGAATATGAATTGTGATGGCTTCACATGCACAGCGTATTAAAATGCCATGGATTGACCCACAGCTTCATGGCCATGTTAACAAATGCAGTATGGAAATGTTTAATCATATATCTGACTAAAGTTGATGGTTCATACAATGTAAATATTTATTGGAAATGTTGTTTTTACTTAATGCAAATAATTTAAAAGGGCTCCATCTCCCACACAAACTTGTATTGTGTTGTGCTTTGTGGATTAGGGTGATTAGTGTATATATACATGCCCATGAGACCGAAGCCAAAGCTGAAGTGCAGCCCATGAAAAACGGCTAACACAAATAAGTGAAACTCCTTAGTAATGAAAAGGGCTTATTTTTTCTGTAAAGTACATTCGATGTAACACGGGGCTTAAAGATTTACCCTTTCGCAACATGTGAACAGATTGTACAATTTTTGTGTAAATAACAGGAAGCCGCTGCTCAACTGTTTCATAACAGCATGCAGAATAAGAACTGCTGCAGATCTTTTATGGAGTTTAAACAGGTGTTTAAACTCCATAAAAGATCATTAATTGAAATATTTCCTAAACTACAGATTGTACATGGTTTTTGCAAGGACAGATAAGAAACTGATCCCATGATGTGCTGCTTTCGTACCACTGAGCTCGTACCACAGAGATCAGCTAGTAGCATCGTCCTTACGAATTCATGGGGCTGCACTACCCTAAGAAATCCATCCCGAACAAACAAATAAATAGATGAATCAATATATAGGGCACGGTATGTGTCAACAACAATAGATGTTGACTTTTTAGAATACATTAACTTCTTGGAAAAGGGGTTTTGTGTACTGTCCTGTAGAATACTATTGGTAAATTGTTGGATTATAGAAACATGTTTTAGTTAGTGAGTTATTGAAGATAAACATGATGTCACTCCTGGCAGTTAAGACCTTAGTATAGCGTCTGGTAACATATTTGTATAATTGTTCTGGATAGCGGTCCTCCTCAAACACACCTTATTCTGTACGGAGCACGTAGTGACTAAGTTTGATTATTGATTATTGTTTGAAAAAAAAGTTTGAACTGTTTGTAGTGTTCTTAGACTTCTCAAAAGCATATGACCGTTTATCAAGACAAGCACCGTTGAGAGTTTTAAAGGGATTGGGGTGTTTTATGCTGATGTTGCTTGCATTAGCCTCGATATATAAACTTTGAAATAGTTTAATGTGCCTTGCAATTATTTCGACAGTGGTGGGGGTCCGTCAGGAGTGCCCTACCTCATTTTATTTGTTTGCCATTTTTGTAAATGATCTCATTCGTAGCATTAAAATGAGATGTGTTTCTGTTAGCTTCCTTAAGTGGGTACACATTTTAATGCTTATGAATTATACTGTAATTTTGTGTCATCTAGAACGAAGTGCCTTGAGAAACTACAAATCTTGAAACAGTTTAGTGCTAAGTGGGGAATGAATGTAGTTAAAAATAAGACGACATTTATGGCTGTGAATGGAACATTAGAAGATCGTTTGCCTCTCATCGTGGGTGCCATTAATACTCTGAAAGTGTTACATTGTGATAAGCATACATATCTGGGGAGTGTCTTCACTTGCAATGTCAGTATTGCCTCTGCCATCACTGAACATCCAAAGGCCATGAGAAAACATTTGTTGAAACTCACATCGTTTTCTCAAAAAAGGCTCAGAGATGCCTTTCACGGTTAAGAGGAAGGTCTTGGATGCAGCCTTCACCGCAGCCATTCTATATGGATGTGGAAGTCAGTGTAACATGGGTCTTAAGAAGATGGAGACCCTGTATGTAAGTGCTATAAAGCCACTTTTAGGCATGAGAGTAACTACAGCAAATCACGTGTTTTTTGTGGAGTTAAGTTATCCATCGCTCGGAGACTTGGTTAAACATAAGTTTTGAAATATTTGAAAGGAGTGTAAAGAGTTCGGACTGCGGAAAATGGTAATGACTACCAGGAAGAGGCACACATTACAGGATGACCCATTAATGTTTACAATCAAACAAACAACATCTAGTGGCACAAGTACAGGTGCCTGTCTAAACAGTTTCTTGGGTATGGACAATGTGTAAGGGCAAGGACTGGAGATGATGGAACAACGGCTTATGGATTCAGGCAGGTCGAAGTTCACAATGTATATGCAGATTAACCCTACCTTATGTGTGCATGAAGCATGTACAAGAGATCCCAAAGTTTTTGTGCCAGATTATATCAGAGTAGCCATTACTTGCTTACGTTTGTCAGCACATTGACTGAGAATAGAGATGGGAAGGTACGGCACCCTATTTCCCACCAAGAGACTGTGGTACCTGTGGACAGGCACAGGATGAACGACGTGTGATTCAGTGGTATCCCCTGGTTCAACATATTGACAAAGCGTATGGTAAAGATACTATGACATTGTCAGCATCAATATCACAAGCTAAAGATCTAAATGATTTCAAAGTCCTGTTTGATATGTTTTCTGAGTAACGTTCAATATTATGCTGTTCTGTTTTTATACATTATGTATTACTTTGGACCACGGTCAATAAATATACTGTTACTACTAGACTCTTCCGTACACTCAGTTCTGTCATTCAATGTTAGAAAAACAACTGCAGTATGCAGTAATATGCAACAGGAAGGGGGAGGGGGCTGAAGATAACCCTGAATGCTTAGTCAACATAATTCTTTTGCAACATCAAGATCTGTACGCGCAGGTATTAACAGTAAATATTCAGCCCTATTATGTCAATCATAGCAGGATTTTTAGAGTGGGATGCTCCCGGCGCCAGCCCTCACTTTTGCAAGGGAAGAACTGTATTTCCAAGTGAAACAAACTATAAATATTTAATTTTGTCCGGGATCTTTCTCCCTCAAAGACTCCTGCGTGAGATTTGGCGCCCCCTCATTCTGAAGTTCATGAATCCTTCCCTAAAAATGCACATTATGTAGACCAAATTATTGTGACTTAATAAATGTATGACCAAAATGTTATGTAGGGCACGTGTCAACAATATTAAGAATACATTGCGAACGTGAAAACATTATTAACAAGTACTCAGTGAGCTTTAGTTTTTGCAAACGTGAAATGGTTATACATAGAAGAATGATTAAAAAGACGGCATATCAATATATTATGCTTGCTGAGTACAACGAAATGTATTTTACAAAAAGCTAAACAATAATAATGAAAAAAAGTATACATTAAAACATTGAACATTTCATGCAATTTCACCAGTTCCAACAGCAGCTGTCTTAAAAATCTTAAATTCGTAGTGAATTGTCCACGAGTTTTGGATCGAGAGGAAAGAATCGTTGGCCATGGATTTTACGGGCTCCAAGAGACCCCCAATTCATCCACAATTGCAATTGTATATTTTGCCTCAAAAGATGTCACTTGACTGCCCATTTTGTCCAGCATTGGTGATGAATTTTATACCCCATACTCAGCCCTCCAGTGGCCCAGCCTTCCAAACAAACAGCACGCCTGTCTGTTTTTAGGCTTGCCTAAAAGGCCATAGTCCTACCTTGAATCTCATCATTGATAGACACATCTTGTGCACCTTGTGGCAGGGCAAATAATTTCCTGCACTTAGCTTGTCGAATCCGCTGTCTCGTATATTCTCTTTGCAACCTCATAATCGAGTATTTCATTAATTAGATATTCCACCACCGCCTTTCATCCTAACTTTTCATTCTCGGCTTGGACAATAAGCGTCACAAGCGCCTAAAGCAGTCACCATCCACTGATTCATTTTCATTGAATCTGACCTTCCTGTGTTCCCTTTCTCTTGAACTTCATAAGCTTTTGAAGACTTCAACTTCCTTAACAGTGCCAAGTTCGAATACTTTTTTAGAAGTTGTTTTGGATAAACGTCCAAGTTCTGATCAATGAGTAATATCTTATTGAGAAAATGTTTCTTTGTGAGATTTTTTTCCACCAAGTCAATCCCGAACGAAGTGCTGTATACGCATTCTGACAATCGATTTGGGAGACAACTTGGGTCTAAATTGGGAACTTGTACCACGAAACGAATATTTACAACCCTTAGCAGCCACGACTTTACGCTGTAGCATACCGTATTAGGAGTTATGCCTACAAGCCCAAACAGCCAAAAGAAAGTTTTATATCTATGTTACCAGCCGATATAAAACCTGACAATGCACTCTTCCCTCACCATTGTATGGAACCACGCCCCTTTGTAAATTCAGTGAGAATCAGTGCCGTATTGGACAAACCTCAGCGTAAAGTGCCCTTTCCAAACTCTCCCAGTCTATCAGATGGTATGATTTGATATGCCCGACACACAAATAGAACGCAGGCACCTTGTTTTACTAAGATTACTAGAATAAATGAAAAATAAGAAAAATCACATTGCCACATGTTGAAAAAAACAAAAAGAAAATTGACATTATCTGCTACATTTTACAGATAATGGCAATTTAATTACAAATAAGTGTTAAAGTTGCCATTAAGTGTGAAAGTAAAAAGTGGCACCATACCTTCAAATGTTAAATCACCACTAGACATTAAAAATGAAAGAGGATTGTTCATGTCTATAAAAATTCAGTTAATCGTTAAAATCTAAGGGAAGGCCCTATGTAGTTGTCCTTTGTGTTCATGCGTCGATCCAAGAGAGGAGCACCTGGAGCGCTCCAGGCACCCCCCCCCCCCAAAAAAAAAGTTAGGGATGAAGAAAAAAGGACAGAAATAAGTAAGGCGTTAAAGAATGACAAATTAGTGTCCTCATCATCCAGAAGAAATACTCGAAGGAAAGGTTTTAAAACACGTAATTATACAGTCAGGTTGTATCTCGGGAAAATCATTAATTTTTTCTGAACACTCTGTGGACCTTTCCCTAGCACGTCGTGGGTAGGACATGTTTAGCTCATACCTCCCAACAAAAATTTACCAAATATTTATCTAAATCAAAGCTTAGAACTTCAACGGAAAAGCACAATTGCTTCATACCCTCAGGATATCCATAATTTTTCGTGGTTTCTTGCGGTCCTCCGTTACAACATTTTCCAAATTATTCTGTGTTTAAGATAGCTCTGAAGCCATTTTGTTGTCTTCATACTGAGGCCACTGTAAGGATGAAGTTAAGATTGACAGCTTTCTCATGCAGCTAATCACGTTTAAGCATTAGGTTAACAATATGACCAGATACCCATTGTGTCTTTTAGTCGCATATTATCAAGAGGAGCATGTAAATATAAAATGTGATAGTTCGTTCTTTCAGGTAATCTCTCAGCAATCCCAAAAGGCAGGACGTTGCTTTTGGTCACATGTAAAACCTGCTAGCGTTAAATTTTAACATCGTAAGTGCAGGACATCAACAATTACCGTCCATTTCAATTTAAAAGATGTCAGCCTGACTCTATCAAAAACTTCACTTTTTAACAACTGACGTTGGACACAGACAGTAATCGTTATAGTGAACAATAGTTTTTATGTGTTTGTTCCGAAAAAGGCGATAGAAAACTAAGAAAATGACACCGTTTTTACCAATGTAAAGATTTGTGTTAAAGAGTAATGGGTGGTGCCGGAAGTCAGATGTTTCAATATTAATGAAAAAAGAATTAATTTCTCATGTACGACAACATGAATTTATATAATCTTCCTCTATAGACTAATTTTGAATTAATGCTTTTGGCCATATTTTGGCCGTCCGTTTTCAATTTGGGAAAATTGTAACCTACATAATATTTCCCGTGACTACAATTTGGTGTGATATTGAAAATAATCAAAACAAATTTAAGCGTTCAAGATATCCCAAAAGTACATTCATGTCGTAGCATTCAAACTTGCAACACACTGTATCCATATTCAAGCGCACAAGTAAATCTGTTTGTATGTATAGTCACATTCTACACAGTCAGTCTTATTTCAGTGTACGATTATTATAATATTTATGTACTAAGTACATATTTCGTATTATGTTTCTCAGTTTTGATGACATTGTCATGTTGTATGTCTCCCTCCCTTGTCTGTTGATGTGGACAGATTACATTTTTGGTAATATAACTGTGTATACGTTCACAAGCTCTGTCGATAGTATGAGCCTTGTATTCAATGGATCTGTGTTCCTTTTATGTCTGACATCAGCTACGATTCTATCACATAAATTTCTTGGTCTGGTGCAGTGTATGTTGTCTCAAAATATCGTATGAGCTGTCTTTGGAAAGTATTTTCATTTTCATGTTTTTGAATCTCCATTATGGGAATAGTCATAGGTCTACAAACGTCTCATATAAACGATTAATCATGCATATGCTTCTGTTCATCATGGCCACGCACCTTGCATGCTTTTATTTCATCTGTTTATTCATGTATTGTTGTTGAAAACATGTTGTAATGTTAGGACATATCATATTGATTTTGTGCAAATTACTTGCGTTTGATATTTATCTAAATCTAGGGTCCGCTGATACCTTCACTCGAAGAAAAGAGAGAGAGAGAGAGAGAGAGAGAGAGAGAGAGAGAGAGAGAGAGAGAGAGAGAGAGAGAGAGAGAGAGAGAGAGAAAACACGAAAATATATCATGTTCTTGATTTGGTGGCTGATTCTGAAAAATGTAGTGTTTTAATATAGCAAGCAAATGTTTGTTCATTGAAGGCCTCAGAATGCCCATTCATGAAGAAAGGACTGTATGTGGGAGCTGCAGTCAGAGTGGTTATTGACACGACGGACTGTTTACCGTGTACCCGTCGCGCTGACTTGGAGTCAACCATTACCGAATTTTTTTAGGTTGAATTTCGACTCAGCTTTGGTTCATTACTGTTAGGGGTGTGTTATCGCCCATCTTGCCAGTGTGCTACTGATCAAGACTTATTTCCAAAACTGCCAACAAGTGCATACAAGTTGTTGTTCCCATTGTTTTGTTTACCCTGAGGACGCTGATTTTGCAGTGCAGCAGAGACAGTAGCTAGATTATTTGGCTTTTGCCGAGTCCATGTCTGCAGAAAACAAATCTGCGGGACTGGTATTTGTGTGCTGAAACGAAAGCCATGTTGAGCTTAGGCCTTCTGATATTCCCTTCCATACGGGAGCATATAAAAGTTACTGAAAGCGCTGAAACAGCTGGTTAACTCAGTTTCAGAACCTTGTCAATGTTTATTCCACAGCAAAATTGTGTAACATAAATAACTACAAAAGGGCAAGGATGCAAGCTGAGCGAAAACAATTCTGAGGGTCAAAATACACCTATTACAGTAAGTATTCTGTAAAAATGTGTATCGTTGCTGGTAACTTTCGCCGGCACTTATAACATTGTGATCTACTTATGCCTTTGAACAAAGAAGTCAGTACCCAGCTTTGCTGCAAAATTTGATAGGTAAATGTAGGTTGCCAAGTGGATGTAATAAGTTCTCTGTGTACTTGTTTGGGCGCCGTGGCAGCACCTCTACTGCAAACAATATTAATAAAATGAAGTGTGCGACATATGGTGACTCATGTTAGCTGCCGGCACCGGGGAAGGTAGCTGTGTTAAACACATTACAATGTAATTTCTCACAATGACATCTGCTACAGGATTTTCATTTGTCTCAGCGTACACAGACTTTAGCTTAAAGTTGTGTACAAGCCGACAGCCAAAACAAGAAACGTTACGCGTCCTACACTATTTTCTTTTCCTATGTACCCTTTTTAATGTTTGAGACTGTGGGACGTCTGAACTTATGCACACTACATGGTTCCTAATGTGAGGGGCCCACCTCATTATGCCAATTAAATACTTGTGCACTGCCAAGGTTCCCCCTTAGTAATTGACGTATAACCTTGGTGCACGTGGCCAGTTCAGTTTCCAATTACCAATTACAATATGTCCATTTGCCCTTTGAGCAAGGCTCTTGTCCTCGATGCACAGGCATCTGTGACTATACGTGCAACAGGGCGCTCATATAAAAACAAGGACTTCTCAATAAAACATTCCATTACGTTTCTATCATACAATGTCTTTAAGTAACAGCCTTCAATTTATGTGCAGTATGACTTCCTTTTTCTGTCGACAGTACATAAAATTACGGGGATATGCTCGCTTACCACACACAACTACCAAGTTTAAAACCTTGCTATACTTAAGGACAGGTAAGAAACCAAAAATAATTCCCACTTTATTCAATCCTAGCTTAAAATGTCTTTGCGTTAGGATAATAAATCCTATATGTGTGTAATCGTCAAACTCCAAAGAATTTAATGTTTCGTATTTGGTGTCTGTGATGTTAATTGTTGAATTAACAATTGAAAGTTGGCCTCAAAGCATCCACCCCATAAATGTCGATATAGGTCACTAATTACTTGTCATAAAATCATAATTACACTTGCATTTTAATCCTGAGCTTTTTTACGTTTGGTTTAGTTTTTCTGTTACCTATCCTCAAAGTTTGACGTTTTAATTTTCCCTATGATTTCTATGATGTTCATTTTCTTCATTTCATAGAAAAAGAACGAAGCAAAATCTTACAAAATCTAAAGCCGTTAACCGGATTAAATTTCGCCCAACCGTATTCTTGGAATAACCATTCTTAGGCGAGATTCTCGTCCTATTATCCTTTCTGAGAAAAAAAGCTTCAAAGGCCTTTGATGTTGATCATTTGCCTCTGAAATAAAACCGTGTACTCAACTTAAGCTGATGTTTGTACAAAACGTAGTTAACATCGCCCCTTAACATTTGGTGAGGTTGTCAATCAATTCTTGGCCAATCACATGATTAAAAGAGCCTTTGAAGTACGGAAAACATTATTCAGCGATCTGTCAAACGGCGACAGCGACAATCTGGTTTCAAAGCGTGATGTCATGGAGGTGAGTCTTCGTACCCCGTGACCTCAAGCCTGGCAACGAAAGTTGTGTTGAGTTACTTCAGTGGGGGGCGGCCTACGGCCGCTCATGGTCAGTAGACGGATGGTGGATTTGGTACCCCGCCCCCTACCTCCTCATCTCGTTTTTAGGGAAAGTGTTTTATTGTATTTACTCCTACCTGTATCCTTTATGTAGTTAGTTTGTTAAACTTGTCTGTACACTTTCCTTAGTTAGCCTGTCATTATGTTGCAGTTATATTCGCAATGAGTTTCATTTCTTTTTCCAACCTGAGTTTTGTATCGCTATTTTGTGTGTTTTCTCTTCTGTTCACGTTTATGCTTATTTCGATGTGTTTATTGGTCCTTTTATTTCCCTATTCCTGGGTTTCGATAAAATATTATGTACATGGGTATTGTTGATTAAAGTGCCAGTTTTTTTTCCACGCCTGTCTTTGGGGTGCAGGACCACTGGGGTAATCCATCACAGCACGGCCTTTGAAGGAACATCGTCTGACGATTCCTGCTCCTCTTTTAAAGTCTCCCTTCATTAGAACGCAAAACAAGCACGATAACTATAAAGTAAACCATTAAGGCTATGATATGCTAGCATGTTTGCAGCTTTTCCCTGCCCACAAACATACTTTCTGTATGCCACCTGATTTCGCGGTGCCGCCGGGATACCACTCTCCTTTTGCCATGGACCGTTGCTGCCGTGAAAGACTGTTAAGTATGATTGACGGGTGGCATTATTCTGATTGGCTGCTGAAAACCAAAAGGATGACACATGGACGTTCGGATGTCCACATGCCTGTGTGTATTTTGCGTTTTTCTCATATTTGTCCTTTAGTTAAAATCTTGAAATTTTGACAACTTATAGAAAGGACAATCGTCTTGTAAAAACCGTTAAAATCTCAAAATCGGTCATGCAAAGGCTCTTAGTGTCTTATCTGTCCTTAAGACTGTCCTCTTGTGTTCCGGCACCTCTTACATCAAAACTGTATTGTACTCCAGCCATACAGTAAGCATATGATGCTATCCTATGCTTACTCTATGCTCTAACTAGCCTCCATTTAATGGCAAATACGAACATAATATTTTGTTTGATGGATTCACTTCCACCCCTAGTATACAATGTGTAGGCAAGCGACCACACAAGTGTGGTTATTTGCTTGGCATTGGGGCGATGAATAACTCAAAGATTAGTACCACCTCAGGAGAAACCAGATGGGTCAGTTTGCCCATGGGTCATGGCCGTGTCTATGGCTACTTCATCCAGAGTACCAGAAATGATCCCAAAGTCAATAATGCCATGGTATGTTGTAAAGTCTTACCACCGGTATTGTTGCTATCACTTGCTAGCCAGCATCGGCACCCTGGTGAAAGAATTCTTGACTTGTGCCTAGCAACCCGACATCAGTTCTCTTCATGCTAAATGGCCAAGGTATGCAGGGGTAATAGGTTTTGACCCAATGCTGATGGAGACTAAGTCCGTTGGTCTTGAATGGCCTTGGTAATACTTTTTGACCCGATGCCGATAGAAACTAAGTCTGTATGTTTCGAATGGCAAGCACTGGCAATCTGTTATTACCTCCTTGATTGGTTGGAGCAAGCAGGCTACACTGTGTAGCCTTCTTGGTTGGAGCAAGGAGGTACGTAGCCTCGTTGGTTGGAGTGTCCATTATGGTCACATTAGCGGTCACATTTCTCCTCCCCCGTGACCACCCTCCCCCCACTAAGGCCACTAATTGCGGTTGCTAAACTACGATTAATTATTCATCAATCGTTTTTTACCTGTAAGATAAAACAGTTACAAAAGAGACTGCTTATGGAAACGTATTACGAGTAACAGCTTTAACACACAGGGCCTACATTTGCTATCTATGGAACAAACGACCAGGAATACAGCGACTTGTTTTAGCAGTCAACCGTAACATTGCTGTAAATATTCTATGACATATTATCCTATATTTGTGATGAATTTGACTCCAAAGATATCAACCAACCCCAGGAAATGTTGGAACCTAAATGAAAACTCACTTGGCCCCAAGCTTTATCAGGCCATACCCCTTCTTGCAAATGCTACAATCATGACCAATAATGCAGATAAATGGGACTTTGGACGTTACATTTAGCTAGGCGATGGTACCACAGGTGGAGGGTTCGAATATCATTGTAGACTGACAGAAAGACTGACGATGTTTTTCATTATTCAATAAATACTTCACCACTCTATGCAAACTTCGTCCGGAAGATAACCCTGTGTATTGCCCAATTTTTTTTACCGAACGGAGGCTCGTCTCATTTCGTATCAGATTTACGAAATTTGTATGAAAAAGCTATTACCGTAATTGAAGTCTAGATCCGAAACAGGTCCTGATGATATACCAGAAGTATGATTTTGATCCAGTACTTGTCCATGACTTGTAAAACTCTTTAAACTTTGCTTTGTTGCTTCATGCTTTCCAAATTCAAGTGAAAAGTTAAGTGCATATCATGTGTTAAAAAGAATGACAAACAGAAAGAAAAACGCAATTGCAGACTTGTTTCACTATATACCAAGGTGTCGAAAGCACATGTATTTAAACACTCAATTTATAATGCCTTATATTAGTATTTCATGCTTCATGAAGTTTTGATGTCAACAAATTTTGGGTCAGACCACATAATTTACAATATATCAGCTTCTAAAATTTTTCATGACATAGACAAAAAGAAGCCGAATGGCCTTCCGTGATGTCAGTAATGCATTTGGTGTTTGTACGTGAAGGTCTTCTCTTCATGACGGTCAAAATGTTAAAACATAATGGTAAACCGTACATAAATATTAAGTCATAAGCAAAGAAAGCATATTGGTCACACAATGAATATTCAAAAAGTAACGTTAAATCTTACACTGTTAAAAGTTTGACAGATGCTGTAAAATTTCTTTTGGATAATACTTTTGCTCAATGCGGGCCATTCGTTTTTCCACAAATAAAAGGCATTGCAATGGGCAGCAACTGCTCCCTGTTACTGGCAAATTTACATTAAACCTGGCTTGAATTCAATTGGATATTCAGGTCACTAATGACAGGTTTTGCATTAAAGCCTATCACAAAATAGATGAGTTTAAACTTGGAGTAGATAAATATCCTTTCCCGGACAGTAATATTTCGGAAACTATTGGATATAATACCTTTTTGTCACAAATTTTGAGATTTGGTCGTATTTGTTCTAAATTTCAGGACTTTGCATCTGGAACCAAATTTATTTACAATAAACTTGAGTCAAGAGGATTTAGAGATGTACTTTTGATCAAATATTTCTACAAATTGTGCTGTAAATATCCTGAGATGGTTAGAAAGTTTGGCTGCAATATATTTAGAGATTTTAGACTTGCCTGTTTTGCAACGTAATTTTATCATTTGGCATCATTCTGCTTAATATTCACCTTTCAGACATTTTAGGCTGGTTTGTTTTCTGTTAGGTCAAACCCATAGGGCCTCTAGGGAGCAAGCAGCTACCCACGACAGTCAAGCTTGCCTAATTGTACTTGATATCTTGTTAACAAATATTATATTTTGATTGCATTCTCTTCACTTAATTACAAATAACTTTCATTCTTTTCTGACATGCCCTACGAATTTTGCTTTTAATATCCAAAGATTACTAGAAAGTTTGGCTGCAATGATTTTACAGTTATTAGACTTGCCTGTTTGGTACTTAATGTGATCTTTTGGCATCACTCTGTTTTAATATTCACCGTTCAGACATTTTAGGCTTACATGTTTTCTGTCAGGTTAACTCCTCCCCCCCCCCCCCCCCCGAATAGAGGCTATCGGTAGCAAGCAGTGGCCGACGACAGTTACAAGTTTGCCTTATTGTACTTAAAATCGTGTTTAGGAAAATATGTTTTGATAACAGGTTTTGACATAAATGCTAATGACTTTTATTCTTTTCTGACATGCCTAAATGCACATTTACTCAATATTAAAAAACAAATTCTCCAAATTGACAGTAATTTCTCAAATGTCAAAAACCTGACAATTTACGTCGAGGCATTCACTCAGGGTTGGCATTGAAATAGAGCTTAATTGTTTTAAGACTTTTAAAGTGAAGAGTATGGGTCATAATGGTTTTTTTTTTTTTTTTACATTTTTGATGCAGGATGACCATTGTTGTAGTACTGGTTAGGGTTTCCCTTTGTTTGTACAGGTGGTCTAGCTGCAACTGTTTACTTTACAATCACTGGGACTGAATGTAATGCCCCAGTTTGTCTGTACTTCAGTTATACACTGGCAGGTGGTTTAATTAGGATAAGCTATCCAGCTAGAAAGAGTAATACTGATTCAGGGGTGAATAAAATTGTTCTTATCTGAACCTGTACATGTACTCAACAAATGTAGTGATTATGTTTTGTTTGACAGGTTTTCTTCTTTCATAATGAAGCTCTGCATTAAAAGGCAAAAAGTATTTATAAGCAAACCTTATTTAACGTATTTAACTAATTCATTATTTGCCACAATTCATATTTTTTCATTATTATGTTGGTTGTCTTTGCTGAATATTTAGCTTAGACAAGGAGCCGCTACTTAGAGAGACATGTACGGGTATAGGCTCTGAAACATGTTTTGAGTAGTTACCCGCTGAATACCTTTTAATTTATTTGGGATAATATAGCCTATGTCAAAATGCTACAGAAGAACGTGTGTAATATGGACAATGATACCTCCATATGTATATAGCTCAGACAGTGGACAGGTAAGCATATGGAGAATAAAGAGTTCGGACTGAGGAATAGGGAAATGACCACGAGGATGGTAGTTCTGGACAAAAAGACACAAATACAATATTGAAACAGCTTTGAATGGTTGGGTTTCTTCTTAATTTTATAAGAATGTTATCGATTTAAGCGTTGTCAGTATAACGATTATAGACCAAGCTTATGTGCTTCTCATCGAGGCAGGGGTACCCCCATGGCTCTGTTGTAGGCGTCTGCTGTTTATAGTTTACATAAATGATAAAACGGATCACATTTCATGTGATACCATCTTTTTGCTGATGATACCAGCATGCTAAAGAAAATATATAACTGTCTGATATACCCTGCATGTATGAATACTGGTTTTAGCAGAATGTTTGTTTGGGTTAGGAACAGTAAGTTACTTTTTGTGCAACTAGTGTCTAGCTCTCCTGTTCTCCTTAAACGAAACAAATCTAACTACCCATCTTTGCTTCCGGGCGATAATATGATCCTTGAAGGCATTCATCATCTCGAAATGGCCCTCTCGTGCAACCTCAAAAGAATGCCCTCACTGCCAGTATTATTTAAAATGAGTAAAAGTTTGACTGTATGTTCAGACTGAAAGGCAAGTTATCTCATCATACTTTAATTAGATTCTAAAAAGCCATGGCATATGTACTTCCATTCATGGTAACTGGATGTCTTATATTTGATACCTGCTCAGCCGGTCCACCAAAAAGGTGAGAGGATGGTTTCATATAGCTAATTAAGCATTAGTCCCAGTAATAAAGCTACAATATATATATGTATATATATATATATATATATATATATATATATATATATATATATATATATATATATATATATATATATATATATATATATATATATGTATGTGTGTGTGTGTGTGTATGTATGTGTGTGTCTGTGTCTGTGTCTATGTGTGTGTGCGTGTGTATGCAATAGCAATTCTTTTGTCAGTAACGTGTAAAGCAGATTGTTCAGTACATGTGGATGATGATACTTCTACTACTACTACTACTACTACTACTACTAATAATAATAATGTAACTTCATGTCATATTTTCCTTAGTCGTGTGTCAGCCTGGTAACAACCGAAAAATCTACCAACGCCAACGCCCAAAACTGCATGGGTCGCTAACAAGGAAAGATTGATCTGTATTTGATATTATATGTATTTTTGTGAATGTATTCCTGCAGTCACAAATACCACACTAAAAATGAAATGCTATATGGATATGATGTTTGCTTAGCGATCCCCTGTCCATGAGTGAAGCAAGCTCTGTGCATGCAAATGGAAAGGATTCACTATTGTCAATTGCAAACTCTTGAAACCTCGAGTTTTGGAAATGCACCGAGTAAAAATGGGGGTTCATTACTGAATGAGACACATGGGACATGACTATGAGATAGCATTTACGGCATCAAATGCTATCTCTGATTGGGTTCTGAAAAGTATTTACAATGTTAGCGGATGCACTGCACAATTTAGGAAACCCTGGGTGTTGTGGAATAATTGACAAAGCCATGGGTTTTGTTAATAACTGAATATTGAAAGCGCAAAACCCAAAGTTTTGCTGACAAATTTCTAGGTTTTGTTACGATTCCTTGGGTTTTGTAAAATATGAAGTAACAGAGCATAAAAAATAGGGTTTCATGTGCAAACCCAGGGTTTCAAGTACAAACTCAGAGTTTCATTAGAAAGCCCACTGTTTTGTATCACGAAACCTAGTGGAGCTCTGCATGAAACCATCGGTTTTGTGAGTTATTGGACAACACAGCTTCCATAGGCGTGCAATTTTCGTATTCTGTTACCGGCATATCTCACTCCCGGAATGAAGCCCCCAACTAAAACATATGTGCAGAAAACCCTGGGAATCCCTTCTCTTATCTACGGCATGAAATGCATCAACTTGTCTAAAGATGATATTTCCCAAGCACGATCGTAGAGAGATACCTTGGGAAAAGCGAGCGTCACCATCATAGCCGCTGTCTTGCGGCCTTGAACATCGCGCTTCTTTTCATTTCTCTTGTGTCGGATATGATTTCTGTGATTTACATAATTTGCTGGGTATATTCGCTCGACCGCTCAGCATTTTTTTATTTATTACCCAATTTATTGTTTAAGGATACTCTCTGTTACAAAAAGATGAATTACGGCTTTCCTTTCAATCGTGTTTTTCCATCCGCGGTCCTTTTACTATCATTATTTCAAAGGTTCGGTGGCTCCGGACGATGTCATCGATTCATTAAAATTTGCCCTTAGTTTACCTGGGTTGAATAACAGTTAGCAGCAGCGCTTGGTCTCACGGCTCACAAGTGCCTTCTGAGTGAATGGGCTGTGATACCGAGTACATTTCCCTGGTCTTTGGGCCATGATTCGTCTATCCAGTTATTTGCACTTAGTTTTATATGTACCATGCATTGCTAGGCCTGTATATGTACCTGCAGCATGAGATTTAATGTATTGTCTCTATCCGGATGAAACTTACTTTCCCAACCCTTGGGTTTTTTCACATTTGCTGTTTCTCCATTCCACATGCGGTTTGTTTGGTTCCCTTTCTATTCTATGCATCAAGACCAGCCAGCAGTTTCTTCATAAAAACATATGGCTATTGATTAGAATTATATTTGTGCAAAATAAAGCACTTGACCAGAGTACGTTTGTCCATTAGGTATTTCCTGGAAGTATGAGAGAGACAAAGAAAGTTCCACATGAAGGAGGAAACGTGACGATGGTATAGGTACGACGCGCAACAGCGCACGAAATATGCTTAATGATGTAACTGACTCGAAACCCACTGTGGAATCATTGTGTCGTTATAAAACACGCACGTTAAGCAGTACCAAATATACTGAGCCTGTCCAGTCTAGTCATTAATAATATCCGCTCTGAAAATCGATGAGTATCGCATTAATTTTATTCTTTGTTTGCGTTTTTGCTTGTTTTTGCTTTGTTTACCTTTTTATCATTTGTGTATTTAGTAATGAATATGCTGTAAGGTATTTCGATATTGTGTAGTTTATGGATAAAGATTTCTGTTGTTTGTAAATTTAAGTTCGTTTCTCTTGGACAGAATTGATATGAAGTTTGAGAAATAAGCACCTGTGATATGCCGGTATACGAGAAGTCCTTTTACCTTTAAACCGTATTTAGCGATATCGCTAAATGAATTAGTGATATCTCTAAATCACTTAGCCATATCGTCATTTAGTGGGATTGTGAAGGAGGTCAAAATGTCAGTGGCTTATGATACTAGCAGAGCCATCTATAATTTGACAGAAATGCGCCACAAGCGGTTTACAGACATACAATTCCATATCTCGAAAAGTAATCTCAGTTGTCACAAACTTGACCCATATGTTGAAAAATTAACTCAGGGTTGGCAGCGCAATAGAACTTTATGGTTTGGACACCTTCAAAGTGAGGAGTTGGTGTCATAATGTTTTTTTTTACCATTCATGGTGCCGGATGACCGTTGTTGCAGTATTTGTTAGGATTTCCCTCGGTTTGTACAGGTGGTCTAACAGCAACTGTTTATTTTACAACCACTGGGACTGAATATGATGCCCCAGTTTGTTTCACCTTCAGTTATACACTGGCAGGTCGTTTAACTAAGGTAAGCTATCCAGCTATAAAAGGTACATACTAGTTCAGGTCTGAGTCAAATTGTTCTAATCTGAGTTTATACCATTCAAATTTACTAATTATGTTTTGTTTGACAGGTATTCGTTATTCATAATGAAGCTCTGCATTTATATGCAAAACTTAATTAGATAATTCATCATTTGCCACGTACATATTTATTCATCATTATGTGGGTTGTCTGAATATATATGAGCCGTTACACAGAAAGACGTGTGCGGGTCCAGGCTCTGAAACATGTTCTGAGTAGCTACCCGCTGATGACCCTTTGATTTATATGGGCGTATACAGCCAATGTCAAAATTCTACAGAAGAACGTGTGCAATATGGACAATAGTACTTACATATGTGGGTAGGTTAGACAGTGGCAGGGTAGCTGATGGAGAGTAAAAGTTATACTGCGATATACGGTAATGACTACTAGGAAGTAGTTCTGCACAATGACACAAATACAACAACACTGTCAAAACGTAACCTACAATCCGTATATAGCATTTCAAAAATAAAATTGCATAATGGTGTTAATGTTTGACCAGAATTTTGAAAGTTTTATTTAAATTCTATATGCAGAAAAAGCAGTCCCAGTATTTGGGCTCTAGGAACTCATTAGCTGTAATGTCACTTTACAGTGGTCAGATGATAAGGATTTTATTTTATTGTGATCCAGTCCAAGCCAGGGGCCAGGGGCTGAATGAGGCCCAGTCACCGGGATGGTACAAAATCCCCATGCATTTCATTAATACATGAAAGACCCTGCTCGCGACCAGACCGCTTTCCAGTCGTTTTGATATCATACTTTGTGGATAGAAATATCTACTTAATCATATCCAAAAGTTAATTGTTGGGACTTCATAATTAGGCCTTGATTTTTTCATGACGTGGTATTTACTGTGGGGTTACGGTGTCTTTGACTTTAAATCAATATTGACTTGTTTTAGAACTTGTCAACCTGCTGAACATTAGTGGGTGCTCAAATGTAAACATCAGCAAACGTGGAAGCACATGAGCATATATATATATATATATATACTTTAAAATAAGGAAGCATTTTCATAAGTTTGTTATTTGACACTTAGATTAAGCCCCTGTAAAGTAACATAAAGGCTATAGACAGATCCTACCATACAATGTGATTTATCTTCCAACTATGTGCTGAACCTTAAACACGAAAACACATAAGCTACGAATATCTCTCTCTCTCTCTCTCCCTGTCTCCCTTTTTTTGCATTCATAGATGTGTGGGTATTTCGCTAAAAAAGCAAACCTTTGAGATGTATGACGAAACATGCTATCAAAAAGGTTTTAGCAACTGTACAAACCATGCTC
Organism: Hermodice carunculata; assembly: GCA_964020975.1. NCBI lineage: Eukaryota > Metazoa > Annelida > Polychaeta > Eunicida > Amphinomidae > Hermodice > Hermodice carunculata. The sequence continues at coordinate 66,013,920 of OZ026629.1, forward strand.
ATGCTACAACCAATTTAAGGAAGACTGGCCACTAACTCCAGCACAGTGATAATTTTATGGTGACATAGTCTCCAAACGTACACCCCCCCCCCACCCAATCCTCAGAATGATCATTTTCGTAACGACCAAATGCCAAACTCGTCTCCTCAATGCTTACTTATATAAAAGAATCTGTTACATCCTTGAACTAAGACAGGTGGTAACCTATACAAATTTCAACAACGGTTTAAATGTATCATCTCTTCCTTGAAGTTGAATCTTAATTACTACAGAAAATTGAACGGTCTATATAACAAACTTTGAACAACCTTTTTTTTAGTAAAATTCTCAACTGCGTTTTTGTTAGCTTCAGATAAAATGTCAAGAACAGTTGTCGAAGGGAAGAATATTTGTAGACAAGTCTAAACAATTTGGGACTGCAATAATTCCAAAAGAACTAGGAAAACGAGAAAATTACCGACTGACTTTACTTGATATGTGGTTTTATTTGTTACTTTGCAGATGAACCATGTAACATACACCAGCCCATACAGGCTGATGTCGAGAGTGGAATATATATGTTTAATCGATGTTTTCATCATGGGGTTCAAGACTAAGAACGGTCGGCGGGGTATTTATGTTGCGCATTTATTTCATTGTCCCCTCCCCCCCTGTAAAACATTAATGAGAAGAGAAGCGTGGAGCAAACAAACACATCTGCATCTTTAAATTTTGGGAGAGCGTTCTGGGCCTGGCTTCCCTCTGTTCAAGCAATTATACATCTTCATGACCAAAGAATTGCCTTTGTACAGTCTCGGAGTGCACAGGATTAAGCATCAAATGTGCCAGATGGCATTTCAATGGATGAAGCCATACAATGACCCCCCCCCCCCAAAAAAAATCCCACTTTCTGCACCTGCCTAAGATCGTGCAGAAGAGTATCACCAGTTTCTACCTTATGCCAATTGCCTACGGGGGTGCTGATTGAGTTGAGCCCAAGCATAGGTTTGAAGATTATGTCTTCACGTATGGCTGCACGTCCCATTTCCAATTAGTCATGCATAGTGCAACAATACAAGAAAGAATGACCATCGACCACAACTTCAATTTTCATAAAGTAATGAAGAACAAGCTGGTCCTTTAAGCTGTGGTATTTTTGAGAAAGTGTACGCAAGATCAGGAATTTTACATATGACAATGGCAAGCAAGTGGAGCAGCACTCCTGTGAGTTTCCATGTGCTACCATAGTTGGAAGTACATGACATGACCATATAGCGACGCGTAGGACAAAGGGAGCGGTTTTTTTGTGCAAAGCGCTAGAATGGAACAAAAGTTAAAATCATCTATCGAGCTGAGATTAATTCTTCCAGATATCATGCAATTAGGCATATGCCTTTATTTCTGCAATGTACATATTGTCCGTCTATAGATTAATCTGTGTGACATGTGCCACCTGAGGTAACGATATTAATGCACAACTACTGTGCACATTGCTTGGTCCTACATTGGTTTCATAAAGGTTTCCAAACCATGATATTGATTCAGCTTAGGCGTGGATCCATAGAAAGCGCCGGGAACCAGCGCTCCTTTACCTAACCCCCCTTAAAAAAAAGGCTTCACGGGCAAGGTGAGACCAGCAAAGCAACCCTCATCTCCCTTAAGTATTTACAAAACTGGCTGTGGCTAAGGATGTGTTAGGACTCTATAATGTCCAAATTATTTTTGTAGCCCAGGGCGTCCATTCCCCTGTTTCCGCATATGTAGTGACAGGGTGTCTGTTTTTTTATATATGTTAATAATCAGCAAAGACGGCTTTGTATCTTTGTGGCTTGTTCATTGTTAATTCACAGGGAGGGATAGAATATAGGCGTACGTAATATTACCATATGTGCAACATGACATGGGATCCATAACTCATCGTCGCGATTGTACAATTATTATTTCCACTGCAGAAGAACTAAAGCAATCTAACAGCGCGATCTGAAACAAGTGGGAGCATCTAGGCCTCAGGCAGACAACAGTTTTTTTGGGGAGCAGTGAAAACTCAGACCAAAGATGACCCATATGAGTTGGTCCAAGAATGCACACGAGACTAGTGTTTTTGCAGCGGTTCACAGGGCCGATTCCAAGAACTCCACTGCCATTGCTTAAACACATTAGATGAATTATCTTCATCACGGTCCACTTTGAATAGTTTCAGAAAGGTATCTGTAGTAATTTCGATGCTTGTCTGATGTTGTCATTTACCACGTACTGCTGCACAATATGAAATAATTCAACCGGAGTTGGTACGGATCCAGTTTCATGACATTCTTATAATGTATTTTATGCTATAAACATCATTTTATCGATGCCCTCACCAGTAAGTATTTCTTGACACATGTATATGTACTCTCTAACGATAAAAACCTGAAGAACGTGTGCTAGTACAACACTATCACTCCAACAGGAAACCTATCATAGTTTAAAGCCCCCTTCTACGCGGGTATTTTTGCCACGTAGCAGTAACAGCCTGGCCTGGCTGCTTGGGAGGGATCAGGGCACCTGGTCTGGGGTTGTTCGCTACGGAATCCACTGGGCCATTATACTGAGTAGGTGGATTGTGTGTGAATACGAAACACTGGCTTCCTGATTCAGCCTACCTATTATGAGCAATATGGCACTTGTGTCCATTTCACCAATGCTGTAATGTGGAGTCAGAGGTCGATTTCTGATCGGTTTGAGAGTTAATGTGTCTATTGATTATTATAATGAAATATGAAAAGAAAGAAATGTATCTCAAAACAAACATGAATATTACATTGAAAGTTACTTATCACATGGTTTACATATGTATGAATGGAGCAATTGGCAAAGTAAGTGTCAAGTTACCTTGAATGGTGTCATGGAAAAACACATGCTGACAAAAAATGTATTAAGTATTATTCAGTTTAAATACATATCATGTAGAACAATTTGAATGTTTGCGTCCGAAGTGTACCCAATATATACAATTTATAATAGCCACATTCATTCAAAAGTCCCTAGGTATTGTGGCTCAAAATTCTTTTAAAATAATTACCATAACGCAAAATGTTCAATTTAATCATGTGTATTTAAATATTCAATAATGTACCATATCCAGTATGTATTTCAAGTATTTCGTAGCAAGTCACAAGTTCAGTGTTGACGTGTGCATCTTAAAAATATTCTGGATATTCAAATACACAATGTTTGGGTAAAAAAAACTGCAACACATCCATCTTGCTGTACATGGCTGAAAGTTTTCCATAGCTTGACTCCCAGTATTTACAAATCATTGAGTCCGAATTATGTCCCATTTAAGGCATTGTTGGGTGGGGGTGGGGTGCAGTATAATCCTCTTACTTCTTTCAGCACACATATGGACATTATTTCCCTTTTGGTGTCGTGTTACTCACTCTCCATCTGCTGTTGCTGCCTTACATCTGCAGGTACAATGGGTAATTCCATCCCCCAGGTTCGCTAGACACTTTCAATAACTCCTATGTTTTGCTTTTCTTATACCGGCACTCTATATGCAGGCATCTTGTCCGGCACCCGAAAACCTGTGTGGGTAAGTGGTAACACATGAACTGAGGAAGCAGTGTTGGCAGGTTCATGGGTCTGGATGTTTTGCTGCGGCTAGGATGTTTCTCTCTGCTTGGGCTGCTGGTTGTGCTACTGGTGCTTGTCTCTGGTGCTTTCTTGCTGGTAACTGAGCACCTGTCTGTCTCTTTCCATTCTTTCTTCTTAGTGTCCTCTGAAACAACATGCATTATGTAAATAAACGTTCTCTGTATTTTTTTCATCATGCCTAAACATGCAGCTGCGGCCTTATCATGATTATGTCTCGTGGTCTCTCTTTTGAGAAAGCCCTCTGATTAGAAACGATATGTACCAGAACAGCGGTACTGCCAGTATATGTATTATGTCCATGTTATAATAGCCGCATTGAAAGGCCACATCTGTTTTATTATCATGTGAGTGGCCACTATACTGTACCGGTCTTAGGGATGGCTTCTTGAAGTGCCTATGTAATTAAAGTGAAACCTGGTTTGAGAGACAACCCTTAGGGCAGGCTGAAGAGTGGTCACATAAGGCAGGTGGTCTCCGTGGAGGTGCAATTACAAGGGAAAGAAAGCAAAAGGGACTTCGAAATATGGTCTTCAAAGGCAGGTGGTCTTTCATTACATTGGTCTCTCAAAACAGGTTTCACTGTAAATTGTCTTGTCTATATATGCATTCCACAATCAATGTTTTCAGTCAGGGTCCCTGATTCAGTAATTACTTGCATATACACAGTAATTTTATGGAACTTGCTTTATATTTTACTTTACAATGTTTGTGGAAACGTACAACTTACCAGTTGAAGGCGAATCCTATCGTCATTCAATGAATAAGTCCTCAGAGCTTCTTGTTGCTCAGTTGAAAGTAAAAATGTGGAAAGAACATCAATTTAAAACTTGTTTGAAGAAATGTTCAACTAAGGCTTAACAAAAATATATAAGAAATACTTTATTGCATAAACCTGCCATCAAGCGGGTATGACGAAATAGAAAAACAAGATCTAAAGTTACATTGATCTGTTTGTGCAGAACTCGATGTAAACATACAATTAGAACATATAATACAAAAAGCATGTAACATATTAGAAAAGAAAGAAGAAAAAACATAACTGGCAATGCATGCTGGTGCTAATGGTTATTGCCACATCGACTACTGCCCTGCAATCTCTGTTCTGTGGCCAAGTTCACATACTTAGTTACATATTTGAGAGCGTTGAGATCCCCATTGTTGTAAGTCATCAGAAATATATTTTTTTCTTCTTTTGAAAGTAGGTATATATTGTATCAGGATAGCAATTCAAATAATAAGTTCCTCTGGGTCGTGTATTCGGTGCACTGTAGCACAAAGTGCTCTCTGTAAATGTGCAGTTCCAGTAGCCCAACTTAACCCTACTGAAAAGGCCATACCCTACATACATTTTATAAAACATAAAAAATAGTTTCAAACAGACCTTCCCTAATAAAAATTGATCGACCCTGGCTGAAAGAGTTTATCGACACAGTGGCCGCTGTGTGCCGTATTTTTGCAGTAAAGTGAAATCAAACACAGCTGTTTATTTCAACTTGTCTGGAGGATTAACTTGGGCCTGGGAAACAGCATAGCTGCAAAGCCAGGTTGTTCGGTGAAACAGCATAGTCCTGGTTGTTCGGTGATTGTTCTCATAATATTTCGCCAGGTTCCAGGTGACCATTCTCCAAGTTAACAGGGCTAACGGTCGTTAATTTCCATTTAAAACATGACTTACTATCTTAACTTTAATCTGCCAGCTCCGTTGTGTTTGAAGCAGTTATCATTAGTTACAAATCCAAATATGACACGATACCTTGATCCGGCAAATCATGCACATTGGTAGGCATGGCATGGCGTAATGTATTGCAAAACAGTCGCACAAAATACATTTCATTTGGATATCAAAGTGAACTGAGGCCACAGCATATATCAATCATCATTGATGCTGTGAAATATTTGCAAAATATGTCCTTTTGGTTTCATTTATATCAAACCCTCCAAGATCATGCCAATAATATATACTAATTTACAAACCTTTCGGCGCGGAATCCACAATTTTCAAAATGGCAGCCAAATTCGTGTGTTAGTCCCAATTGGATATTTTGAAGAGGTAGAATTTAAAACGTGTGTGATTGGTTTTAAAGGAAGGTTAAGTTGTCGAAGGAATGTACTGCCAAATAAGTAATGTGACTTATAGTGTGAGCATTATGTAAAAATGTAAATATAACACCTTGAAATTATAAATTATTGGTGGCAGTGGGCCCCAAAATAGGAATATTGTATCAGACATTGGAGTCGCCTCGAGGCTATGAATTACGTAGCAGCACTAGTCGCAGGAGCCAAGAGCCCCTGCAGAGTCAAATTTGGAGCTAAGTGGCATAGGTTACCCTGATAGTGGATACAGGTCCAAAGTTGCTGGCATGTTTTCATATAATTGGTAATAAAACAGATCTGGCACTTCAGTTGCAAGTGCATATACCTGTATAATCTGACTTGCAATGAACCAATTAGATTTGATTCGCATGTTGTAACATTGTACAGAACATAATACAAGCAATTCTGATAGTGTCTGCATGTCCTTCATATACAGATACTCCCCTAACCTTGACTTTTTTCAGTATGGTGTATACAAGCTGTACATGCAAAGCAAACAAACTAATACAATAATGTTGAGCATGTGTTGGTACTTCACCCTAAATAGGCTTAGTGGTATTGAAGCATAGCTGGCTTTGGGGTCACATTAAATATAACAGCACCTTTGTGTGGGAGACCAAGGGGATTACCGGCACTGGATCACTGGCTATGGTACTGTCCTGCCAGGGAGAACACTTTGCACAACTCTCATGTATCATACTAACTGTGATGAGGTAGGTGTTCTTGATCAAGACGAAAATGATAATATGTACAAAAGAGATACTTCAGGGCATAAACATACATGCAACATCTACGTACATTAGCAGTCTACCTTTAGTTTTCTTGCTGTACAGACAAATACAGCCACTTGAAATTATAGCTCGTGGAACATTTAGGAAAAAAGGAAAATGAATGATGGCATGGAAAAGGTTTATGAGTGCAAGAAGAGTCATTTGCAGTACAGAAAAGTGGTTGAATAGAGATTTGTTAGTATATAAGAGAAAGAAGCATTTAAAGCCCAGTCACAAAAAAGCAAAGAGGCTAACTCAAAGTAAATATGCAACAAGTAATCTGCAGAATATACTGGGTAGTTACACTTCACAAATGGATTTGCTCGTGTACCCCCGCAAACAAGCAATCATGAGAGTCATGACAACACTATGGATTGTACCCAGTCTACTGTACCACCTGCTATACAACTATAATCTATGGCTTCAAAACATTAAGAGTGAAAACAAGTGAAAGATGGCACAGAAGAGGTTTATGAGTGCAAGAGTAGTCACTTCCAATTCATTAAGTGGTTGAGCAGAGATTTCCTAGTGAATCACAGAAAGAAACATCTGAAGCCCAATAACAAGAAGCAAAGGAACTTATGCCAAGTAAAGATATCAGAAGTACTTTGCACAGAATATTAGACATCTACATTTCCACGCATAGAAATGCAGATGGTACCCAGCTCACTTGTCCAATGTACGGACAGTGCTGCCTTTCAGATGAAACACAGTGCGACTCTTCAGACCGTAGTGGCAGAGTGACCCTTCACGCCAGATGCAGTTATACTATTGTGTACAGAATGACTTTTCAGATGATCTACCAGATACATCAGCAGACCTGCCTTGTAAGTTACCAGTATTCAAGTCTTAGTAGACATCACAGCCAAATATGCAAAACGTTGTAGTGACTCCCTCGAAACAAAGAAAGGATGTATGGTGGTAAATGCATATGTTTCAACCCTTACTTGTTCTAGTGGCCACATGTATGAATGATGTTCTTCAACACAAATGGAAAACAATAACACTATGATTTTTCCTGGCATTTTTATGCAGTGGAATGTTGCACAGGCAATATGACAGATTCTGGCCGTTTGCAGACAAAGGCATGATGCCCAAAATACTATTTCAGCATTTTGTTGCTGCCCTGTTAGCTTTTGTGCACCTCATTTACTACAGAAGAACAAAAATGCCAGAAACGAAGAACAAGAAACGAGCAAGACTGCAGGCATAAAAGGAATTATAACAAACACCAGGTATCAGAGCTGCAAGAACTCTTACCACACTGACATGGTAGCCTTGGGTTGTATAACACACAAGGTTGTAAACAAACACATCTTCAAAAATGATGAAAGGTCATCACAGAAGCAAGATGGGAGTTGACTGGATGTACATGAATTTTAACAAGGAAAATATTACTATTGAAGAGCATGTGCTATTTGATAATGATGCAGTATGGTGGTAGAATACCTTTGAGGTTTTCTGGCATAGCAGAAATCGATGAGAGCAACCAAGAAGACACAAACCAAATTATTATTGATCTGTGCCAAAGCAAGTTGAGGATTAATATGCAACTTGATGAAATACAAAGGAGTCATCACCTTGGACGTTGGGGGGTGGGAATGGTTTGAAAGGTCAGACCAATTATCGCACATTTCTCAAGTTTCCAAGTAAGAAAAAACTCAAGGTACAAACCTGATGGTCACCGAGGACCTGAGCAGTTTCATGCTAGCATATCATGCTAGATGCCTGAAAAGAGCTGGCTGGATTGAAGGATCATGGACAACCAACGGGAGAATTAAAGTCAAATTCAACCAGAAGGGTTTAACCAAAATCCACACGATCACCTGCCAGGATGACCTGAAAATATTTTTTGTGTGCATGCACAAAAGTATTTATGCAACACCACACTTGTAAATATTAATGCTGGCCCCTACCGACTGGCCAATCAAAATCAAATTCTCATGTTCGCATAAAGTCTGTCAATCACAGGCACGATCTCTATCACAATTTCACAGAGATTTTGAGCATAACCACACACAAAACCTCATTCCTTTTCAGATATCTGGATAACAAGGACGTGATTGAGCAACCTGAATTTTCGTGTGCAGTTTCAGGTTGAAGTTTGTGGCCATAGCAATTGAAAGTTTGAAATTTGTTCCTGTGTAGTATTGTCTATTTTAAATTGATCTTATTAAGTTTTCGTTTCAGATATCTGGACAACAAGGACGTGTTTGAGCAGCCAGAATTTTCGTGTGCTGTTTCAGGTTGAAGTTTGTGGCCATAGCAATTGAAAGTTTGAAATTTGTAGCTGTGTAGTATTGTCTATTTTAAATGGATCTTATTTAGTTTTCTTTAGGAGTAGATGGAGAGGTTTATTATCACAGGTTTTAGTAGCCATTGATAGAACATCTCCCGAAGCTTCTCATGCAGGTGCATTTTAAAAATAGCCAAGGACACAATACGGGGCTATCTCAAGTGAGGTAAGAAACAGTTTAATTCAACTTTTCATTCATGGCTAAAGGCCCAAAGTGGCATTGTGTTACATGGTAGTATTGAGCAGAACCTGAACTTTGCCTTGAATTTTTGAACTGAATTGACTGTTGTCCGAAAAAGGTCAAGATGGCGGCAGCATTGCTTATCAGCCTTGTAGTAGTTTTGGGGCAAAGCTATATCAGAAGATTGGAATAGTTCACATACAAATGAAAGCAGGATCAGGTAGCTTCCAACTTTGATCTTGATGAACGGCAAGCTGTAGTGGATTTCTGCAAAATTGAAGGAACTACAGTGGAAAAACCATTGGGCATTTGTATGTTCTAGTGATGGTGAGGTAAGGCTACACCCAGTGGTAGGCGAGTAACAATAAGATGAAGCAGTGTTACTGTTACTGTTTGTGTAAGTAGAAGTTCAGGAAGGACCCAGAGCAACTTGCGTCACTTATAGTGACATTAGCCAAGTATTAGCAGGCTAACAATGGAATACCACAAGTTGTGATATACTAGCTTATATGCAGGACAAACTCGACTTCCCGGACTTCAATAAAAGGTATGTGAAGGAAATGGTGCTCTTTAGAGGCACCTGGTCGTACCCGGGGTCACATTGTGGACCCACCATGGGTTTTAGAAAAGCACAGTTGAGTTGCAACATGCTGATAGGGTACACCTAAATGATTACCGTTTGCTTAAATATTACAAGAGCATGAAAGGTGCAGTGTTACAGGTGCTGAAGGATCGGGTAACAGGAGAATAAATGGCAAATGGGGCCTGTGAACCATGTGAACATATCTGTTTGGCATAGAAGACATGCTGAATATCCAAGGTCTCAGGGGGTATGTTGACTGAGCTGAGGAGCAGTTTTCATACCTGTACGTATACACTGATTGATAAATTCGAGTGACACAGGAATGAAGTCAGCTGGGACCTTCGACATCGCAGTCTGCACCAGCTGCAGTGCATATAAGAGTATGAGTAAGCCTTTTTCAAGCTATAGCATAGGATGTTATTGCATGAGTGAATGTACAAATTAACATTGAACAGGAAAAACGCATATAGACAAGTAATCACATCACATGTGAGTTTGGAGAATGGTATTGGGAACTGCTAAAGTGACCTGCATGGAGCTGGACGCCACAAACTATGTCTGGTGTTGGGTTCACCAAGGCTTATGGAAATTAAACAGATCAGGGCTGCGTAAATAAGAGCTCAATCTACGTACACCTTTGTTACAAATATTGGTAGGATAACGTACCTAAAAAAAAAAGAAAACAAAACAAAAGAATAAAAAAAAGAAAATGTATCATGCCTCTGTATGATGTTCTATCTATGCATGTTACACTTGTTCAGTGGTGCATTGTTTGCCCTCAGTTATTTCCTGTCAGTTGCAGCTTTTGTGTTATTGTTTGTTGTAAAAATATTTTATTTCATGAAGAAAATGGATTGGAAAACAAGCCAGTGGTTTTTGCATGTTCCTCTCCCAATACATCAACTAGTGCAATAACAGTTTTATCTTTTCATTCTCATTTCATTGTGTTATTGTGTGTATAATTTTGCCACCCTGGGTCCAGCAGTGTGATTATAGATTGTGTCAATGTGAACTTTATTCACATTGTTCTGCATATTTGGGCGACAGTGTGTACTGCCCTGAGTTGAAAAATATATTGATATACGCCTTATGTGGGATATATAATCCACACTTACCATTTTACCATTCCGCCATGCGGTGATATGGCTTAATGTGGCTGAGTAGAGCTTTTTAAATTTGTGGAAAAGGGTGTAATAGTTTGAGCAGTAACTTATGTGTCTGTTAGGCAGAACTGTTGGTGTTGAATTCTTTCCCTTGCTGAATGCCAGGCATGCCAAAATAGGGGGAATGCCCTCTCAGACGCCCTGAGGCCACGCAAGAGGAAGGAAAGAAGCAGCAGGCAGACAAAAGAGATAAAGCCTCAGCCGGGAGGCTCTAGTGAGCTTAATGCACAACAAGATGTTGGCATAGGACAGCTGCGAGCCATGGTTGAGGCACACAATGAAAAGATAAAGCTGTTACTGAAACCACAGGTGAAAGTGAAGAAAGTGAGGAAAAAGTGTAGGCCCATGCCGAGTAGTAGCAGTAGTAGTAGTTCAGATGAGAAGGATACAGATGACGAATCAGAAACAGAAAGTAACAGCAAAAGTGAAAACGAAGACGAAGATGAGGAAGGTGAGATATTCTATAGGTTAGAGATGGCTAGGCATGGCTTAGGTGGTGACCATTTTGAGAACATGGTAGCAACAGTAAACGAGGATGCAGCCCCCACATCAGTAAAATCACAAGCAAATTACTCAAGCATTCGTTTCCATGCAAGGGTTCCCCAAAAGTGAGGCAGAAGCTTTGGCACAAGAAGTATGTAGATTTTGATGAACTATTACATGCCACAAGACACCCCTCCATTTATTTCCACAAGGAGAGGAAGTCTGACAAGAAGGTTAAGTCCCTTAGGTTCCTTGAGGTAAAAACGATATGTGGGTGGAACATCTGGACCAGCACATTTCGCCTGCATGCAGCAGTGCTCACCCTGAAATAACCGCAAGAAGCACCTGGGCTAATGCACCATGCCAACCTTATTTCCTTCATGGCTAAAGATAAATTAGATTGGCTGAATTATGATATTGAGTTCCATTTGGATACAGAAGGTAACCCACAGTCTTGGTTCAAAACCAACCTGGAACTATATTCCAGGTGCTCAAAGTTGGGCACACATCCCCAGCCCTTTTGTTTGAACAAGCCCTGCCGGCAACAGTCCCTACCCTCCAATGTTTGCTTTAAACTCCACAGGGACCAGCCATGTGATGGGTATTACTGGCCACATACATGTTACAAATGCTATGGGGTCCACTCCATATTCAGATGTCCGCAACGTCACAGCAGTCACAGGAGTAGAGGGAACCAATTTCGTTGCTCCTACTAACAACATAGAGGGACTCTCCCCCCAGGGATGCATCACAAAGGGCAGACTTTTTCAGCTGGGGAGAACCCTACCCATCCCATGGCATCGCCAGGGGCAGGGGAAATGGGAGATACATGTAGCCCAGGGGTAACCACGCCTGTTAGAGCAGAGGATCTGGACCATCCCTTAGAGGGATATCACCCAGGGCAGCATAGAATGTTATTTAGTGGCTTCTGGAAAGGCTTTTGGCTTGTCCCCATCAGCCCAAAACAGGGTTTTGAAGAAATTTAAAATCAGCTTATGAGTTTCCAGAAGTGGTAATAGAGAAGTCAGAAAAGAAAGTGAAGCTGGGTCGAATAATAGGACTCTTCAAGGAACCCCCTTTCCAGAACTTTTTTCCTCTATCACCAGTAGGGGTTGTCCCCAAACACCAACCTAACACTTACCGCATGATTCATCACCTTTCGTACCCACAGGGCAATTTAGTAAATGACTTGAACTAGCTTCAGTCACATATGTAATGGTACAAGATGCAATAAGCACAATAATGGATATAAAGTACCTGCTATACTTTGCAATGTTTGATATTCATGAGGCTTTTAGAAATCTCCCTGTCCATAAAGCACATTGCCCCTTGCTAGGGATACAATAGCAGAACAATCTACTATGACACTTGCCCGCCAATGGGTAGCTCATCCAGTTGTTCTCTTGTCAAAGTGTTTAGCACTTAAACGGATCATAGAAACAAAACAGAGAACAGCAAATATAGTGAAAGTGCTATATGATTTTCTCTTCATCACACAGTCAGAGCAATCCTGCTAAAAAGCCTGTCAAAATGTATAGCCCTATGTGAACACCTAGGTGTACCAGCAGAACCAGCTAAGACCAACGAGCCAACCAGGGTGTTAACATTTCTAGGTGTAGAATTGGACACTGTTGCCAAAGAGGCCTGTTTATCGCTGGAAAAACTTCAAAAGTGCCATTCAGAAATAATCAACATTATCAGCTTTAGGCTTTTGGCACAAACTCAAAGGATTTAATGACCCTACTCACCATTTTCTGGTTGCAATGTTAGTAGCAGGAATACACAATAAGCGTCAGTCGGCAAATGTTAGATTGCCAATGACACTGTCCATTTTTCATAAGATGGTTGGCAGCCTGACTACAGTCATTCAGTCACAATATGAACAGATCATGGTAGCAGCCATGTTTACTTTGGCATTTCACGCTCTCCTTCAGGTAGGCGAATTTGTAGCACAGTCCAAAGATCGAGCCCAACAGGTGCTTGTGCTCTCAGTTATAGCAATCACTAAGGACCAGAAAGGAAAACATAGGATGGTAGGGACCTTGCGTAAATTTAAATATAGTGCAAAGGAGGGCCCTTAGTCCATACGTATTGGTTTCCAGGGTTGTCCCTAACGTGGCCAGGTTTCATAGGAGGGAAGAATTGGTAATCCCTGGTAAGATACTGGTTGGTGTATTCGATAAAGCACAAGATTAAATGGGAGTCAGTCATGGGCTGCCCCTCAGTTCCAGGACTGGCAGTCAGTCGGAAGGTGTCCCCAGCTTGGCCAGGTTACATAGAATGGAATATTAGGTAATCACAGATAAGATATGGGTACAAATATTTTTGCTCCGATGCTGCTCGGACGACCACAATTATTTGCGCCAAGATTATGGCTGGCATGGTTTAATTTCTATGGACTGTGTTTAATGTGTACCCATTCTTTCCTTTATTTTGGTCAAACTACTAAATTGTTTCTTAAGTTTGTATATTTTTTTCGCTATATTCGGTTTTGGATCTATTTACGTCTGTGTGCAGTTGGTGTAGCAGCTACCTGAACACCAACTTCGATTCTTCTTGTGATTACTTCTGTTTATTTATGAGATTGAAAGATTCATTATTTCCTGAAGAAATCCCAGTCAAAATGACTATGCTTTATAGTTACGAACTGTGTGCCAGATATACCATAGCACTATTTATAAGTCACAAGTCAAATGCGGCCAATCTCTACTTTTTTTTGACGCTAAAGGGTTACAATTTTTCCTCCGGTGCTACCTAGACGTTCATAATTATCTGCGCCATGATTATGAGCTGGCAATGTTCAATTTTGTATGGACTGTGTTTAATGTGTTTCCAGTCCTTTATTTAATTTGGTCAAACTTTCAAATTGTTTCTTAACTTCGTACTATTTTTCGTCAATATATTTGCAACTACAATGCACTTATGTGTCATACACGCATGCCACTACAAAATCGTCATCATCATACACAAGGACTTGATAATGTCTCACTGCCGTCTACCTTGTTGTAGACAGTTTTTCTTTTCAGGTTTCCCCCTTTCATAGTTGACGCTCTGCCATGCTAATATTTGTAGTTTGTCCCTGGACAAACTGAGATTTGTTGAAACTTCTTTGTCTGAATCATTATTGGTTTATCACAAACATTTCTCATTGACACCACTTATGACAGGGATCTTCAAATTCCGGGTTTTCACCCGATTATCAGACGAGATCGAACAAATGGAGTCGGTGGGGGTGTGGCCCTTCACGCTTCAAAATGTCTGGTTATAAAACGACGTCAAGATCTAGAAAGCGCGACTTTTAGAAATACTCTGTGTGGAAGTTCGTCTTCATAGTAATCAATTTTTATTGGCAGCACTTTACAGACCTCCCAAATCAGGTGTCCAATTTCGGGGTGATTTACGGGATTTTGTGACAAGTAGAGAAACACAGATGGAGACAAGATTATTGTAATTGCAGACTTAGACGCAGATCCCAACACTAATCGTGGGGAAAAATTGATTGATTTTTGTAATGTAAATTCTCTTGCGGTTCATTTCAATGAGCCAACTCGAGTAACTGAAACTACTTCCTCATGTCTTGATCATATTATTACTTTATCCCATATTATGTTCAAAACATACATGTCACCGTTCCAGTTACGAATGGAAAAAAGCAAACGTGGTGCCAATGTTGAAAAAAAATAATAAAAGGTGTCCGAGCTTTTGTCACAGCTACAGACCTATTTCCTTACTTAAGGTGGAAGATGTGAAGCCAGCACCTTTGGATAATCTCTAACTACTTTTTCATGTTTTTGGATAGTCTGATACTTAAACTACATGCGCCCAAAAACTCTGAAATGTGAACTTAAAATTTAAATGAGATAATATTGCATTGTTTGTATAGTCTTTAAGAAAAATATCAGTTTGACACCGAATCTCGAATTGCTGTTTTGTCTTACGTGTACAAAAACATAAGGAGCACATGTTGGTTTTTATCGTTTGCCTTTGGTTCATCATTTGTCAGCCCTGTTGCTTACAAAACTGGTGTAGGTAAGGGTATTTACTGTACAGTTGTAAATATAGTTTGAGGGCATTCGATTTTGTTTTGATTCATATAAAATATATGTGTATACATTTTAGATAAAGTGCAATTATATACATATGCAGAAATAAAGATAAATAAATTGCGCGGGGGGGGGGGATCATTTGGAAATGTTACGCTGAAAGAGAAATTTTGTCAGATGCTGTCCCTTGAATATGGAATCTCCATGTGCACAGTTTTGTGCTTTCTAAAGATGTGAAGATTTCCACGTGTGCTTCTCACAACTTCCATATCAGTTTCCTTTTTCTAGGCACAAAATACCGCTAAGTTACACTATTTCTAATCCTATTTGCATATATTTGCACTATTCCCAAAGTTAGACTCCATCCTTTCTCATCTTTCCATTCAGCATAGTAAAATGTTCATTTGTCAAACATTTTACAACTTTCCTCTTCATATCCGATCCATTGGAAGCCTCCTGACAAGGGCAGATTTTGTCTTTGTTATGCCTTTTGTATTTTGGTGACAAGCGAGTAAAACAACAGTAGAAATATTTGCAAACTGCTCAACGTCTTCCTTAAGTTTTAATCATTTTGTACAACACAGGGCAGTAAGCTATGCATAGTAAAGGAAACATATAGTACTGTAAAGTAAGCTGCTACACATCAGGAGAAATGTTGCCCCTGGGCTCCTTCAATTGTATCAGTAAAATTAAAAAATGCGTCGAGCTTTCATTTTATGTTATTTGGTACGAAGAAAAAAAGTTGCAGTATCGCATGGCTTTACCTTGTATTCGTGCAACGCAGCTGATCTTACTAATCTTCAGCATCATGTGGCGTCCATTTGTCAAAATATATCGTTTGCTGTACTCAATAGCTGTTTGTATAAATTGGCATCAGACCAGCCCTATCTTTATTTTTTGCTGCAGATTTTCATTCACCATGTCGTGACAATCTTGAAGTTTGAAAAGAATGCTTGTTCAGAATGAAATCAAACGGGGTAATTACGACAATAAAAGTATATACATACATATATACATATATATACTGTTTTGTCCACCTAGTGAAAGCTATAATGATTTAAAATCGCCTTTGTTTGGACATGTTACTGGCCCCGGGCCTGTCCTGTGCTGTGATCCTCTGTTATGAGCCAATATTACAGTATTTGGTCTGTTTATTTATTTTACTTTATTATTTTAAATAAAAAAAACTACGCGTAGGTCTATCTTTACATGATCAAGTATTGCAATAATGTTGGATACCTTGTTTAGTTTAAACATATTTATTTCAAACTGGATTGCCCAATAGTACAAATAGTGTTACTAATCGAGTGGTTCTCCAGACACGGAGACGCACAATATATATGTACAAGACACACAGGACGAAACATTATAAGGTAGAAAACTATGCACTTAGACAAAACAAAACATTAGACAAATGTATGAACACAAGAGATGACTTTGTACATGTGTGTGTTGACAATATTCTTCAACAAAATGAACATGCCATCAGAGGCGACTGAGGGCATCAACTCGACTACGACCCGCCCACCCTAGCGGGCCAACCCACAGGGATTGGCCTTTCGCAGATGGCAACGGCGATGGATGCATAAAGCATGCTGCTAGGCGCGGCCGAACCACGATGGCGACAAAGACACACTGCCACTGTGGAGCCGCCACTGCGCCCACCAGCTCGAGTGTACCCTCGCCGCCTTGTCGATGTCCCCCCTTATGGTAAGTCAGCGTGGGAGAGCAGTTACGGTAACATCTTTCGAAGACTGCGAAAACACACACACACACACACACACACACACACACACACACACACACACACACACACACACACACAGAGCTGATGTACATGTACTTCTTTACACAAGTATTCACCGATTAAAGGTACCCAAACACTTATTCATGTGAGTGAACCACTATGATGAGCAATTTCCATGAACACACTTGAAAGAGAAAATGTTCAATTACCAGGCGAAACGTCTCGATTCAATAATGAAGTTTTGCACATCTTTGAAGATTAAAGCGTTACATTGGTTCGAAGCTTCTTTACTCCCAAATGAAAAGATATTGGCTAGCCTATCACTTGCAACATGTAGAATTAAATTTGGATGCACACCAGGGGCTAGCAGTGGAGCAGTAATACAGAGAAGCTTCATTCTTTCCTTGGCGTTTCATGGACAATAGAGACAGAAATGTTTGAAATCCTTAGTAAGATGGGAGCACTCACATGTGGGTCTCTGGATAATATTGACTCTATAGAGGTCGGAATTGAGTTTGGAAAAGGCAAGTCTTAACTAAGTATGGCAGATGCTGGCAAATCGCTGGCCATGAGTATAGAAGATGGGAACTACGTCAACTGCAAGCAGAGTGGTCTTGAGCTTGGACTTAAAGATCTGAAGGGATAGGGAGTCTCTGATATCGGAAGGAAGATTGTTCCATTGTTTGATGGCATCAGGGAGGAAAGATTTTTCGAAACGTAGCGTTCTGCATTTGATGGGGCGCACGTTACTGGATGACCTACGATGGAGCATATGACCTCCCGGCGCGGGAAGAACAAGGCCGGAGAGATATGTCGGAGTAAGTGTATGATACATTTTGTAAAAAAACGAGTCAGTTTGAAGTATTTACGTCTGCTGGCCATTGTTGGCCAACCAAGTTCCTGGAAGAGATTAGCGTGTGACGTGTGTCTTAAGACACCAGTACATATTTTGGCTGCCTCAAACTGAATTGACTCAATTAAGTCACACAGTCCTTGCCCACAATTGTCAAATATTACACAACCATATTCAAGTATTGGCCTGACCATTGAGAAATATAATCTTTCTAGTGTTTTTCGAGACGACTTGAATTTGAATCTTCGAAGGAGGCCAATGCGCTGGCTAGCTTTGATTGTGATACGCGTGATATGAGCACGCCAAGAAAGGTTGTTAATTAAAGTAATTCCAAGGTGGGTATGCTAATTTTCCTCTGGTATGGCGGTACCACCTAGGAGGGCAGGGGGGTGATGGGGTTTATTAATTTTGGCCGAGAAAATAACTGAAATGGATTTTATGGCATTAAAGACCAAGCGCCACAATTTACCCCAGCGGTAAGTAATTATATAATTGAAAGATTAGCGTTCAAGTGGCGTGCTGATTCAGTGGGGTTTTGAACTATCTCAAGTATACTAGTGTCGTCAGCGAAAATGCGGACATCACAGGTCAAATCATCTACAATATCATTTATGTAAAAAAGGAATAGTAATGGACCTAATATTGATCCCTGAGGCACGCCGGCCTGAACAGGTAGCCAAGAGGAGGTTTGCCCATGAATGATAACACGTTGAGTGCGGTTTGAGAGGTAGCTGTCGATCCACCTAAGGAGACCTTCTGACAACCCCAGCTGACGTAGTTTGAAGAGGAGGCCTACATGCCACACTTTGTCGAAAGTCTTCGAGATATCTAAGAACACCATTCTGGTCGCCTTGCAGTTCTCGAGCCCATTATAGATATTATGGAGGATACTGACTAATTGGTTGATAGTTTAATCATTAGCTTTAAACCCAGAGTTCTTATCTGTAAGTAGGCTATTACCTATTAGATATTCATGAAGAAAATTAAAGACCAGTTGCTCGAAAACTTTAGATACGTTGCACAGCAAGGAAATTGGACGGTAGTTCTTTTAATTTGTTTATTTGACTTTTTGAACACAGGGCAGATATTGGAGCGTTTCCAAGAATCGGGAAATTGGGAAACACCGAGAGACAGGTTGAAAATATTAGTCAAGGGCTTGGTGATGGAGTCGGCAGGTTTTTTTTTAAGGAGAGTATTGTCTATATTGTCAGAGCCTAAAGCCGAAATTGGTCTTAACGATAATTATACTTTCCTGACACTTTCTTTATCGAGCGTGATATCAATCATGCGTGTCTCTGTGCGATAGGTAAAGTCAGGAAGGGGTGGTGCATCATTATTGGCATGAGTGACACACTGACTAGCGAAGTAAGTATTAAATACCTCGCACTTTTCGGTAATGCTAGAAATAGTCTTATTTTCATCAATAATAGGAGGAATATCTTCATGGATTTTACAACCAAGTAAGTATTTAGACAAGTTCCATCATTGTTTAGGATTAATATTTTTCTCATCTATTGCGTACGTAGTTTCGAAAAATGAGCGTTAATCGAAACTTTTATTGCATTAACTACCTTGTTGCGTCGCTTTTTGTAAAATTGGTAAAACCTGTCAATTTTGATACAGACATCCAGAGTAAAAGGGCGAAGGGTTTTAGTTAACTTTTTAAATCGTTTTCATGCTCGGTTACGCTGACGCATAAGTTTTTAATTTTAGTTGTTATCCAAGGTTTATCCTTTGTCCGAATGGTGACTTCATTATACGGGATGAACTCTTTGGCAGTAGTTAAGAAAAGGTCGGACCAGTAAAATACTACATCATCAATATAATCAAAAACGTTGAAGGCAGTGTTCCAGGGAGCAGAGGATAAATTAGAATTAAGACCTTGAAAATCAGCTTTTTTGAAATTCCATACACCTCTTCTGAACGAGCGGTCTCTATGGTAGGAAAGTGAAAAGGAACAGAAAATAACCGAGTGGTCAGAATTTGAAATGGGGGCTAAGACTCCACTGTCCAAGATAAGTCCAGGTGAGTCAGTAATTAAAAGGCCCAACAGACTGGTTGAGTACTCTTTTATTCTAGTGGGTTCATCTATTAGCTGGAAAAGATTGAATTGAGCAACCAGGTTGAAAAGAGACCGACCTGGTTCACTATCTTGATGAGTGGGGTTCCAATCAACACACCTATCATTAAAGTCGCCAGTGAGTATTAGAATATGTGGATTGCTTTCATTGGCGGATGAGATGGAATTAAATAACGACTCGAGAAAAGTATCGCGGATCTCTGCGGGTTGACCAGGTGGTCCATAGTAATTACCTTTCAGAACTGACCCACGTTGGGTCGAAAGTTCCACCCAGATATATTCACGATTTGGACTTTCAAGATCGAGACGCCGAGTACTTGGCAGGCATGTATGTATATAGGTCAAGAGGCCACCACCGCTACCTGTTGGGCGGTCTCTTCGGAAAGGAGGTTAAAAATTATCAATATGGAGGAGTTGATCCGGATAACTCTCCCCTAGCCAAGTTTCAGAAATAGTAATTATATTAAAGTTTTCATTTTGAGCGAAACTTTGTATTTCATCTAATTTCCCATCACTTTTAAGGTTGCGGACGTTGCAATGACATAACTATAATTAATTGGCAATATAGGGGAAGGTCGCCGGGATTGGACCCCCTAACTTCATCAGCCTACTACAGGAAAACAAAGACACTTTATCGCGTATTGAAGTATGAAATGAATCGGCATCCATAAGCAGATTACTATGGTACTACCAAAGACCAGTTTATCTAAAGAATAATTTAATTACGACAAAAAATAAGATTTGATGAAAGTGTCCCAATCGAGGATACCTCGTTTTCGATTGGACCACATGGTTTCCACAAATGGACCGCCGACCCATCAATGTAAAAATGGATTGAATTCTTGCATTCTGAGCTTAATATTGCAAGATGATATTAAAACTTCAATTATGATTTTTTAAATTTGGCCAATATGTCCACTTTTAGACCAAAAATAACATGAACCCTGAATTGGACCGCCATCTCCTCGATAGGACCACCACGGCACAAACGGTCCAATCAAGCAAGTTTTTTGGTTCCAATCGAGGCAACTGGACACTACTTTGAATAAATTGATATTGACCTTGACCCTGAATGTTTTTCTGAAACTATGTTTAGGCATTCTGAAGTGAACCTTTATTCCTACGATACAACTAACATTCTGTTTCAAAACGAGTTGTTAACTTGATTTTACACCCAATAATGTGCCACCCTAAAGTTAGATCAGACTTGACAGTTTCATTAATCTGCATAAATTTACAGCAAAATGAGGAGACTGGTACCCCCACTTTCCATAGCGTTCTGGAAAGTTTCAAAGGAAGTAGTTACAATAACCAATCAGACTTCTCGACACAAAGGGGCTTCAGGAGAGAAGTGGTCCAATCGAGGCAGTGGTCCAATCCCAGCAACCTTCCCCTATGTGTCGCAAGAACCTGGGTTGGGATGAACATCGGTGGATAAGGCAAAGTTTTTGTAGAGTACGTATAAGATATGTGGTTGAACCCAAAAATCAACAGAACATAATGTTTATAAGTATAATTACCAAAATACAGTAGGAGCTGGTGATCTGAATGCTAACTGGACGACAAGCAAAGAAATCATTATGCGTATTATCCGAGACATAATGAGTGTTAAAAAGGCTAATGGACGCTTTATGTTGTTCGGCGCTACAACCCATCATGACCAGAATGTGTTGAAAATCCATCCTGCACAGACCCTGTATAATCCATTAAAGTTATGAACAAAAGCAATGAGATCAACCTAAGAGCTGGTGTGTTACTTGCTTTAAGATCAGAATGAGCAGATACCAGATGTTCATGACACCATAGTGTTAACATGCAAAACCAAAATAGAAAGATAAAAAAGTATGTCATTGAAAATATGCGAAAATTCAAATCAGATAAAAGGAACATATAAAACTTACACAGATAACAATTGGACGATCTGGATAATGAAGTAAAGGTAACCAGAAACAAAAGTACCTGGACTGGCTGAGCACATTATTTGTTTCGTTTTTTCCATTATGCCAAAGTCTGGGCTCGATATTTGTATCAGATCTCCCAAGAGCGCGCTATATGAACATGCTATGATGAGACCAAAAAATATATAACCTTGTTGGTCCACACATAAGTAAGTGCATTATGTACATATACACACATAACAGACCTCATTCCCACACGCACGGGATGATGCATAATGTACAATTTTGGTATGTGTGGAGACGGCAAAATATAATGTTAAGAACATATATAGATAAAGATAACTTAACAGTCAGATCCGATTAGTAGATTGAAACAGAAGGAAGATATCCTTATTAATACCTTTGTGGTCAGAATTAGCTTAGTGGTACGGTTACGGATGTACTTGAGCAGTGGAAGTGTAACATGACCATAAACTACGTTGTAGAGGGCTATGGTCACGTCTTACCAGATTAAAATATAGTTCTGGTTCATGGGTATATCTGCAGGTTGTCTGTGATACCCTACTTTTTCATTATTAAATTTTCCAGTTTAATCCGTCCCTTTTTATCCAAACAAAGGCGGAACATTGAGAATTATTTCACTGTTGACATCGATCTCCGTTAAAATAAAGAGGGCTTGAAATATACTGATTTCTGCGCCACTCCACACTACTTATCTGCCATCCGTCGTCTCTTTAACGTATACATCCACTTAAAATCATTTGTGATTGAAGTTCTTCCACATGTTCTTGTACATGTTCGTGATCCAAGAATACGTCAACAAAGTTATGTGCTTTCAATGCATATGATATATCGTACCGGTTACACATAATACATTGGAGCGGAACTCGCAATTTTTGTCCATATAACATGCTACATCCTTATAGTGGGTTTTAACCCACCAATGCTTGTATATTTGGCTTCTGATATCTTGTAGTATTTTATTCATAAGTAATAGGGATTTTCTAAGGCGCTTTCACGGTGACCTCGATTTCCTCAACTTATGTCAGTCGTCAAGACAGCCCTATCAGTTTTAATGTCTAAACGACTGATGACGGTCAATTAAGAGTGTTTAAGAGAGATGGGAATGATGCTGTAAACTCCTCTGTAGTCAGATTTATTAGTACAATTTGTGAGAAAAGAATAAAATAAACTTGGTTGTTAAAAACGTGTTACAAATTAGATTGAGTTGCACCTGCCAGACATTGAAGTTTGACAGCATTATATATATACTAGTATATATATATACATATTCATTTATTTAGAAGCTCATTCACTCATTTTAATCACCCTGCTTGAAGTTCAGATGGTGACTTTATACAGAACTAATAAAGACACCAGTTAATAATCTCGGCGGCTAAAGCATTGTTTCTGCGGCACAGCAGCTGGCTGCCACCGACCCTCGCTGTGTACGCAGACTGAACAGCAGCATGCATTATGCATCCATCGCCATTGCCATCTGTGAAAGGCCAATCCCTGTGGGTTGGTCTGCTAGGGTGGGCGGGCCTTAGTAGGGTTGATGCCCTCGCCTTCAGTCGCTTCCAATGGCATTTTGTTAATAGAATATTGTCAACACACACATGTACAAAGTCATCTCTTGTGTTCATACACGTACATAGCCTGTTTTGTCAAAGTGCACAGTTTTCTACCTTATAATGTTTCGTCCAGTGTGTCTTGTACATATATATTGTGCGTCTCCGTGTCTGGAGAACCCCTCGATTTGTAACACTGTTTGTACTATTGGGCAATCACTTTGAAATAAATATGTTTAAATAGCTTTTGCATGGACAAAATATGAATCCAATGTATCTGAAAATAACGGTGTGTATATAGTAACAATGTTACACAGTTATTGAACATGATGCAAATTATATATTCATTTAAATCGGCAAATGGCAGTGTCCGTACGATAATACTGACCATCTTTGTTAGAAGTTTACCTCAGCTGCAATCACACAAAGTTTGATGAAAATCCAACCAATCTTTTTGGAGTAGTAAAAAAATAATAATATATGAAAATAATGCAACCTGGTGAAAAACTCAAGATCTACGAGACCCCACAGGTGTCTCTCTGGAATTTCGAATTAATTTGCCTTGCAAAGTTTTGGAGTAGATGCTTTTGAGATTTTTCCAAGAATAGCATCATTTAAAACAACAAAAAAAGTAAATAAATATATGGAAAAAAAAACAAAAGCAAAAAAGTAAAAGAACCGAGTTCGGGAGACTCACCCCAGGTACATCCCCACAAAGTGTGAAGAGGATCTAGCTGAGTGTTTGTGAAGTCTTGAGTTGTAAACTGTTGAAGGGCAACGATGCACAATGGACGGATAAGCATCCTATAGGTTTCATTGACTGACAAAACAACTCGACTGGGTTGCAATTTTTATGCAATTCATAGGCAGGCACAGCTTTTCAATTTGTGTATTGGTAGCTCAGTGGGTCTTTACTTGAGGCTTATGCAATCGACCTAACATCTCAACAAAGAGTGCTCCTGCACGTGTAAACTAAACCTGTTCAGCTACCAATGCAGAGTAACATGCTTCCTCAAGGAGACAAAATAGTGGCTGCATGCATTTGTGCTATTATTCATTTTCTACGCTGCTAACTACGCCCATTTACAGGACCGGAGTAGTTCTGCTGCATTAACAACACTATCATCACGTGTTAGGTATGGAATGTGGTGCAGGCCCATAGCCGTTTTGCTAGATCTGCGAGATAAATCAAAGGACAAGCGAGGCGCAGCCGAGTTTGTCCTTTGATTCATCGAGTAGGTTCAGCAAAACGCCAATGGATTTGCACCAAGTTCCTTACCCATCTTAATAAACATTTCTATTGTTTGATCTAGCTTAACATCCCATTATCGTATTTGCATTGTGCATACAAACATTTTGATGGAAATTAACGAAGATGCCACATAGAACTATTTCTGATTGCCAATTCACTCGCATGTGGCAATGCGTAATATCGTCCTGTTCACAAGCACTACTGTTTCCATCAACCTGCAATGTGGTTGCATTCAACATGTTTAATACAACCAGGACCACCAGTTCTGCCTGCCAGCCGTGTTAGACAAGTGTCTAGAAGGAAGGCTGCCGTGGTTTGAATCCCGTTCTTGCCGTCATATATATATATATATATATATATATATATATATATATATATATATATATATATATATATATATATATATATATATATATATTTGATAAAAGTACAAGGAACATTGCAAAATTTCAGTCCGTCATTTATGGTCACCAAAATTAGTACCTGAAATTCTGCCACAAAACATTAAGTCATCAGTTTGTATTGGAGGTCCTTCGTGGAAGTTAAGGTAAGTCCTGAAACAATAGAAAAGTTCAGTTGAAGGTCCCCAGTGGAAGTTAAAGTATGGTTTCAAACAATCGAAAGTTGCATTAATTATATTTGGAAGCGTCTTCCCCACAGAGACGAAGGGGTATTAGGAACCATGCAAAACGACATTGTTTTGCTGTATGGGCACAAACAAGAATAGTAACAAGAGGTTAACGCACCTGAACGTTAACAGCCAAATCCTGAACAACAACGGCAAAACGATGCAGCATATATATACGTCGTCAATGTAACAGTATTCTATATACCGTAGAGATAATCGGCGTACATTCCTCCCTAACTTGACGTGGAAAGTAGAAAAATGTCAATTATGCTTGTCATCAAAACATCCCATATATTGACATTGTTCAAACGCCTCCGCGGGATTAATAATAGCGTGTCGGTGCTTTGCAAGCTCCAGACACTTGTCTCAGAGTCTTCGCAAGAGAATAAAACAAACACTCATTGCCGTTATTCTCAGCATCGTTTTCATTTGAAATGTGCTATAGATTATGTTTTGGAATTATGAGCCTAACGTACTTTGCATACTTGGAGGAATGTTTACTGCATATACCCTTATGTATACATCAAAATATTCGGCGCCCGAAAGCTGTTTCGTCAATCTAATTTTAGTCCATAAGCATGGTGTTCAAATTAATCACACACAGTTCCTTTTAGTAAGAAAGGGAATGAAACAGGACAGGGAAGTCTTAATTGTTCTTTTACTTCGCAATAATGAATATAATATAATATAATATAATATAATATAATATAATATAATATAATATAATATAATATAATATAATATAATATAATATAATATAATATAAGATAATATAATATAAGATAATATAATATAAGATAATATGATAAAAGATTCAGTTGGACACTGAACTTCGGTAATAATTACATCTTGAAAAGATTATATCGCAAGCCAAATTTTTTAGCCCAATGGTTGTTTTGTGTTTGTCAATTAAACAGTTATTGAGCTCAGTTAACAATTATAGAGCTCAATAATTATCTTTTGAGCTCCGTAATTATTTTACCCTCAATAAACATGATTTTGATTCATAAAACTCATTTGTCGAGCTCAATAATTCATTTTTGATCTCCATAGTTAAATAATTGATCTCCATAAACTATCTTTGCAGCTTCAAAATCATTTTTGAGCTTTATATCATTTTAGACCTCCACATATCATTTCGAGCCCACGAATGAATAATTGAGATGAAACAAGTCTACACAAATTATTGATACAAAAATTGGGGCCCAAAAATTGATTCATTGACCTTGACAATGCTCCTCGCAGTACTATCAAGCACTACAACTTGTACGGACACAGTAGCTCCGTAGAAAGCCATTTTTCATTTCTAACTGAGCGCTGATCCGCATAAAGGGGGAAAATAATTGAAACAATGTTACCTGTACAAAACAAGATTATTTGTGAGATGCATATATGAATATGTGAGTTTCATAAATCATCCAAGGGGCCCACAAATCAAGGTTTCTTTACTTTGAATTTTGGAGCTCTATTAACCATATATATGGTGGTAAAAATAGATATTTGGAGCTCGATAACTTATTAATGGGGCTCAAAGGGAATTATGGAGATCAATACATATTGCCCAGTTATGCACAATTTATTTAACTCCATAAATCATTTATAGAGCTCCACCATTCATCTTTTATGCCCATAGTTGTATTATTGATTTCCATTAATATTTTAGAACACCAAAAGCATTTTTAATCTCAATAAATCATTTTTGAGCTCAATACTTCATTTATGGACAATATATTGACCAAAAATCCGGATTACACATACATGCGTTTCTTACAAATCTGGCAAAATGTGAATCCTCCACTAAAATGACTAGTATAACCGCTAATAATACTGCCTTTTCAGAGGGAATAAATTTGTATGGCTGCACAATGCTAATCATGACTGAATTGAGAAGCACTATTATTGTACACCCACACGTTTTTTCAACAGACTGGTGCCCGTTTCCGTCGCAATTAAACTACATTGATTCCATTACATTGAAACGGCCTGCCATAAATTAATACAATTTACAGATTTCGATACCATTGTTAATTGTAAAATGTGGTGCACCATATACCTATCAACATTAAATGAACGAATATTGCACGGTGAATAACAGAGCAGTCACTTTTCTCTTGCGATTACGTCACGTCCCTTTCCGGGAAAGCATGTTGTGGAAATGAGACTGGACATTTTCTCATTGTTGAGCCTGTTTGGGATGTAATATGATACATATAATAATAC
This sequence comes from Hermodice carunculata, assembly GCA_964020975.1. Classification (NCBI taxonomy): domain Eukaryota; kingdom Metazoa; phylum Annelida; class Polychaeta; order Eunicida; family Amphinomidae; genus Hermodice; species Hermodice carunculata. The sequence goes on from OZ026629.1 coordinate 66,041,397, forward strand.
AATCCGTGCATTCAATCTATGCATTTTAATCACTGTAATATAAAGTAAGCAAAGTCAGAGCAAATTCGTTTCCGTATCAACGAAGCTTCACTTATGTTGCTGTAAAAACAGTAGTTTGTGTAATCCAGAAATTTAGCCATCCCGACTTGTTACGCATATCGCAGATCGAAAGCACCAAGACAAAATGCTGTCAAAGATATTTTGGCAATCTGCTGTGCATTATGGGTAATACTCTTCACCAATACCATTTAAGCCTTTTAGCAGCTTCTTCTTTTGTGGAATGATGTTTAAGAATCAACTATTATACTTGATGATGGTCGTTTGGTATAAACTCAGCCTTGGAATTTATATGCGTATATTTATAAATCTAGTTGAACGGTCGAATGTGATATCAAAATTTCGATACGTTGTGAGATTCGGTTTTAAAAAATGTTGCGATTCATTGCTTTTGGACTGAATTAACACGGTTTTTGGAATACTGGATTGGAGTTTTGACATAGGAATGGAGTTGATTAGCTCGACCCATCACGATTATAAACCGATTACAAAACTGGGTGACCATTGATCCATTGAGATAGAAATAATGATTGCAAGATTCAGTTTCCACACTTGAATGATAAAAGCATATAAGGTATTACCCTTATTCCGGGTAAATTTTCAAGTGGGTGTTAGAGAATAATATATGGGACGATTACTTGCAGCAAACTATTAAAGGGCTCCACCCCTGCTTATTGAAAGTAAAATCTAGTTCTTGAAATATATGTAACGCTGAAATTATGGCAACTCAAAATCAAAATATGTGTTATCCACAAAATCAGATCAAAATTTGCAGAAATATTTTATTTAATTTTGTCTTTCTTTATTAATACATATTTAATAATTCGATAAATGTTGTATATGAATGTCATTTATCTATTTCACAATGGCAAGGAATTATCACCCGTCTGCCTAAAGGCGATAAGGATCCGCTGGAGCTTAGCAATTGTAGAACAATTTCACTTTTAAATACAGCCTATCAGATAATACCAAAATGTCTTGCACACAGCATTGCCAACTAAACATTAATTAAACACGATTTAAAAAAAAAATAGATATATAGGTGAGAATATTACGAGGATGATAGAAATATTAGATTATACTGACGCAAAGATATTGCAGCCCTTTCAATTTTCATTGACTTTAAAAGGTACTTGACAAATAGAGTGTAACTTCATTAAAAAGAACTAGCATTTTTAAACTTTGGTCCTTACTTCATACATTGCATGGATACTAACAATAGAATCACAAATAGTCAAATTGTCAACAATGGGTAACAGCAACATTTTCTCTGTCACGCGGATCGTCAGGGTTGCCCATTTTCCCCTTACCTGTTTGGGATTTGTGCAGAAATTCTGAGTATTATCATACGACATAACAATCAAATTGCAGGTATTAATAATTAATTTGTGCTATAATTCTTGTACCGGAATTAAAAATAAACCTTTACACTTTGCCAATTGCTGGAAAGAAGGAATAAATACATTGCTTGATATGTCTGAAGGAGAAGGTCATTTCTTGTATCAAAAATTCTGTATAAAATACCCAAATGTAAGACCAAACTACTGGACATACCATAGCTTCGTGTCAGCAATACCAAGACGCTCGAACATTGTACTAAATGATGGCTGGACTCCCAAATTTTGACAGACAGATAAACTATGTAGGTAAAGTATACGTAATGAAAGCTGAAAAATCTTCTTCTTTTCTACATTCCATATTGAGGGATAACATTTTCATTAGTCCACAAGCCACTTTTATAAAATGATATCGAGATTTGGCTACAGTATTAGATGATGAATATTGTGAGTGTTGCTTCGCACAAATTTACAAGATTGCTATCTCAGCTAAGCTGAAAGTTTTTCAGTACAGATTTTTTGCATAATGTAACATTTACCAATTCAAGAAACATTCAAATGTGGTATTAAAGAAAGTGATGTGTGTTCATTGTGTAATGAAGAAGAAACATTGCTACACTATGACTATGAATGTGAAGTAATCCTACAATTTTTTATGCCAGGTTCTGAAGTGGATACAAGAACAATGTTTAATTGATACTAACTTTTCCCAAAAAGAAATTATGCTTGGTTTTGAAATAGATAGAATGGAGTTTTGGTCATTTTTAATCTTGATTGCATCTATTCCTTTACCATGACAAAGAGTGGCTTAATTTAAAAATTTCAAGAACATGGTATAAGAAATAAAATCAATAGAATATAAAATACCAATAAAAAATGACAAAACTTTACAAGAAATGGAAGAATATTCAGATTAGTCTGTTTAAATAGGTGAACGTGTTGGGTAATATACTGACCGGGGAGAGAGATATGCTTGCATGGGACTGCAAGTCACAGTTACCACTCTGACGGTCAGAGTGGTGACCTGTCCCTTGGAGGAGGCTGTGGGCTTAGTTTGCCGGGGGAAGACATGACCGTGCGGTGCTCTCCCACACTGCATCCCCACCATTACTTGTATTTATATTCATATATGTACATGAATAATCAGGCTATTTCTCTAAAGCGTGTTAAATGTACCCACTATTATGGTGTAATTGAACTCGGTGAATTTAAATATGACATTTTGAAATGAGAAACATACTTCGTTATAGAATGTGTAATGAGGAAATTATTGATATTGAAGATGGCAATGTTCACCCTGTGTACTTAAGCTCTTTAATGCAAAAAATATATGTTTGTACTGTTATGTACTACATTTGCAATGAAACATTACATTTTATGTATCATCTATTAGAGAATAAAGAACATGAAAATAATATTTCGGGGGATGTATCTTTGTTTATAGTCCATGAACTCTACTGCATCTAAGCGTGAGTATTATATTAAGAATATGTAGAATTAATGAGCATTTGTGCAATTGTAGTATTGACATTGTTAAGAAGTTCCGCTGAGACAATACAATACCCTATACTTGGTTTATAAGCTTTCAGAATATGTTTAACTCAAAAGCATTGTTCAATAATATCAAATTAGACATTTACGGGAAAAAAGTCTTTGGTAACCTATTGCATGCTCAGTTCAAACAGGAATGCCGTACGCTACATCGATCACCTTTCCAACACTCACGCTTGCCCGATGACGCAGGTTGTTCTTTTTACTCAATTACTGTTCTGGTGATCGGTTTCCTTTGTATCCAGCTGGCATTAAATAAAAGCCGTATACCAAAATCCCTTGGGAAAAGAAAATTTCTCAAGTACTACGAGGGGCAGTCTCAACCTAGTGGTTTTTACGTCACTCTGGAAAGTCTTGCTCCAGGTGTGGTACTATGTGAAATTAACTTAAAGGGTAGTCCACCCAAGGCTTTCGATAGCTGGTGTACCACTTGGCACGCCATGCTTAAACCACTAACCAAAACGTTTATTAGATATGGAATAAGTTACGAAACCAGTTATCAAATTCCATATTAGAAAAAATGACCTTAATGGACAACTTTCAGTCATGCATTTTACATTGTTCCTCTAAATACTCCCTTAAAAAGTGTTACTAAAGAGGACAGTCTTGTTTGAAAACAACCACACTACACTAGACTCAGATAGAAGTGCCACAATACGTCTTTAGCTAGTTAGTAAGGGAAGCAAGCTCACATGTGCATTCATTTCACATTATTTTAAGCATTTTTCACTGTGCCTTCTTAGCGCAAAGAGTACTTGTTCTGCAGAAGAAAATGGTCCTATTTTAGTTCAGAAATGCCCATTTCAAAATAAACATCCATTTGCAAGATAATTTGGACAGGCTTCCAAAAACAATAAAATAATACCACATTAAAACGGTTATACCATACTGTCTGCTCCCAAATCTAAATGCGTTTGCAATTTTAGCGCAAACTGTCGCTTGTTCCCATCCTCAATCACACTATCAAAATACATGGCAAATTTATTGCCATGCTGATAATTACAACAATGGCACGTATGTATGTGATTGGAAACATTATACTTAAATATTTTCGTGGACAGTTGCTGATTCGTTTTGGGTACTATTATACGCAACGTTCGTCTCCCTGACAATAGAGCCAGTCTGGAGACATTCGATGCCTCCAAAATACATTTTGGCCAGATGCAAAGGTAATCCCGTGCCATATATGCACGTGGTGTCTGATTTAAAGAAAACACGCTTTGCGGGACTTACCAGATAAGGTGCACCACACAACTTCTTGTTGCCAATTGGAAATGAAAGCATCCTGTATGCCCAGTACAAATCTTACTCGTCCCTGTTGCATCTTAAGCACTACACAATATATTAGCGATGGCCCTCAAACTTGTAAAACTCTAACAAACTTTCTAAAATTACATTTAACGCTTAAAAGCAGCACAGTGCGCTATATTTATAGAAGTACAATGGATGGCCTTTACAGTACTAACGATGTGGTCATAACAATGGTTCAAAAACACAGATACTGGACATGTCGGGGCAGGTAGAGAGGGTGTTAAAATGAGTAAGCAGGGAATGCAATAGACCATTGAGGCAGGTCCAGACACATGGCAGGCTGTCTGGGTGGGGCACATAGGTGTTACGCAATGCCATATGTTATGAATATAGACCCATAGATGTCTAAAATAGGGTTTAAGCATGTTTCATTGGTCGAGTGAACTATATATATATATATATATATATATATATATATATATATATATATATATATATATATATATATATATATATATATATATATATATCCAATGGTGTCAATCTGCAAATAAAAACAAAGGTCATGCCCTATCTTAAATCTACTCACTGCAATAAGAGATTATTCAAACAGGACAAGCCATATGCACAAATCTTACATTACCATCCAAAAAACAAAAACATGCTGTTTGGTCATGCAGATTACACAAAGATCACATGACAGAAACACAAGCATGAGACATGGTGGGGTCATGAAAAACTGATTTTGCAATGGATGTATGAATTTTCCATTATAATAGCTAGGTTATATTACCTTACACCAGAATGTTGAAAATGTTCAGATGCCATTATATCTCATGTTCAGGTGAAAACATTAGAATACTCTCTTTGAGAGTGCAGTTCGTTGAACCTTACAGTTCACATTGGAGAGTAAATAGAGCTAAAGAAGATGCTGCATTGTGCAATTTAGATAGCGATATTGTATAAAAAGAACATAAACAATAATAATGTCACATATCCTCTTTATCTGAACCACAAAGACATTAAGGACTATCTTAAATGCCGATTTGGAAAAGTTGAGCATTAAGTTGGGAGGCACCATGTCGCAAGCAAGAATGCAGGCTTAAAACAGAGCAGTTGCCATATTTGAGTAACTGAGGAATTAAGACATGTCTTTCAATAGGTGGAAGTATTAAGGATTTGAATTCCTTCAATCAGAGCAAGTGTTGAAAGTTTAGAGGAATATTACCCCACAGCCTAACTGCAAAATGGAAAAATGATTTCTTAAAAAGCTCAGTACAACCCCCAAAATAAGGGAGATCCAATCTGTGATGAGATTCATACATGGCAGACTCCGTACGAGGATTTCTAGGAAAGAGATAAAAAAGAAAGTCTGGGGCAAGATTATAAACTAATTTGTACATTAAAACTAACTTAGCCTCTTCTCTGCAGTTTGAAAGTTTATGCCACCCGAGTTATCCATAGAACTAAGTATTGCTAGTACCATGCATTGCACCATTAACCATTGGAGCAGCATCTAATTTAACTTGTTCAAGCCTTTTCCTGATCAGATTCAGTGCAGCAACTCCACACTGAACTAGCATTTTGCAGCATCAGTCTGACAATAGAATTGTTAACAGCCTTAAGAGTTAGCTTATCAATGTCTAAAAGAAGATAAATAGACGTGGTATTATAGCCCCACGGGTATCTAAATTCGATTGTCCCAGAGATGAGAGATAGGCTCAGAAGTGAATAAAAGTGGAAATGACATATTGGTCATATAGCTTTATGACATCATCGAAAAGTTGTATTAAAGAGTGTTCATTGTGGGTGGTCATCAATTGTTCTGACACTGTCCTAGAGAGCACATCTCCAGCTACAAAAAAGCATCCTGAATAACCATTACAACCATTAAGTTGAGTAAGACGCTGGTGGAGGTGAGACCTGGCCAGTTTTGCAAACCATACATTGTTTCCGAGAAAATCCAAGGAAAGTCTACTCAATGGGTTTTCCTATCAATCACAGAAAATGGTGAACCCTAGCTGCCTTGATCCGTCAAGTGGCAGCCATTGTCAAAGAAGGGGCAGACAGACAGAGTCACTTCAAAGGTGGCAAGTATTACAGAAAAACATGACCCATATTCATAAATTCCAAACCCAACAATGACAGCAAAGAGATTCCAGAGTTACCAAAGCATCAACATTCATCTTTCAATACCAATGTGCCGAAACAAATTTCACTCCTGACTTGAGACAGGCAGTCACCCATTAAGGGCAACTGGTGGTTTTAAACCGATCCTCTCAACCTTTAAAATATTCTTCATTAACTTCAGACTACAGTGTCCCAAAACATATAGGCCTAACCACTCAAAACCCAAATTTTATTACTTCTGCCAAAAATAAAAAGAGACCCTGTAGGGCTATCACTTTTTAGTCCTCCTGACTTGTCAATCAGCTGATTTTACAGCAAAAGAAGAAAGTAGGAAGTAGGCCTACATTGTTTTTGTGATATTTATGAATCTGGAACATTATAGAAATACTCTACCTCCATTTTAACTGTGAGTCGGAGAACACAGCCCACAGCACAACATAGCCAATGAAGTATTTATCAAATAGTACAGAAAAACACGACCCATAATCACAAATTCCAAACCCAACAATGACAGCAAAGAGATTCCAGAGTTACCAAAGCATCAACAATCATCTATGTATGTGAGTTGGGTGGGTCCATACTGACTATGTTCAAATGGGCACCCTTCAGTGCCTTTTGGATTTTTTATTTTTATTTTATTTAAAAAAGTGCTACAAAATCTTTAAAAAGAAAACTTTTGAAAAATCTTCTCCAAAACAGCTTGGCCACTTGCTTCAAAATTGCAAAGGAACACTTCTGGGTACCCCTAGGCCAGAGTGGGTTTTATTATGGGTTGAATGTCAATACTAGCTGAGAAAGGGCTGTTAGTACAGCCGTTTTGGTAAATTTTAGTTCCAGAGGCAGTATAGTAAAATATTCATGGAACAAACATTAAAATTTTTCTCTCTGCAGCTTTTAAAGTTAGGGATGTCTGAAGCAAAGGAGATATTTCGTGGTGAAAATTTCCACCATTGTTGAAATATAGCTCTGAGATAATGAAAAGTTTGTTGAAAGATCTAAGTGTCTAATATATGGTTTCCTGTGTAACCTCATTATCTATATTGTGAGCCCAGAATTGTAAAAATTCATCCAAGATATTTGATAAAATTCGTCTTCAAATGTCAGGTTTGCAGAAGTAACAGCAGCTACTAATAAAATGCCCATTCTCTGGTTCAACCATGTCTGATTTTCCTTTTCTCAACTTGAATCATAATCTTCAGGTTCTGGACTTCAGACTACATATATATTATTGGTTGATCATTTTGTGCTGTAAAAATTCAGAAGTCTGTGAAACGCCAAACATCAAAAAGTGATCATGAAACTATTGTAAGTCACTTAACAGCAGTCTTAAAGATTTCCACATCATAAAGTTAACTGGTTTGCAGACACTAAATTTTTGTCATTAAGATTCATGATATCCATATTCAAGGAATCTAGTATGGTTAATTTTATCAGCAAAACAAGGAAAAAATTCTGTAAGACAGTTTAACCTGTAAATTTGGTGGCCACCCAATTGTGTGGATATTCTGCATCCATTTCATGGATGTCGCATAAAAATTGACCTACATGTTCTGAAGTATGCAGAGCTTACTGTTTGTTATGTTTGTATCAACAAATTCCTCTTAATCTGCATGATCTACCTCCTATGCATTGATTTCTCTCTTGTAATTCCCATTTTGTGTGAGACATGGCCCCCTCCCACCGAGAAACCCCTTTAATTTGCAGCTAAAAAGGCAGTATGAGCATTCTCTTTGCCATGAAACAGGTGGGAGCAATGTCCCACTTGGGCAAACAAAAGTTTATCTTGCAGTTGTATAATATGCAAAAGTGAAAACTGTCCCATTAAATCTATGCTAGGGAAACAGGATCAAATTGGGATTTTATTTTCTCAGTCTGACTTAATTTGAAGGAAAACTGCTATTTATCTTCACAATGCACAATGTTAACACTTAATGCAGCTAGTGAGAGGCCATAATTGAATTTTTCTCTAGATAAATGATCTGACCTTGTGGGAAATCTCCATGGAATCGATCATGCCATAGAGCAAGTGCATGGTCAACCAAAAACTTTAAAAACCCTAATCCCACATGTCAGAGACGAAATAGAGACCAAAAGACAGAAAATAGAAAAATCATGTCCTGCCCTTACAGTGTACTAATGCAGAGCTGTGTGAGAAATCCCGCTAATGGTATAATAAGGAAGGTAGACCATGAAGATGATAAATATTTTGTTTCAAGAGAAGCACATCAGAAGTGCATCCATGAACTTCTAGACAAGCATGAAGACTAGTTAGATGCGCCATTGTCATGTAGAGTGTACTCTAAAGACACACCAATGCCATCTAACACTGACTTGATCAATCCATCTATAGCACTTCAAAATGAGCATTGTAAGTCTGAGAGACGAAAACTGCCACGCCTTTGAGTTGAATTTGTCTTGTCAAAGAGTTCATGTACAAGGTGGTTCTCTTGCTGCATTAGCAGATACTGTAGGCTGTTACCTTGCTCGAGCAAAAGGTGTGTCATGTTCTCAAACAGTTAGTGTTTTGACGCTAATCATGACTCGTCTTTACAAAGACTCCTGAATCTGATCTAATATCCATGTGCTTATCTCCAGCATGTTGCAATTGGGACAGAACTGTTTAAAGAACTGAAGGAGGAGGTCAAAGGCCTGCATGACGATTTTTATAGACTCTTTGATGAAGTATGCCCCAACTTGAGGGAATGGGCCATTTACCCAGATCCACATCAAATGATCAATGATGTCGTGGTTTGTGACTGTTAACTGAGAAGACTCAAAGTGTGGTGCAGTACCATATGAACTGTGAGAATCATACTGCAGCATGATTATCAGATTAGATCATTAAAACATGTCAACTGAGTTGCCTGTCTTTATTTTCTGTAAGAAAGTGAGCATGGGTGAAAGTAAATTCACTTGCTGGTGAGACACGGAGGGTGGAAGATGGTTCAGTTCATTAATGTGGTGTGCATGACTCCGCTCCAGTGTGCAAAGTTTGAAGAAGATCTGATCATTTATTTTAGATTCTGGACAAGGTAATGTCTACAAATACCTGCAAGGGCCTTGACCTGTATAGCTCAAGGCTATTGTTGCTTCATGACATGGCATTTATTAATAAGCAATTATCACGTATTAGAGGAAGAGGATCCATACAATAATGAAGGAGTTAGTTAGGGCCTAAACAAGACTTTTCCGCAGATGAAGGGTTAGATGGATGGATAGGCAGTCATGCACCTAAAAAGCTAAAGACCATTCTTGCGTCATTACACATCCTTTAGTTATAGACCATAGCCATACAATCTTTGAAAAAGGTATGAACATTAATGAAAGAGACATATAGGACAGACAAAAAGCAGAAGAGAGTGCCTGCTGTGACCTTGACCCACACAGCTAAAGATCAATGTTGCTTCATACATACCAATACGTGGCAGTTAATAAACACAACTAAATTGGCTGCTGTGACTTTTACCCATATATAACCCAAGGCCAGTGTTGGTTCATGACACGTCCTTTAAGAAAGCAGAATAACAATAGAAAATTTCAAGGAGACCTGATCAATGAAAGAGTAAGAGTCCAGACACGCTTATATCCACGGCTGCCTGCCATCAACTTAGCCTATACAGGCCAAGGTCTTTGATACTTTATAATACCCCCTTTAGCGATTAAAAATAACCACATTATGTTTAAAGATATAATAAAGGACTTTGAGTCCAGGCAAAATTAGGTCTACTCACAGAGCATGCTGGGACCTTGACCTACATAGCTTAAGGTCACCGTCGTTTTATGACACACCCTTTTAATGAAGGAGAATAACTATACAATGTTTGAAGAAGATCTGGTCATTAATAAAGGATTTAGAGTCCGGACAAGGTTTCGCCTACAAATGCCTGTTGTGACCTTGACCTATATAGGTCAAAGTCATTGCAAGAAGCAACAATGACGACCTAAATAGATCAAGTCTGTTGCTTGGTGACATGCCCTTTAGTGATAAGCAACAAGCATGTATAGTTTGAAGAAAATGCATGACATAACAAGGGAGTTATGGCCCGGTTAAGACTTGTCCGCGTACGGCCGTATAGACGCAGAGAGACTGCGAAACAAGTATCCCCCTTCAACTTTGTTGCAGGAGGTATAATAATTTAGCGTTATGGACAATGGTAACCACTTTATGTGCAGAGATGCAAAGAAACATGCCTGCAATTGAATTAATCCTATGTATACCACCAAAGTGGAAGATGACACTTTTCTTAATACAACAAGCAGAGATGCGGATGGTGTTTGATGACCCGATGGGTCAAAGTGGCAACGTCATATCTATTTACCAAATAAATCCATTATCGTTATCTCAATGTCACTGTATTTATGCAAATTTTTTATGCGCAACATACAGTGTCTCTACGAAGAAATGGTCATTATTATGTTTCGTTCAATCCTTCTCCTCTGTATGTGGCCACAAAAAACAAAAACTCCAATGAGTGCTTTAACATGCATGCTTGCATTTGTTTTATTGGTCGGATATCAGAATCTGTCAATCATTGGGATACTTATATTCGTTTTGACTATAAATTATTTTCCTTCATCTTAATATAATATAGGTTTCCATCTAGCACTTTGCTGTGCCTTTTAGTGGAATGAAGTCGTCACTTGATACATAAGCGCGTGGTACACTTTTGCAGCACCTTACACAGAAAACACGATTTTGCTCCAAATATGTCCTGATTTGCAATAGACTTTTCATGTGAGATCCTTTAAAATATATATTCTGCAAATGTTCACATTCGGAATAAGCTATTAAAATACAAATATTTCTTTCAGTGCTAAGAAATTGAATTTTTATTTCTGGATTGAAAAACTTCAATGTTACCTGTTTTGGGGTAAAACTTCAACGGAACGATGGATCTTTGGAAACCATCGGAACATCTACCAATTTTAATACTGTGAACCTTTAGATTGTTGGACCTTTGGAACTCTAGCCCCTTGGAACTATGAACCTTTAGCTTCGGCATATTGACCCTTTGGAATAATGGACTTTTGTAATAGCGAGCTGTTCCCCATTTCTCTCACTCGTCATTTTAACACCCTCTCTAACTGCTGCCCCAGCATTACCAGTATCTGTGTTTAAAACCATTTCTTATTATTACATTGTTGGTATTATAAAAGCCATTCTTCTATAGTTATTGTCAGAATTACCAATGCATACAATCTTCATTTTGTAAAGCGTCCTTTCCTTGTTTTTGGGTACTTTGTATCATGCTAATTTATATATCTGGACTATCGTAATCTATGTAGTGTGACACCGGCATGGCATGGCTTACCCGCTTTTTGAAAAAGAGCCCAGTTTCTTTTGCTACTTTTCACAGATGCGTCCGATATGCAATTTTATTCCATATCAAACACAATTATTGAACCAGATACTATGATAGTACTATTCGCATCTGACATTGACAAGGATGCCTGTCAAACATGTCGAAACCACTGCGGAATACCAAGTGTACCCAAATACGTACAACAGTTAAACTCATGTATTAACCACTCCTGTGACAAAATTTATCAACATCTTCACAAAGATCAGGCTGCATATCACAGTACAAACATTCTGAGAGTTCGCCAACGACCCCCGACCCCCCCCCCCCAAATGGGGGGGGGGGCATTTAACTTTTTCAGTGCCATATTTTGGACTGCATGAACAGCTTTCCTCGGCATGTTTTGGGCGCAATGCATCCCAAAAGCGCCGAGGAAAGTTGTTAATCTGGACTATTATGTTCTATGTAACTACAGGCATGCTGGTGCTTGAATGGTCTTTTTACAAGGAACATGAATCTAGCAGCCTCTGTATCATCCAGAGCACCTCGTTGTTCGACGAGCAGTTCGACATAAGTCGCAGTTGGCACTGAAAAGGTTAAACTGATAGAAAAGGACTTAATCAACAAATAGAGGGAGTAAAGTTGCGATCGTGTTTTCTCAAATTTGTTTAAAATTGACACTTTTGATTTTTTTCACAATATTTTTGGTGTACAATAGAAGCAATTTAGGTGTCCCATATTTTTGGGTTGGCTGCTGGTTTAAGAGTAGCTGCTTGAGAAATTAAGCCGAGCATGCATTTTCAAATCTCGGATATATCAATTTTGTACATGTTCATCATTTGATAAAGTCTGTAGTATAGTTACTTCACCGTCTACACACTGGGAACGTAAAAATGTACATTTTCCGCCTTAAACTTGCCAAAATCGGCTGGTGGTCAAATGTCTGGTTCTGTGTTTTTCACTAATTTCAATAGGTACCTCCTGTATATGGCCAACTTTTGCCGCAAAAAGTGGCCACATACAGCAGTTGACCTTTCACTGCAGGTAAAGTAACAAAGAAATTGACTCTTGTGGCCAAGAAAAATTTGGCCACAAAGAGCAACTGACCTGTCACGGCAGTGGCTGAATACAGCGGGTACCCCTGAAGTAATGAAAAACAATTTAGATAAGAATTATAGTAGATGAGCCCCATCAAGATAACATGATCCAGGCAAAGAAAACCTCTCGACTCGTCTTAATTCAAGGGGAAAGGGTTAACTGCCCTTGGTATGGAGAATGGATCTTTTTTTTTTTTTGCAAAGATATAAACAGTATTTTGACATTTACTGAAGAAATTTAAAATGTTTCATTTGGTTTATGGCCTCATTCCAGTCACAAAAGCGTACTTTTGGTACAGTCGAATCTCATCAGTAGGCCGCTGTAGCTTTCTGTATTTTCGCAGCAACATAAAGTCGAAGGCAGATGCCAAAAAGTTCATCTCTCCAAGGAGGCTACGTGGAGCCTCCTTGATCTCACTGTGTCAACATTAGTTTGGTCCACTCTCGAGCTCATAAACGTACAAATGTATGCTCAACCGAAAAATAAAGGTTAAGCCGCCGTCGATAAAGTGGTAAATGGTCAGCTGTGTTTGCATTTGCTCTCGCAAACATGCTGACCCCCCCCCCCAAAAAAAAAAAAATTTAAGGTTAAGTAAGCAGGGACTTATCTGCAGTCTTATATATATATATATATATATATATATACATATATATATATATATATACACACATATATATATATATATATATATATATATATATATATATATATATATATATATATATATATATATATATATATATATATATATAATGCCGATAAGACTGCAGGTAAGTCCCTGGTTACTTAACCTTTATTTTTTTTTTTTTTTTAGGTTCAGCATGTTTGCAAGAGCAAATGCAAACAATTGATCAGATGTAGTTTTCTTGTTTTGTTTCTTTCAAATCACTTCTTCGGCCATTTGTTTGGTTCTTATCTATATTGTACATGACCTTGTTCATACTCCATCTTGGTGTATGCTGGATATCTTGGCAGAACAGTCGGCAAGTTAGTGAGTGAGTGAGCAAGTGAAAAACTGAACCAGCAAGCAAGCGAACAAAATTCCTTTTGATTAATCGTCCTGCACATTCTGAAGAGGTCTGGCTTTTTCTGGTGACCAACATAACATTACATGGAAAATGTCAGATCAAATTTTTGCACAACTTGTACTTTCATATTTAAATTTACACAGGTGAAAATGGGATGATGACAAGTCAGCAAATATCAAAACCTGATGTACTCCATCTATGGGGATTTGGAAAACTACAGAAGATTTAATCAATTGAGGTTGCACTTCTCTCTCAAAGTCCGGTCGGCAGTAATCTTCGGGTAGAAACCATTACAAAACATCAAGTCTAAAATTTCTGAGTATATTTGTCTTTAGCAAATTCAGATTAAAATCACCGATGATAAATTTATCAGAAGCTTCAAGTGAAAGGGTTAAGAATTGTCTTAAGGTAAATAGTAAAATCATAAGAAAGTATACAAGCAAACTTTATGAAAGCTGCAGGTAGCCTCAAGATAAAATGTTTCATTATTATGTAGATTATACAGACATACAGAGGTTGAATTCTCCAGCCATGTTTCTTGGACGCATATTGCGAGGAACTAAAAATTATGATTAGCTAACTCGGTTATCAAAACATAAAATTTGTCAAACTTAGCATTTAAAGTCTGAATATTTAAGTCAAGTATTGAAAGGCATTTTTAAAGGCACGAGATGATTCACCATGCGTTTTGTATCGATATGAGGAGATTCAAAAGTGATTGAGATGGTACTCTCTAAATCATAGGTGTCCTTCAATAATCCATTTAGGCAGTTTGCTGGAGTTCCACCAAAATTTTTAAACACATCCTCACTAATGTTTAGGGTCAAAATGACTGATTAATAATAATAATAATAATAATAATAATAATAATAATAATAATAATAATAATAATAATAATAATAATAATAATAATAATAATAATAATAATATTTTCACATCAATACCAATTTCCGTACCATATAGCACAAAAATTTTCGCTTTTGACATGAAATCATTGGTTGAGCATCGAGAACAAAAATTCGAGCGCAATTTTCAAAATGAAAGCCATCATACTTTAACGTGACATCGCGTTTTTCATCATTTTTGATGTACTTAATAAAATTTCATAATCCATACAGCTCCCATACCCTGATGAAGGAAATGCGCCGGGGGTGCTCCATAGGCCTATATTTAATTTTTAACTTCCAGCATTAATTGGTTCTTTCTGATTGTATTTATTTTATGCGAAATGTACATAGTCCCATGTTAATGCCCTTTTACAGGCAAGGTCAGGGTTTAAAAATACACGAGTTCCCTATTGATTGAGTGCAGAGTCAAAACTTCCAAGTCCCAGGAATTTCTTTGAAAGTGAAAGGCTAGCTGCCTGTATTTAAAATTAAATTAAATTAAACAGTCTACAGGCAAGCTCATCAGCCAATTCACCTAATTTAATTATCTTTTGTTTTTGAGCAGCAACTCTGGCATTTTTCAATGCATCTTTCTCAAGTTTGACATTCTGACAAGGGAGTCTGTCAAAAGGCAAATATACATGCAGCTAGGTTCCTGGCTTGGACATACATGTTAACTGCTGCCATAATTTGATGCCAGGACCACTAGAGAGGCACTGTACAATGCCTGAATACTGGATGTCCCTGCCAGGTATTGATATTCTGTTCCTTGACAAAGTCCAATATACTTTGAAGCCAGCAATTAATTAGTGTGTACAAACTTGAGCCAGCTTTTTTTTCCACTTCCACTTAATGTTTAAATTATTAAAACAACCAGCTTTGCCCACTTTTCTTTACTTCCTGGTGTCAAAGGGCTGCACAAATTCACTTTCTGATAGTCAATATTTGCAATCAATGTGTTTTTCTGAAAATTGATGTGATTACCATGTTTAAGCTTCAATTAAAAAAAGGATGGAGAAAGTAAATCAGGTACTTACTTTGACTGAAGTGCAGTCATGTCTATTATCTAATGGCAATTAAGCTGAGTTGTGGGGTGTTGGTGTTATTTGAAGTCTGGCTTAGTGAGTACACCTGTACCCAAGGTTTACGAGAAGAAATGGAGACGTATACATTGTGAGAAATAGGCTTTTAGCTGGGTATCTTTACATGCAGCAGAAAAGTACACAGCATACATAGAAAACAATAACTGGTGCTTGCAATTAGCAGCCTGTGCAAGCAACTCCTGCTGACGGCTGTTGTCTCCTCCTTTTATCTTCATGAAAGAATGGCCTCAAAAACAGATATTAACACCCAAGACACCATAATGGCTATCAAACATTTATTTTGCATGGTACAGTTTGCTGTCCTTTTAACAGTGAAAATACAAAATCATTACAGAGATATCACAGTCAGCACATGGAACCTTTTTGGCTATAAACCACACAAACTATATTGCTCACATTACCCAAGTTTGTACATTTGGACTTCTGAACACTCACTGATAGCTAGGAAAAGTAAATGTGAATAAACCATTATCAAAGTATAGTTCCCAAACCTCCTCCTGAAAGTTCTTTGTTTTATTAACCCTTTTCCCATTCAAGACAGTCAACAGCTTTCCTTAGCATGGGCTGGGCACTGAGCACACAACCCATGCCAAGGAAATCTGTTGACCTGGATCATGTTACTTTAATCGGCATCATCTACAGTCCTCATTTAAGCTGTTTTTATCACTCCTGAAATTAGTCAAGAACACTGAACCAGAGGACATTTTACCACCACCTTGCTTTGGCAAATTTGTGGGAAAAAGGGTTAAAAACAGAATTAAAATTTGTGTTTCATTACTTGCATCTCTGAAATGGAGCCGAGAAAGCCACACGAGTATGTGTTCAAGGATAGCATGAAGACTCCTGGCCATGCTCACATAAGATTATTTTTGCATTATACACACGTGTATGAATGAGACCAGACAGGTTGCACAAAATCAAACTTCCCACGTTCATATTTGGCAAATAGTGAGCTAAATTTGCAGTGCAAGCCAGATTCTGATCAACAGAGCTGGGACACACAGGCGACGCTGTTTCTGTTTACAGGATTTAAGCATAGCTCGTCTTGCCAGACATCTTGTCCTGCAGCTGTTGATTGAAGTTGGCGATCATGGTGCTGACGTGCTTGGAGATGGGGCGATAGTCACATTCCATGGACTTGGTAGCAATGACTGTGTGATAGTCAAGGATATGTACCACCAAATACTGAGGCAAATGCCACACTTTTAACTCTCTTACTTCCCAAATATAACAATACCATGCTGGCAGCTTATAAACTTTGATGGGTATTGACAACATTATACCTGACTATATTGGAATTGTGGTGGCAAATTAGTGATTTCCCTCATCAACAACTATTACAAGTAACATGCTCTAAAAACACTAAATCCCAAGCGAACATGCAAAATTTTGTTCATTCTACATGTATATCTTTTATCACCATTAAGATTTGGTAAGTTCTTGACATAAGCATAATTTTTGTTGCAGTCTCCATAATGTATTGTTTTTTTGTTTTGTTTTTATAATGATTCACAGTTATTGAGACTATGGTTATATAAGGCACATGTGATTCTCCTGGTGTCTGTGTTGTTTTGCATTAACCTAAAAAGGCCTGCCAATACTTCTCATGAATATCTTCCTCCTAGAATGTGGGAAAACACCAAGGTATTCAAGTCTCCAATCCATACCTAGACATTTCTCGGCAAAAATGCCGAGGAACATCGAAATGCTTTATACTCTAGACATTACCTCTGCATTTCTCTGCAAAATGCCGAGAAACGCCGAGGTATGGAGTAGGGTGAAAGGTACCTCAACGTTTCTCGGCATTTTTGCCAAGAAACACCAAGGTAAGTATAAAGGAGAACCGTGCCTCAGCATTTCTCTGCATTTTTGCCGAGAAACGCGAAGGGGAGAGTAGCATTGCAGCAGACCTCAACGTTTCTCGGCAAAAATGCCAAGGAACGCCGAGAGAAAACAGACAAAATTGATTCTCTCTGCGTTACTCAGCAAAATTGCCCAGATATGCCAAGAAAGGGATTTATGAACCAATTTCCTCGGCATTTCTCGCCAAAAAGTGCCAAGGATGTCCCTTTCTCTGCCTTTTGGCTCTCCTAGTGAACTCCACACAGGTATACAAGGGCTTCAGCAGTCTTCGTAACTATCCCTGAGGAGTTGAATGCATCAATTAAACTGTTCAGCCACAGCCTCTCTGATTTAATGGCCATTTAGACTTGTCTTAGCTCAAAATTTCTTGATTAAGTTCTGACAAGCACTTTCAAGAAAACAGCTTTCCCAATCGGAAAACTTTCTTTTCAAAATGGTAGGCAATCCACAAATTACTTATCGTATAAATTAAATGTCCACTTTCTTATTAAAACAAGCAAGGAAGTTTTACATATGAGGAAAGATGTGACCTGCAGGGTTTTGTTGAAGTTTCTTTTCCAGGAGCCACATTATGAAGCCCTGACTCTGACATGAAAGGTGCTAATTTACTGTCCGATTTTTAGTGTCTTACCTGCTACATGATAGAGCAGACTGAAAGCTAGTGATCTAGTGCCTAGGTGTGCTACAAACCCCACAAAGTTTACAAATTCAAACTGAAAAATCTCAAGCAAGAACTCCTGACAGCTTTCTACTTTTATTTTTTCTTTGGGAATTATTAATGTTCACAGAGAGGACAACTTAACAGAGTAAGCTACAGAGACCAAGAAAGAGCCATAAGCAAAGGGATTACCATATATCATCAGACAGCTCTGACGACAAGACAAGGCAAGGATACACTCCTTCATGACAAAGTTGTTTTGCTCATGGTGCTGCCACTTCTTCTCCAGGTTACCCAACTGTAACAATTATACAAATAAAAAAAACTTACATTCCATATCACAAGCAGCTGGCAAAACCAGATAGCATCAAATATAATTAAACAGACTACTGCTACTGACATACGCATGTACTTTCAACATGCTTATATGTGCTCCATCAAAAGACTGTTCAAGAGGTTACACAGACATCTGTTTTTGTATGCACATACATATACAAAAAATGATCCATAAGTTGGCTTACTGTATGTCTGTGTATCTCGTGGTGGTGAAATGTTTAGAGATTGTGAATTAACTTGTTGAATTCAATGCACAACATATTGTTAATTGATGAATTTTGTTTTCTGGACAGCAGTGTCTGTTTGAATTTCTGTCTTCCAAACTGTTCAAATGCAGTTACACATAAAATGTAGATGAGACAATAATTTTCTTTTTCTTTCTTCCATTTTTTTTTGGGGGGGGGACATGGCAGAGAATGGTCTATGGAAGAAAACTGCTGGTAAAATGTTCACCTGTGCATAGGTCTCGTTGTCATTGAGCTGGGCCTTGAGAGCCTCATACTGAGAACTCAAGTGCTGCATCACCTTCTTGAAGGTGTCACGACGCTTCTGTAGGTTGATCTTGTCTGAGGCCAGTCTCTGTCAAAATAAAATATAAATTATATATAATAATATACATATATATATATATATATATATATATATATATATATATATATATATATATATATACATACATATATATATATATATATATATATATATATATATATATATATATATATATAGAGTGTGGTACCTACAATTTAAAACCGCTGTCATACTAGACCACCTGGCTTTTGTGACCACATTTCTAATGGCACAAGTGTAGATTTTTCATCAATTTATCTCTAATTTAAGACCACCTGTTGTATGTGACCATTTGCTGGCAGAAGGGGTTGTTTTAAATAGCAAGCACCACTGTATACATTGTATGTGTACACACACACACACACACGTATCCAGATCTACTTTACGAGATTTGAACATTGCAGAAAAGTAGACTGCGTTGTTTCAATATCTAGTTCTTTGACAGCTGAAAACATGCCATAAGGCCAGGATACATTGCCACCCTCTGTCATTTGTCTGTCAAAAATTGCTGTAAATTGCTTTAATTTTGCTGTGTAATCTTCACTTATTTTGCTAAACGCAAAAAAACCATGAAAATAAAAACACAGTAAAATAGTATTTTAACACTGTTTGAATAGGAATTATGTCCAAAACACCGAAATTAAAACCACAAAGAAACGTCAAAAAAAACGAAACCCTGATATTTGAAACACAAAAATAAAGCAATTTACAGTAGCTGCATCTTAGGCAGTCAGTGGACCCTCACTGTGTCCCCCTCTCAGCTTGCCCAGTACACACCTGTCGCTTGGCCTCCGATTCCTCCTTCAGTTTCTCCAGGTCTGAGTAAATCTCTAGCTCCTGTGTCATCTTGTCTATCTTACTGCGCAGCATATCCAGTTCCTGGGTGACCTTGGACTCCAGCTGCTCCACTTTCATCAGGTCCTGGCCCAGCTTTTCACTCTCTGCAAGCATATTCACATATATATTAATATATATATATATATATATATATATATATATATATATATATATATATATATATATATATATATAGGGTATGTGCACGGTCCCACAGTTTTTTTTACAAAAGTCAGTAAGAAAATAATTATATATATATATATATATATATATATACGTCCCTATACCGAACACCCTTGGGACCGAAAAAAAGAATTCACTATAGTGAGGTTTACGGTATAGGGAGGTTTGATAGCATTAAAAGTATATATTTGGGACCGAGAACTGGTGTTCAGTATACGGAGGTGTTCGGTTAGAGAGGTTTTACTGTATATATATATATATATATACAGGGTGTGTGTATATTATGGAACGCCGCTTCTTGTTTTATTCAGTATTTTATCACATGATTAAATATTTGTTCAGAAGAACAAATAAATTTATTCTTGTGAACAAATATTTGATCAGGTGAATGAATATTTAATCAGAAGACTAAATATTTAATGACATGAACGAATCGATTTGATCAGATGAACAAATACATTTGATCAGATGAACAAATACATTTGATCAGATGAACAAATACATTTGTTCATGTGATCAAATACAGTATATTTGTTCTTGTGATCAAATCGATTTGATGAGAAGAACAAACAGATTTAATCAGAACATCAAATAGATTTGTTCCGAGGAACCAATAAAATGAATTTGATCACATGAACAAATGCATTTGTTCACATGACTAAATCGATTTGTTCTTCTGATCAAATATATAATCATGTGATCAAATACTGAATAAAACAAGAAACGGTGTTCCATAGTATATACATATAAATATATATATATATATATATATATATATATGTAATTCTTACAAATATATATATATATATGTAATTCTTACAATGGTATTTTGTTCTCTTGAAAAGTATGAAAGCTACCTTTCTCAGCTCTCTCTCTCTCATTTTTTCTTTTCTTTCTTTCTTTTTTTATCGGGGGGGGGGGGGGGGGGTGCTTTTCTGGAAGCACAGTATTTGAAAATCACAAAGATCAGTTTTAAGAGCATGGTTCTTCTGGTACTTTTTATGTATACTATTAACAGAATTTCTAACTTTACTACTTGGGGAACATATTTGTCTGAAAACAAGTGATTGATCTGATTATATTCTTCATGAGGACAAACACTTCTTAATCACTGACATTACTTCTGGAAAATGGAATGTAGGCTTTTTACTAGATCTGACCCTAACATTAAACACGTAATTCCCATAATTACTTAGAAATTACAAATATCACTATAAGCAGCCCATGGGTTTACCTGAGGCCAACCCTGATGCTGTGGTCTCGGACTTCTTCATTTCGGTCTCCTTGAAGACCAGGTCATCTTTCATGCTGGCCAGTTCTTCTGGAGTTGGCAAGTGCTGGAATCGACCCAGGTTCTGCAAGAAATAGATCATGGAGAACATATAGTGCAGCTAGGTGTAGCAAAAATGACAGCAAACAATACAATTATACATCATCCTTCTCTTCTTTGTGCTGAGTGTTTTTATTTTAAAATATCTCAAAAAATAGTACTACAAATACTCAATTGTTATCTAATGCTCCAGTGATGGTTACAGTATGCAGAAACACAACCATGATAAACAGATAAACATAAACAATGAAATTAAATAGAATTAACTTAAACAAAACACAAACAAATAAAAAAGCAGTTAGCCCTCCTAATCCTCTTTAAACAAATCAAAACCAGCCACTGGTCAAATGTTGTCTCCTGCAATGTTTTACTTCGGTTTCAACAGTAATTAAAAATTCACTGGGTGAGTAGCCTTAAGGGGCTAGTACACTTTGTGACTTTCATGTAGAAACATGTAATTATTTCATTCCCTTTTCATGCAACACCATCAAAAGGATATATTTTCTTAAAGAAAACATTTGTCTAAATTCAAATTTACTCTTGAATTTCAGATTAAATCATTACAATTATTTTGATTTAATTATAATTAAAATTTGCAAAATTTATATAAAATAAAAACAGCATGTTCAAAAATTAACCGGCAAGTTAGCTTGTAATATCAAATTAAAGCTAGCACCTGTGTCTAAAATACCGTATCTCAGATTTTTTTTAAATGGCTAAGGTAATTCTTTTAAAAATCAATAAAATTTTATTGAAATTTTAAAAATTTGCGAATAAAATTTAAAAAGCTATAAAATTTGAGCTTAACCCCTTAGGAAAAATTTGAGGTATGGTTTGGCAGCCAACAACATGCTCTGTCTATTTTGATCAAAACCAAATGTTTATCTGGAAATGTGCTTGAGCTATTTCTTTGTTTATATTCAAAATATGAAAAATTTAATCTTAATTTAAAAACTAATAAGATTTAATGACTGAACAGTTACAAAAAATCTGTTACTGGTTTCATATTTATCAAGGTGTCTTCTTTCATAAAATATATAGTTTTCACTGGTTCCAATGAAAATTGTAGAATACACACTGTAATCTTCACCAAAACTAGTATTTTCTAATGTTACTGTTCTAAAGTGTTCTAGCCCCTTTAAGACCTCTCGGCTGCCACTGTCTTGACCCCCTAGTGACTTTGAAATTGGTCAAGGCTGCTGAATGTCAAATTCATCTCAGCTTTCCATGAGACGCTTCCACAGTGCATTTCATGGTGGTAGCTCAATTTGTTCAAAAGTTATCTTGTCTGCAAGGGTAACAGACACTGACACACACTATAATGACAATACCCATCAGCCTTACAAAGGCCAAGGGATAACAATTTGAATGAGCTTTCCGTGGCACTGATTGGGCACTCAGCACCCAACCCATGCCAAGGTAAGCTGTTGACTCAGTCTTAACACATGGAGTAAGGGGTTAAATGTACGTATACTTCAGCAGTTAACGACCATAATGCAACTGTTTTTTTTTTTGGCAGCAGTATATTAAAAATCTGAAATGTGATAACATATGAAAGATAATAATACCTGATACATGAACATGTAAGTAGCAAGGTTTATGTAAAAATGTATGGACTGACTATGATAACCTGAAGTAACAAACTCAAACACATCAGAACTCTTAACAAACAAGAAAATACAGGAAGACAAATGCAATACTTGGCTGGGGTTATCCTCTATGAACAGATTACACTGGGCAGTCAAGTACTCCACATACTCAAACTAGGAGTAGAAAATGTAGAAGAATAATACCTTAAAACATGCAGAGTTTCTTTTCTCAATTCTTGACAATAAAATATCAAGGCAGTAGCAGGTTATAGGATTCAACTATTTAAACCCTGATGCATTGGCAGTTACACTGCTTCCAATAAACATTCAAACTGCCAATGTTATGGTCCACAAAGATGACTATCTGCAGTCGAAGTAAGGGATCATGTAAAATCAAAACCATTCTAAAACTCCAATTATCCGTTGGAATAAAATCCCCCCCCCCCCCAGTCCAAAATCTCCGATTTCCTGGAATTTAGATACTAAACCAGAGTGTTGCTGGGGCCCATAATACCCATGACCAAACCTCAAAATCTTGAGTGTTTTTTACCCTTTCTATCTTCAAGCGTCTTGGCAAAACTTTGAGGATAGCACTGTCTCTACTTATATCATGGTGGACATTCACAAACAGGTTAATAAATCTTTCAAATGCCTTCGAGATTTGTATGGACCAAGGATGGTGAATTTATGACCAAACTGTCAAACAGCATTGGATGCACAAACCTGTTCACCATGTTTATGATGTTTGGGCTGACCGACCGGTGTACAGGCAAAATTTCATAACTATCTACGTTATTTTCACACTCGCTAGGTGTAGCTTTTATCACTCTACATACTTGAGCCCATGCTCAAAAGCGTGTTTCCAAAACTTTGGCGAAACGCTGATTTGGAGCTTGGACCCTCTCCCTTCTGTCTGATGGTTTCTCGGAATTTTGGAATGGTTTTATTTGTACATGATCCCTAGTAGACCTGTATTGTTTATTGTTTAAAAGCAAAAACATGTTACCTTAATATAAATAGATGAAACTTGTCTAACTTCTCTAATTACAGATTTGGAACAAGAACCTTGTGCATCTCACAGCTAACCATTTTCCTCACTTCAACATTCCCTGCTATACCTTACTATCACAAAGTCCCTTCTTCCAAACCACATTTTGTCCAAAATGTTTGTGCCATCTGCTTGCGACAATGCACTTAGCAACTTTCTATCTGGTCCATTTTATTGTAAATTATTCCAAACACACACACTCTTTGCCACCTCCTGGCTGCTCCAGTCAGATCATTTACAAACATATACTCTTCAGAACCTCCTAGTTTATCCTTTTCATTACACAGCAATCACACAATATTATGCTTTAGAACCTTCAACCTTGTCCATTTGATTACATGTATTATAATACATCAATTCCATACACATACTCTTTAGAACGTTCTGGACAGTCCATTAAGATTAAGGAGCTGCTTTGGAATCCGGTCCGGATTTTGGAGCTTCGGGTTTTATTTATTTTGTTTTGTTTTTTTAATTGGCAAAAAAGGCCATTTCTTATGTAGGGGGGTTCCCCCCCACACCCCGTTTTTCTTATGTGGGGGGTACCCCCCACCCCCCTTTCTCTTCCGCTGCTCTGTGGGGGAGTCGCACCCACAAATAGTCCAAACCCTTTCCCGTAACCCTCCTCTCTTAACGCCCGAGCTAGCGGGGATAGTTGGTAGTCCGTGGCATTCATGCTGAACTTGAAAGCTCGAGTGAGAATGCATTGCAAAGAGCACCATCTAGCGAGAACCAGAAGTATTACTAGACCAATATGGCGCATGAAGACGACTACAGAGGCTATGGGTACTATACTTAAGTGGAAAATAACTGATCTAGAGTGAACGGATACTAAATTTAACAACTGTTATCGCAACCTGCGATAGTTACTAGTTCCTCTGCAAAAGTTTCTAATAATACATGCCATATTTTAACTTTTAAACACCTGGACTGAATTCCAAAGAATGGCAAAGATTAATTACAAACACAAAGGCTTTGGAATCCCCACTGGTTTGTCCATTTTACTACAGATCACCACACCCTTGTGTTGTCAGAAATTTTACATTTTATTCTATGGGACCATTGTGACAATTTATCAACTGCAAACACACAGCATACCTCAAATTCAATTTTAATATGTTTTGATTTACTGAGCAGAAAAGAAGAAAACCAGACCAACAGTGTGCATTGTAATAAACACATGCAGTGAAGTTTGGACAACAACTGCTCATAATCTGATACAACTTACCCGGCTCATATGCTCCAGGATGAGAACAACATTCTGCTCCAGCTGAGATATCCTCTCCTGCAAACATTATTGAACATCATTACATCACACACTGATGTCATATTAGCATCTCAAGGCTGCCTTAAAGTGGTTATCATGTTTTACAATACAAATTGTGTTGTAATATATGGAAGTAAAAATAGATGTCATGTTTCAGCAATTGTTTACCACACAATGGTAAAGTGACAATCTACATCTGCAGTAAAGATGGCTGGTTAGTTTTATGACCCATAGTAATATTACAGTGACTCTTGATATAAATTATTTTAATTACAGTTAATCAAACAAATCTTATTTTGATTCTCCAAAAAGTGAACCTTAAAATTATATGTATTGCAATTTCCCCCCTGCTTTTGTTGTTTTCAATCATCGAACTGTTCCAATTTGCAGCACTGGGGTCAAATTTCATATAAATGAGGTTTCTGTTTCTGGGTATCCCTCTGTCCCCACCCCATCTCTCCTGCTCAATTTACACAAATTTGTTAATTTTGTTAGTGGGACACCAACTCAGCTGACATTATGTTTATCTACCACAGAAAACTTCACTAACAAACAAAGACTTTTATGGCATTTTACAGGTGTCTTAGTCATAGCAAATCTAAACTGATTTGCCAACTTTTTGTGGTAGGTGCTGCCCTGGTCCAAAGACAGTGCTAAAGAAACTAGCTGGCTCTTGACAAAACTTTCTCGCTAGTTCTTATCCTATTTAAAGGAATAGTTATATGTATATCAAAACCTGAGATGCTAAACAGTCCTGTTGCTTAGTTATATGTGTATTTATTCATACTGGCTGCACACAGAAACACTAGAGGTAATTTGAAAACCCATTTAACTAGCCAGCACACAAGGCCTCAATTAAGATTAATATGGTTCTCTGTTAGAAAGTTGTAGACTTAAGAAAGCTTACCATTTCCTGAGTTTTGGTTTCTTCAAATGAGTCCAGGAACTCTGAAAGTAATCACATGGTTAATACGTCCACTTACATGTAGTCAAGTCCTCTCAGAAATACCATAAACTTATGTAAAATTTCTTTATTGTCTACATAATTTCTGATCACCATTTGTTCAAATGCAGTGCAGTGGAAGTTTTGTCCAGTTATTTCTGGCCTGAGCATTTTTGTAAATTATAAATGTCCTTCACCATAGATACATGTACAGCTGTAATGAGGCCATGTCTGTACAAATGGGCTGTCATTACAATGACTGAACATTGTTTACACTTGAAATGTATACACCAACACATCTCCCCTTTAACTGACTAAATGTCAAATGTATGCTCCTACTATTTTGCTTACTTTTGTTGATAACAGAAATGTACACATTCTAAATGAAGATTGTAGATGATACTACATGTATGTAGAGCTGGATAGCATGCTCTGGGGTCAACAAGTTTCCATGGTGCATGGGGCACTTAGCATCCAGCCTAAGGATGGATTTTTGTTGATCCTGCCTTTATCAATAACCCCAGGAGGATAGGGTGAATGTTTCCTCTGCTTTTAAAACTCTGGCCATACGTGTAAGAGGCACAGGCTACATGTGCATACATGTATAATTATAGTTGATCACCTTAAAGATTAATGGCCAAGGTACTGTTTCGGTACTAACATGTACTTTGCACATGTGCCTTTTTTGTACAGTTAAATCTGTCAAAAATTATGGTTTTCAATAGCAGGGAGCTTTATGACATGGTTGGACCAGAGAGGGATTACAAAATATAATCACTATCCAATATTCATAGACATTGTAAAATAAACAATGACAGGCTGAAATATTAAGCACACATCACTTTTAGCTTAGGGTTTTGAGCCAATCAAAACACACTATTTACCTCTCGAGCTCAAAATTTCAAACTTTATTTCATTTCTTATTTTCCTAAAAAATACTGCAGCACAGAAGAAAGGCATATTACAGTGTCTGACTGCTGCCAAAATTTACCAGTGGCTTCAATAAGCTTTTTTTTCAGGCACCTTACATGTAATTCTATGCCATCTTGCCAGTTGGAAGTGAAGTAAAGCCTCTCCCTACAAACCAGACTGAAAAACCATTAGATGCATTGTGGCTTTGTTATAATGAACATACCTAGGTAGTCGGATACCATGTTCCAAATATGATCAGCTTCTTGGCAAACATGGACGAAGTGGTGCTATCTTCTTTTACGAGTGCTCAACTCATTGTAAGCAGCACCAAGGAGTTTTTGGACACAGGGCACTTCTGGTTCAATTTAAAAAGTATTCAATCCCATACAGAGGTACCAAAGACTCAATCTAATGATGTCTTAAGTTTCACACATGGGACACAAAAGGTAGAGCTATCTGCCCTAGTATTGTGAATATCTCACTCAGGGCCAAGGGATACGTATTGTAAGGTCAGGCAACTGTACATGCTTGTAGTTTATAGCAATTTGAGGATTGCATTCAGGGTCAAGCAATAAAAATAATGGATAAGTTTTTAACATGCTGCTTGTATCACTTTCAGAGCTCTCCCCCAACCTTTTTCATTTTTTCAAGGAAGAAAAAATGCTACCCTTATGTCATTTTAGCCTCTTGGTTAATTTGTCTTATTTTGCCCCCTTCTGAAAATATTTGTAATAATGAAAAGAAACGAACAAAAAAAAAAAAAAAAAAAAAAAAACCTGGCCTCATTAATGTTGCTAAAAGTACAGCTGAAAAACTCAAAATTCAATTTGCATGGCAGACAACCGACGCCACGGCTGTGAATCACAGGTACACTGCATGTACATGCATCAGTACAGCAACAACAGGATGCTCAGTGATATGCTCCTGCATGGTCTTAAAAAGATTCTCTCCCTAAAGCCAGATTGAAATTGTATTAACAGCACAGAAACAATAGTGA
This sequence comes from Hermodice carunculata, assembly GCA_964020975.1. NCBI lineage: Eukaryota > Metazoa > Annelida > Polychaeta > Eunicida > Amphinomidae > Hermodice > Hermodice carunculata. The sequence continues at coordinate 66,069,672 of OZ026629.1, forward strand.
TGACATTGTCAATCTGTCTTCATAAAATGAATACCATGGATACACGTGTACTAACCATTCATAGTTTCCTCTCTTTTCTTCAGCTCCTTGTACTTTTGGTTTCTTTCTCCTGCAAACCAACACAGAGTGATTACATGTATTCCATATACATACTGCACATATGTGTAACTAGTACAATCAAAATGCAAACTTTCCTATACCCAGTGAAAAACTGCAAATGCAAAGGAAAGCTGTCTTCAATATGTGCACAAATTTACACCACCATATAAACTGTACACCAGTGCAAATGTGTACAAATGTTAACCACACACGCATATATACATGTTTACACATGTATGTATATGTATATATATGTATATATATATATATATATATATATATATATATATATATATATATATATATATATATATATGTATATGTGTGCATGTAATTAATTGGTGGTGGGTGAGGCAGTGTATTTGTGGTACAGTCAGATCTCATTATGATGTAGTGCCCTTTAAAATGGGTCAGTCTTATTAATTTGTTGGTATGTTATACATGTGTGCCAGGCAAGATAAATCAAATAAACGGGGGATCAGATGTAATGTACTTAAATCCTCCAAAACTGATGTCATTATGTGGACAGGACATGCATGCATACTGTCTACCATTATGAGGTCAGACTGTGGAGTCACATTTGGATGTCCATGAAGAACAGATAAAGAAACACACTTCAGCACAGCATATAATGTAACTTCCTTTCTACACTGGTAATTTCAAACAATAAACACAGCAATTATTTAATAGGCAGAGAATTCACGCTAACTTTCAGCAAGATGTAGTGTACAATGAACCATCAAACTAACAGTCAGTTAGCATGACAGAATAGGCTCAAAAGAAGTGTTCATATGGACCTAGCTTTCTCTCCAATTTTTGTCTTCTTTTTTTCCTAGAAGCAAAGTACATGTAGGTCAATTTTGATACATCAGTATGAGGCCTTTTAGCTGCCAAAGGGTAAATATTCCACTTGCTTTTCATTGAACAACGTAATAGGAATACATGTAAATTATAATATTCTGGTAACTTTGTGGAAAATATCAATCTTACTGAGAATTTCTCTGGCATGTTAACCGCAAGATGCCACTTAAAAATGCTGACATGCAGACTTGGGTACATTGCACACTTCATGCATGTTTCATGGTTGAATGAACTGCAGCAATATTATGGATTATTTAACCACAAACATGTTGCAAAATCAACACTATGTAAAAATATACACATGCAAAATCTGTTTCTTTTTCTGTTCAGTATACTATGCATGGGGCAATTCTACAGTGCTAATCTTTACTCTAACCTATTCTAAGGTATTAAAATAAGAAAATCTAAATGTCCCCGACCAAGAATTATTTCATACTAACTCTTTCTCGATCTGCCAGACACAGGCAGACCCTACCAATATTTCCAATGTTTGCAATAGGTTCTACATCTTATCGTCTTATATTAATACATGTGTATAAGTACTACTATTCATATAGTATTACATTATGTAAATGCAAATCAGATCCAGCCAAACGCTCTTTACCATCTTTTTCAAAAATAAAGATACATTAACAAATCAGCACTGCAGAAAACACCGAAATCACAGTATACAATCATGCAGTAATGATCATCTTCACTATATACACATTTCTGTACAATTAGGTGCAGGGTATAAAAAGTTGGACTGCACTCAGCCGAAGACCAAAGGCTACCGCACAGCCAAGCAATGCTACATCTACAGCAGTTCCTCGCTAACTCTGCTACCTGACAGACTCACGTATCAAAGCTCGGCTCCTACTGTTTGTTGGAGGCTTCTGTTGCACTATTTGTCTGTCCCCACTGTGTAACCCTAAAACAAGGTGCCCATAATCTCAACACTGTGACAGGGACCTTAACTACTGGGGTACATCTGGGACGAGGCATGCAACATATACAAATCATATTTTTGCAGTTAAGCCATGCATCCCGGGCTCATCCACCTTCAAAATTTAATTCAAATTGGACCATCTCCTAACTGGGCCATGCACAAATTTCTTAAAATAATTTTCAAGAATTCCTGGATGCACCATGTCAATACCAGTGGCTCTGGATCCTCTCACATGCACATAGCCATCCACTTTGTGTAACTCTTTATTTTGTCAACAGAGGGCAGCACTACCTTACTCTTTCATGTTGGGAAGATTGGCATGAAAACATGCCCAGATGGTACTCCAAAACTTACTGTAATGCAAAACTAAACAATCCCCACAGTCTGGATTTTCTTATTTTACTATAGAAGCAAGTCATTGGATTTTTAGTAGGGAAAGAGGCTCTGCTGGCTAATGAAGGTGAACAAGCCTACTTGGACACATGCATACAGTCATAAAAATAGAACTTTTCCCTTTTGTCAACAAAACATTACAGCCACACGAGATAAATATAAAATGCTACTGCTACTTTGGTATGCCAACACATACGTGGAAGTTATTAATTTTTTTTCATAAATGAAAATAATTCTAATTAAAGGTTACTTATTAGAAAACTTAAAATTTACCACATAAATGTCCATTCTTAAAAACAATAAGTACCCCCCCCCAAAAAAAATAAAATAAAATAAATAAAAGTTAATAATTCATGTTATCACAAAGAAATATAAACATGCATGATAAAAATTATCAGAAATATAAATATATGAAGCCATCATTCTCAAATACAAATATATTTAACATGCATAAACTACACCTGCCATACAGTTTAGTGAGGAACTGCTGTATTTTGACTACCTTCTTCATTACTCAACACCCCGTGACACAACGTATACAAAGGCAAACTGTAAACAGAGCCAGCTGTATCTGCCATGCGGACTTACAACTTTCCAAGTAAAGTAATAACAGTGATGCACATTTATCAGTGATTGGTCTGCTGGAGCAATAGCTTTCCTATGAATATACTTCGTGCTGATGGTGGCATTGCTGTGACACCATCTGTGATGGTTTATCCTCTGACCAGGACAACTACAGCTCAGGTGCAAAAGCTCATGGATGCAGGTTTGCTACCTTGCATATATATATTAATCCCAATTTCATCCAATGTGACAATGGCATGTCATGTTTCAAACTAAAACAAAACAAATTGTCTATATTTGTTCCACAATCAGCAATTGCACCGCTTTGTCCAAATATTTCATTCACTCGAATAATTTCCTGTGGAAACATGTCAATTGCCATTTTATACTGTCACAATATACATGTCTAACACTTCCCCCATTCCATACCTTTCAATCAGCATGCTTTTCCCAACAGTGGGGAAAGTTAACTACATATAAGATGAAGGAGTAAACTTGACTCAGAAGAACTGCAGGCAATAGCAACTACAATATTCACAAGCAAGTCTTTTAACTCCAAAAGTTGGTCATCTGGGCAGCTTTTAATCTGAGCTTTTGGCATCTAATTGTTTATGCATGGAGTAACTGTGCAATGGATAGCACTTGTGCTCTTGTATATAGCAGGTCCAGGTACTAGTGGAGACACAAACGTTAGGTCTACCTTGATTCTCCTCTATGTCCATGTCCAGTTGTCTAATCTCATCCTGCAATGAGTTGGCCTTCTCTCGCACCTCGTTAGTCCTGCAAGCATAAAGGCACCATTACGTACATGTACCTCTTCACCGCAACCACTAGTACAGCTCATACATGTATATGTGTTCCAGTTTTAAATGTTATTGTAGTTTTAACATACCAGCTTGCCCTTTCTCTTATTCCTTGAGACTAAAAATAAAAATTTACCCCCACTTCCCACCCGCTCCAAAGAAAACAAACAAACAAACAAACAAAAACATGAGGACTGTGACAGTCCTGTGTTCAGCTGACCTTGCACGCATAGGGGAGGCTACTGAACATTTATTAAAAACCATTTACTCAACATTGGTGTTTTATTTACTCTAGATTATCAGATGTTGTTTGCTCCATTGAACTTGATTTATATTTGACCACTCCAGCTGATGCAAACCCTGCTTCTTCCACAGATCCATTCAGTTCTCTAGATTAACCCCCTGCTGGCCATTGTGTTGTCCTACCAGCTTCAACATGTATTGGCTATGCAATCAGTGGATACCATTGACGGCCCTGGCTGGGCATTGAAGTTTCGTGCTCTGCCACTGGCAGCACCAGGAGTTTCAAAAGTTGTGTATAAGCCAATATGTCAGATTTGCAGCTACCCTCATTGTACAGTAACAATGCTAACATTTACATATCCCCTTACAGATTTTCCCACTTTTGTCAATTTGCCAAAAATAAAAAATTGACAACACCACCATGTAATGAAAAAAATTGGTGGAGATCAAGTCCACTAAGTTTGAAGAAGATCCAACTTATAGTTTGGGATAATGGGATAAGTCAACATTGAAAAATAGAAAAAGAATTATAGTGCTACCTGTTGACCAAATTAATGTCTAGGGGGTCCCCAGTAGTGTTTCTATTTAATTTCAAAGCAATTGGCCAGGAACTTCTGGCAAAGTCATTTGAAGATTTTACCAAAACATCAAAAAAAAAAAAAAAAAAGAAACAAAATAAAAAAAATCATAAAAATCTAATAATCACTGGAGTATGACTATTTGAACTAACTTAGTAGACACCTACCCAGGGCACATCCCTACCAAGCTGAAGTGAATCTGGTTGATGGTTTTGGAGAACTCAAAAAAGTGAATTTCCATTGTAATCCCCATTGCCTTGCATCGTTTATCAATAGGAATATATACATTCACTGATAAATTCCAGAAAAAAAAAATGAAAAAATTGTTAAGAATCAGGAATCCATAGCATCGTCACCTAGTGAAAAAGCTAGGTACATTTCCACACATTTCAGCTCACAATACGCAATACGGTTTTGGAGAAGAAGTTGAAAATCGTGAAAAGACACAAAAATTTGTTTAATAATTTTTTTTGTTTTTTTTTAAATTGTAGTGCCACCTGGAGAACAAATAAAGGGCTACAGGTCCCCACAAATGTTCTAGGTAATTTCAAAGCAAGTGGCCAAGCACTTTTGGACAAGGCTCTTCTCTTTAAGATTCCCCCCCCCCCCCCAAAAAAAATTATATCAATGAAAGTCATAAAAATCACTGGTGCATGACCATTTAACACACCTCTTAAGACCCCTCTAACATACATGTAAATCTCCACCAGCTTTGAAGTGAATCTGGTTGATGGTTCCAGTGAAGAAGTCAAAAATGTTTACACGCGTGGTAAGCAATGGGAATGCACGCAATAACCTGCTAGTACCCAAATTGAAAAATTTGTTAAAATCAGGGATCCAGACTGTATTCTCTCTCCTTAGTGAACAAATTTGTTTACCCCATCCGCAACCTACAAGTCCACTATATGTAAGTTTCAGAACAATCTCAGTGGCAGTTTTGGAGATGTTTAAAACAGCCTTTAATACCACGCAAGATTTTTTAAAGATTTTGTCTAAAATTAAACAAAAAATACCAAAAATCATTGGACCATAAATATTTGAACAAACTTGGTGGAGACCCACCCAGGGTACATCCCCACCACATTGGAAGTGAATCTGACTGGTAGTTGTCGAGAATAAGTCGAAAATATGAATTGACAGGCAGTCATTCTAAAAGATAACCAGTGGTTTTAAACTGGTTCTCTCAAACTACCACGCAAGATTTTTTAAAGATTTTGTCTAAAATTAAACAAAAAATACCAAAAATCATTGGACCATAAATATTTGAACAAACTTGGTGGAGACCCACCCAAGGTACATCCCCACCACATTGGAAGTGAATCTGACTGGTAGTTATTGAGAATAAGTCGAAAATATGAATTGACAGGCAGTTATTCTAAAAGATAACCAGTGGTTTTAAACTGGTCCTCTCAATCTTTGAAATACATTCTTCATTAGATGGATGATTGTCGAATGTGGGACAACTGACCATCCTATAATCTCAGCTGACTGACAAGTGAGGTGAGCCAAAATAATAAATAAAAAATTAAAAATTAAAAAAAAAAAAAATGCACTGCCACCTGATGAATAAACACAGTTTAGGGGTCCCAAGAAATGTTTCTATGCACTTTCAAAGAAATTAGCCAAACACTTTTGGAGAAGTTTTTTTTCAGATTTTTACAGAAAATAAACAAAAATCATAAAAAAATCCAAAAATTAGTGGGGCATGACCATAGGAACAAATTTAGGAGAGACCCACCCAGAGCACGTCCCCGAGAACGTTTGAAGTGAATCTGGTTGACAGTTTTAAAGTAGAAAATGTGAACTTTTATTTCTATTCCCCTTGACTTACATGATAGAAATCAACTGGACTGTATACATTAACTGACATGAACCCAAATTGATATATTTCTTTAAAAATCAGGTATCTGCAGCATGAACATCCAGGGAATAACTTTGACTCTTCTATAAGCCACATTTTCAACAAGTTTTAGCACAATTTGTGCAAAGTAAGCCCATGTGAAGTATAAACCCACCCAAGATATACTCCCATCAAGTTTGATGTGAATGTGGCCAGTGCTTTTGCAAAGGTTGAAAATGTGAATTTTGGATGACAGATCCCAAACAATAACATAAGCTCAGCCGACCGACAAATTAGCTGAGCTAAAAATCAAGTCTCTTTCACATTTCTCCTTCAAATTCTTTCCATTTACAAATAAAAAATAAAATAAAATTTCACATCCAGATACTCAGTCACTTAAAGCAGGAAAGGATTAAGTCCCTGCACACATCAATGCACTCACTGTCGCTCCATTCCCGCGATCTCCTGGTTATCATCCTTGACTTGCTTGAGTAGGCGCTCACGTTCCTCTGCAGGAGTACCACGTAAACGGCTTTCTTCCTCCAGCTGGTTTTTCTTTTCCTCCAGCTCATTGATCTGTTCATACAGCCGCACTGAAAGACACACACTCTATAGTCCAATTGACTGCATTCAGCAGCATTTCATTTTCAATGTAGGATGGAAACAAGTTTGGGTTTAAAACTGGTGGACTTAACATGTACATGTATGGCTTTAATTGCACACCAAATGCAGACACAAGAAATATACAGTGATTGGTCTTGAGAGAACACTCCAATAAAAGGTAACCTGCCCACTTCAGATACCAACTTTTTCAGCATACTTTGCTACACGAAGTCCTATTGATATTATTATTTTTTTTTAATTCACATTAACATTTGCTAAGTACTATTCATACTGTTTGTATCTCCCATGAAAGCCTACCTGTCTACACTTTAATCACCCCAGTGGGGTGGTCTTTAAAGACAGGTTTCACTGTACTGCCCTATACTTTATTCTGCAGAAAATGGAACAACACCACAATAATACTATGTGTATCTTGTCTGCTTGGAAAATCCATTGCAAATCTCTCTCAGTTTTAATGAAAGGACTAACTAGTTAAAATGAAAAGATAAACAAAACACAGAATAACATGAAGCTTAAGTGACAGTAGAAATATAATGTTACATGACCCATTTGACCTTTTATTAGATGTCAATTTTGCACTTACATGTAACCTAGAACTATCTTGTTCAAAACTTACCTGCTTCTTGTTTCACTTGGGACAAGGCCAGCTCCTGTAAAAAGAGTAGATTTCTGGTGTCTTAAGAGACTATAAATTTTTAACTATCATACAAATGGTCATACTTAGTATTCTAGCTGTTTTATATGTGTGTAAAACTTGTTAAAAAAGCCAAACCTTTGTACCAGCTTTAATAAAGTTCAGGTTTTAGCAATTCTATTTTGGCAACAAAACTTGAAAATTTGCAATGTGAAACTTTTTAATTAGTTTTTCTCCAAGTAATATCAATCCAAAAATTGATAAAACAGAATACATAAGAATTTGTTAAAAAAAATTTGCAGTGACTTGATTGCATTTATAGAGTTACAGATAAAAGACAAACACTGACAATAAAGTGTGGCCTAAAAGCACACCCTTGTATTTCCTCAGACTCCATACATGTAATAGCACAATACAGAAAGTGTTAGGTCAGATCAAGTTTACAACCTGGAAACACAATGATCCACTTTTACTTTTACTTTTAAATTCAAAATTAGGAAAATTTAGGCTTATGCATATCAATATAGGCAAATACAACACATGTATATCTTGTGAGCTGATGACTGGGCAAGTAGCTGTAGAATTTAGGAGGCAAGTTCGACTATATGTAGTTTTGATGCTCTGTGCATCTTATCAGGAACTGTTGAAAGGAAAGCTACTAGCCTGTATATGTACTCTGTTAGGTACCGTGGTTTAAGAAAAGAATCCAAAAAACATATACACTGTACATCCTATATTACCGCTTTCAATGCCAACTGCAACTAAAATAGAACTACTTAAGACAAACTGCTCTCAATTTTAATACTGATGCTAGATTCATATTCCTTGTGAAAACATCTTTCATTCAAGTAAGTACCAGCATGCTGATAGTTCCAGAGAATATAATGGTCCAAGTCAACAGCTTTCCTCGGTGCACTCTGGGCATAATTGCTGAGGAAAGCTGTTTCAAAACTTAGGCTAACACTTGGCACTGAAAGCGTTAAACAACTAGAAGCCTCAAAGGAAATTTATGTGACCTCCTCAAGATCTGCTTTCTTCATGTTGAGCGCATCCAGCTCCTGTTGTCCTCTCTCTATCTGCTTCACCAGATGTTCATTGAAGTCCTTCAGCTCCATGTACTTCTTCCTCATATCTGGTGGCTGCACGAGACAAAGTTTACATTTCACTTTCAGGTCAATGCCTTTCAAACATTCCATATTACCACAAAAACTCTTGTGAAATATTAACAGTTCCAATGCTGAAGCATGAGCTTTCAGCATAGCCTTGACAGTGCTGCCCTCTTTCAGAAAGTGGTAATTTTAAATATGCACATGTACAGTAGATGGCAGCACATACATAGGTCACCAAAGTCTTGTGTTCATTTTTAACAACAAAAAAGCAAATATTAGTCTAACACTAAGTTTCCTCTTTGTAGTAAATCAGGAAGTTGAAAATAATATGTGCAGATGCTTGCTGGACCTTGTCAAAATATGTGTCCAGATTCATATTTCAATCTTTAATTCTACCCTACACATAGAACACATCCATTCAGTTAGACAATCAACAATGTACATGCACATGGTAATCTCATAAGGATAATATGACCTTTGAAAAATTGTCACTACAGTCTTTTTGGCTCAATGCACAAAAAAAAAAAAAAAAAAAAAAAGGGGAAACTAAAGGATATCTGGAGTTCCTATTTCCACCTGCTGTTTAATGATAATTACACTTCATGCCTATAAATCCCATAATCAGAAGTGTAAGAGTATTGAGTATTTTCCTCTACAATTTGTTTGCAAACCTACCATGTCAGCCACCAGATTATCTGCCATCCTCTTCTCTTGTTCAAGCTCAGTTTCCAGTTGACGGATCTGCATATCCTTGCTGTAAACCAAAAAGAATTAGAAGTCTGGCTTATCTTGAAGACATCTTGAACACATAAGTCATAACATTTATCCACATAATGTACATTTTAATTTCACAGTACTTTTTTTTTGTTAGTTTGCTTATTGCACAAAACCGTGAAAATACAAATGCAAGAAAAAACAAAAAAACAAAAACAAAAAACAAAAAGAAAAAAAAAACCCAAAAATTAAAAACAAAAAAACAAAAAAAACCCCAGTATTTTAACATATATTTAATTGGAACTATGTTCTTAATTGTAAAATTATTATTTTAGTGAAATGGCTGAAATACAAAAACCATGAAAGTAAGTACTACTTCAGTATCAAAGTTACATATATACATGTACCATATTCAGGGGTCAATTCCAGTTCAAAAATACACAAGATCACCAAAGGGTGCAACAAACAGGTAAATACATGTCAACACTTACTCTTGCTTTTGTTCAAACAGGGCCTCGATGCCTTTTGCCTCCCTGTCATTCTGAGCTTTGAGCTACAATAAAAAAGAACCAATGAAACCATGCAAGTCACAGTGTTGTCTGTAGCTGGAAGGGAGATTTTCCATGCCCTTTTGTTTCACTCTTGGTCCTTTTTTCTTTGCTCCCTACCCTTTTTTTTCGGCTCCCTGCCCTTTTCTCTATTTTTTTTCTATATTTTGGGCGATTACCTTCTTTTTGTCATGAAAATTCAACATAGTTTAGATTAATGTGCAGATAACTTATCCATCCATCTACTGACCATAAGTATAAGATACAAATTCAGAACTATTTCCATAAAAACAACAACAAAAATGTCTGTTTTCTGGACCACTACTTCTGTGTGCCCTCTGTCATTGTGTGCTTAAAAGTGCCCTTTAGATGAAAAGTGGCCTGTCCTCTTCAAAAGCTGGGAACAACACTGAGTTAGTTTTGCTAGTGATGGATTTTCCAATATTTATTTCTTGAATTACATGAGAAGTTCATCATAAGATGTTTCCATGATCTATGATTAATACCTGTATAAGTATTTCAAAGTCTGCATAAAATTGTACAGCCTCAAAAGCCATGTTCCAGCTGCACCACAAGCAGCAGGATCATGACTTGCCAGCAACACATAACAAGCTAATAGCTAGCAATACTAAGGCCTTTCCCAACTTTGCATAAAATGAATTTATCACTCAGTAACCCCATGATAAAGCTTTTTAGTATGCGTGTAATTGTTGAATACTTAAAATTCTCTACGAAATTTAAGAACATTAGTATTCTGAGAAAATAATATTGAAAATTTTGTATACAATGGCTACAAATCCAAGAAGAAAATCATATGTGTGGATGGTGTGCGTTTCTTCTTTTCAGACAAAAATGCGGGCCATATTCAGTGATATTCAAACTTTAAATTCCTGACATCTACCCACAAGTTTGTGCTCCTAAGCACATCTGTCAAATGCACATTTATTTTCTGACCAAGATGTGTATTGATGATTACAGGAAAAAAATGTCATGGTTTACCTCATTGTAGTCCATTTCCACATCTGCGATATCCTCATCAGTGGTTAGCTTGTCCACCAACTGGCGAAAAAGAAGAAAAACAAAGAAATAAGCATCAACTACTGTACAGAATCACCAGTGTAGACTATATGGACGCGTCCACAGTAAAATTCCAATTTTTAAAGATTTTTTTATGAAAATGCACTTTCATAATCATCTGAAACTGTTGGTTTTGAAGAGTTACAATCCAAGCACTTGGTCCTACTCTCCCGGCCTTTTGTACATTTCTTATAGCCAGATCTTAATGGTAACAGATTTTTGACTGTGACAGAATTATATATATATATATATATATATATATATATATATATATATATATATATATATATTTGTTCAACAGTCAATACCAGTAACATGATACCAGACAGCTACTGTATAAGGCAAAACATTTTACGGTTTTTTATGTAGATCTGCTACAGGGATGTTTAATGTTTACTATTTGTAAAAACTTCCTTCAAATAATCATCAATTCAATTATCTGTACAAACTTCCTTTAATTTATAAAAAGTTTAATTTATCACATGTTGATAAATGACATACTCAGCAAGATGGCATTTGTTTCCCTTCATCATTGTGTGGGAATGCAATATATATATACATGTTATACATATCAAGTTTTGGTAACAACAGGGGCACAATACAGTTTACTGTGCACATTGTATTATTTTTTTTGAAGACAAAGATACATGTTCCATTGGTAAGATGATCACTACTTTTTTATCGATCTCCCAGACATTGTCTTAATGAACAAAAACAAATCATTTTTAAATTACAACTACTGCATACGTGTATACTGCACATCTAAATATACCCTTCCACTGGAATTTTGTAATTTGGATACATTCCATTTTGGAAATAGACTCATTACTGATCAGTACTGTTCAGGTCTATTGCCAAGCATTCAGCAACCGCAGCCCAGGAAACTTTAATGAGATCATCTCATACATGTACATAAACACTGAAATGATAATATGTAGCCAAAAAGAAACAGCCTTGCAAGCTTACATGTACCAGTCAAAAAAGGGATTGTTGAAACTCGATTTTCCTTTTTTTCCCCAAACAATATTCCATGCCACAACTTGGGGCCATTGAACTGTGACTATACGATACCCTGTATAAACTCTGTATAAAAGTGATGATTGCATGGACTGTCATACTGACCGTGTTGTAATCACCCAGCTCTCCTTGCAGGTCAGATATCTCTGAAGCCAGGGCCTCTGCTCTGTTCAAGATCAGACAGTTAATCCTTACTCATGCACACACACAAGTTCCACACAACAACTGTGACACTGACAAACAATATTACAAAGAAACTTTGATATACCAGTTAATAAATTGACAACAAATTTGGCAACATTATTTCAACATTTTCAGATGCCAGCAGAAATTTTACTGATTTGCCTGCAACTTGCTCTTTTCCTTTGGACATTACATGCAGTAAAGAAAAAACTTTCCTGAAAAAAAAAAGGAAAAAGACACTGCTCACACTTGTATTGTACATGAATAATATTAATTTTACAACATGCGCTGTTACATCAAGCTCCTTTTTTTATCTCCATTAGACATTATGAATTTGTGGCACTTAAAGCTAGCCAATTATAGAGTTCGCAATAAACTCAGGTTGGGTGTTAAATGATTTACCTTTTCTCATAAGACACATAGCTGGACTGCTCTTCGCTTGTTGTTTCTATTTCCTTCTGCAGACGGCCTATCTCAGATGTCAGATCATTTATCTTGCCCCTGGTAAAACACAATCAATCCAACATGATTGACTGAAGCCATGATACACATACATGTTTGTGAGTGATCAAATAAAAATCACAGTCCACTGCTCTACTGACATTGTACAGTCAAGTATCAAATATTAGGATTATAATACCACATTCAGTGTTAAAACTATTCCATAAAATTTGAGCATGACTAGGCAAGTAGCCGTTGAATGGCAAAATGCAGATTCGACCAGTTTCGATATAGTGTTTATCTTGTCAGAGCTGGAAACAGTACCCCTCCCCCCCCCCCCCCCCAAACTTAACTTGTGCGGGGTCATAACTAATGAGTGATGTTCCTCTTAACCAATGTTACCTGACCAATTGTAACCTTTACGGCACATGTTTAAGGAATTTTTTTTCAAATTAATTTTCTGGAATTAGTGCTTAGAGTAATTAGTATGAGCAAGTGGTGTAAACGAACCTGCACGTTTTCAGTGATGAAACATGATGGACATAATACATGTACCTAAATTCAATGATACTTCAGTGTCATTGTTGGGAAAAAAAATCATCATTTTCCAAGTACCAGTTTGTGGGGCAGGTGGGGTTAGTCACTTTTGAAATTTAGTACTGTCACTAATGACTTGAAAAGATAACAAAATGATGGCCCAATGCTAAATGGCTTTAAACTGCTTTACAAGTGGCAAAAATGGAATGAAAGCCTCACCTGAGCAGCCCTAAGAAGTAGGTCTTGTCTTGTACCTGTCTTTGTGGACCTGTAATTATATGTATACATGTACAGCACTATAACTTCCACTCGAGTCTTTTCAAATGGCTGTACAACATATCCTTTAATATACATGTAGTAATATACAAACAACAGTCAAACACACAGTGACACACACACATATAAATATTCAATTATACTCAAAGTACAATGTTGACAATGCATTTAGAAATAGCACATTCTAGAAAACTCTAGCATGAGCTCCCCCCCCCCATACAGTAGTACCTCTCTTGAGAGACCCCTCTAATGAGAGACTGCATATCTTTTTAAGACCGCTCTCTGAGAACACTACGCTATCTTTTCAATGTTGTTGTACCTCTAATGAAAGACCACCTGTTTTGAAAGACCGCATTTTGACCCGCCGTAGGGGCGGTCTCTCAAAAGAGGTACCACTGTATTACCAAACACACACAAATAATCATGTTGACAATGTATTTAGAAATGGCACATTATAAGCAAGTTGTAAATAAATTTGTCCTATTTTTACAGTCCAGCTGCAGAATGCTGTATTGTTTTGTCTACATGTTCCTCTTGATTATTTCTACAAAATTAATGGGTTTACCATACACAATTAAGCACTCTGAAACTTCTGAGAATTGTTACATTGTAATATATGTTGAGTATTTATAGATGTGATACTGTATTTGGTCATAAATCCCCTTCCCCCATGCACATGTGTATGTATGTATCAATGCAACATGCACTTTCATGCTAATGATATCAACATGGTAAATGTGTATGAAACAATTTCATCCATTTTTACATGCCCAGGGTTACTTGCCATGTACATGTATGTACACCTGTAGCTCAACTTACAAAAAAATGGTGACCTGCTTAGTGAAGTCAAAATTGAATGACTGAAGTTCAGTTGAATTTCCCTGTTTAAGGCATCACTTTATTACACAAAAGTTATTAATACATAATTGGAAGGTAAAGTGTGAGGGGAGACACAAGGAGACCTGAGCTCAAGGAATATAAACCACAGAGATCAGAGTATCAGTCACATTACATAATGCCACTTATGACCTAAGACACAGCTGTTCTGTGGTTACAAAACATAACATACTTAAGCGGTACATGTACGGTAACTGCATTTGAACTTTTCATGTGACCATTCACTAGCATCCAAAGGATAACTTTGAATTTGTCCCCACGTGAAAAAACATTTTGGTATTCAAGAAGACCACTGGTGACATGATTTCCAACACTTTTTGCATATTTACGCCTTGGGATTAAACTGTATCTTATAATGATTAAAGACTCCCGTATAAAACAAGACTCCTACCTCTGGCACCAGTCTTCATGCCCCCAAGTCCTTGCTGTGTCATGGGGCGATCAGTCACTTGCACAGAAGAAGCCAATGCTGAAAAATAAAATGCCAACTGAATTGTAGTCCACAAAATTCATAAAAGGGTATATATAAATTAAACAATTACATGCAGGTACATGTACTTATTCAGAACCCTCAGTTTGCCATTAAAGCATCAAGCACAACTCAAACACACAGATGCAAAGGACACACAGGCACACGTCCACGTACAGAGCTAGACTAAAGTTTATGCTTCATAAAATTCAATCTTTTTTGGACATGTTACACAACACATGGAGCTTATGAGAAATACGAGATTTTTTTTTGATGAAAAAGTGTAAGCAAAACCTGCTTACACTTGATTACTAGAACTCCATCAACCTGGTTTGGCAAAATTATAATAAACAAGCTCTAATATGGCCAAGGTTGAGTGCTCATACACAATTATGCAAAATGAATTCCTGATTGTGCATATTTTCAGTCCATGAATTTGCCAAATTCAGCAAGTCAAGAAATTCAGCTGTACCTAATACCACCTTAAATTTCCATAATTTCATTTATGCACTTTTCCGTTTTGTCTTTTCTGCAGAACTAATCCACTCCTGCATTCCAGTTTGGCCAAAGGTGGTCCACTTTGTCATGTGCACATGCAATATCTCTACTTGTTAGTGAATTTGTATGCACAAAAGCATCTCCTCAAGAGATCCAGGATAGTTTTGAAGGGGTACTAACACTATCTAGATTGGAAGTTGGCATCTCATCATGGGTGAAAGTTTATCCTTGTGGAATTGTGCATAAAATTGTACTGTTCCTTAGTATGGCTTTGCCTTCTGGTTCTTGAAAGAGAAATTTCAGTTCTACTGAATCATGTAAAGCTAAACAGAAGAGTTATGGGCCCCAGAGCATCATCCTAGACACTGTGAGCTGAGTGCTCCTTCTACCACTTGATAAGCTGCCAAACTGATGAAAGAAACTGCTACATGATTAGTTTTCCCCCTAAGTTCTTGCCAAGAAATTCAGCTTTCATACTTGGCACACCCTAAAAGGGTCCTTTTGTCATTAGCAAACATGCCATACACAGTACAGCCAGAAGAGGCACTGGAAGTGCAGCAGCAAAAATCCTTGCTAATGACAAATTTGATGCTTACCACTGCAGAATTATTAAGCTGTTAAAACTAGGCAAAATTATGGGCCAAACTAATGTGTGGTTTGCACTATGCACATTGTGCATGATTAATCAACCATGTACATATTTAAGTTTGCATATACATGTAATTGAACACCAAACCAGATTTATTGAGTTACATTCTTCAAATAAACAGCAGTTTCCCCAAGAATTCCAAAGTGAGCATGTCCCCATAATTATATCTCTCAGTATATGTACATGTATTGTCAGCTCCTACATGCATCACATAGAGCTAACCATGGAGTCACATGCCACATACATGTACATGTATTGCTTTATAATGATGACATATGTTGTAACTGGGTGTGTACAACCAACCCATTTATAAACAGTGCACTTCTTCGGTGTTTTAGCTGCACTTTTTCGAAAACCTGTACATAAATGCATTTGTACATGTATTTTCCACAAAAAGTAATGACTAGTAAACATGTTAAAAAAATAGTAACAGGCACACCATGGTTACAGTAACATTAGTGTTTGTTGCTCTGACATGGACTTGGATAAAAACATCAGCAAAACCCACTGTTCACACTAATTGTTATGAAGCATGTATTTGCTCACATATGCTTCTTAGTGCAAAGAATGGATCTGATTTAATTAGTATAGTGTACAATCATGTACTACTTAATGTTTTAAGTACTCAGATAATCTTCTGCATACTAGCTGCCATCTGCCTCAATACATTTACATGTGTGATGATGATGTACATATAGAAAGTCAAAATTGGTAAAAAAATATTTTCAAAAAGTTGTATCACATGCTGAAACAAATTGCATAATTATCCTCTAATTCTGGTCGAGATGCTAACACCCTACATGTATGTGCAAATCTTCTCTTACAGATGTGAGAATTGAATCTATGTCAAATTATAGTCTTTAAAATGTTCATACTTGGGCAAAAATATTAGTCACACATTATGTTTAATGGTAAATGCACACACATGTATACGAACACCAGGGGAACCTGGTACAAAATTTGCCGAGGAGTTCTGTGGCTAGTGGACCCTTTATGACTCTTGCATGCTCACATATCATTACAGTGACCACTGGCATTAATTACTAAGTTCCTATGATGTTCACTCTTCAATTGATGGCCTACAGAAATTGACCTAATTTGGAATTACATGCAACCTTACTTATGAATGTACCTAATGCACCAAGCTTACAGTTACACTTGCATGATCTGGGCTGTCCACGTGATCTCACATCTCATAGTTCGTGTAGTTTCCATCCCCTCTCCCCAAAAAGTCTTTCATTTATATTATATCTTACTAAGAAATGACCTGAACTTTTTACTTGGTATTTGACACCAGAAACTGTGGACAAAAGTGTCACCACCAAGTTCCTTTCTGATGGCTGCATGGTCGCTCACAGAGAAAATTCATGTTAATCACCAGTTGTGTTTCACATCATTTCAAAACATTGCAATGTAAAATATCTTTGTTTTTTGTTTTGTTTTTTTTAATTACATGTAATTTCAGTATTATGTTGGAGAAAAGTTCAAATTTAAAATAAAAGTTTCAAAAGGACTGTAAGATGTGGTTGACTGTATGGCCTACACTCACCTACACCACCAGCCATGGCTCCGCCTCTGCTGCCAGGTCGCCCAGTACCTGGTGGACCACCAGCCTGAAAATACAAAATACATGTATATCAACTCATCTACAAAACTGTACAAATCTATGAATATTTTAAAGAGAATCTGTACGATGTACACTGTCAGACAGTGTACTAGATGTAAGCCTAATGTATTCACAAATGGTACACAAAGTCATATGGTCCCAAATAATGTATTGAATCCGTGAAAACAAGTTACACGTACATGATGTAGAAATGGTGGTATTAACACACTTCAAATCATACTAATTTTGTCCATTTGCCATATACTATGCCTTAAATATGAAGTATCTGGAAACTCTAAATTGCTGCAGTTAACTGAGCTTGCTAATGTCAGTTGTCACCACATACAGGTATCGCCTCAGATTGCTGAATGCAAGGGCTGTCTGGTGACACTCTGGAAGCCATTGTGGGATCTTCAAAGCCACTGGTTGGAACTGCTTTGTATAAGATTAAGAAGACACACTATCTACAGTGACCCTAGTGCTGATTGTCCTGTATTCATTTTGAACCTCTGTTGGCTTCTCTGAGATGATTGCATATCTAGACCATCAACGGTTCCCCAACACAGCTCAGTGACACCAGTACTACTCACAGTTACTACCCTATATAGTGTGACTATCCTATGGCACAATCCCATTCAATAAGCAATTCATTAGTATAATTGTAATTATACAGTAAACATATTATACCTTAACACCACCTGTGTTTCTGTTCATACATAATCGATTTTTTTCCAGTTACCCCATGTTAGGGATCAGGAAGCTTAATTTGCATTGGTATTATGATTACAAACATGCAGCTCTGAAGTTCATTAGCAAGCTAGCTGATACTGGCTTCTTGCAACTGTCATCCTTAATTGGACCACAAAGGTGACCGGGCCACACTTGGCTCACCACATGCGGCATATGTTGTCACCTCACGTTCTAGAACATGCATGCTTCCCATCATTGGACGTAATTTCATCAAAGGAAAAAAGGTTAGCGGATATGACTTTTTTTTTAGTAATTTTACATTGATTTCCCTTCATATTGTAAAAATTAACATCAGTGTATATGTACACCAATGTCTCCATACAATGGTACTGTATATCATGTATATTATGGTAAGTAACTGCAGGCTCCAGTTATAATGTGTGACAATATGATGATTGTGTACAGGAATGAACCTTAATATTACACTTTATAATCCCCCAACAAAATATTGACAGGAAGCACATGATCAGAGCAATGTAATGGTTTGAAACATAATGAAAAACACACAAAAGATGACAGACATAAAATAATGAAGGTACAATAAAGGCAGCACACACAAATAATGGTGTCCTAGTGACATCATGCACGCTGACCAACTTGTGGATACCTTCACGTGTACACTGCTTGTTATCATCCCACAGACTCTGTGTCTCTGGGTCAATAAATTGATCCCAATTATGGGTGTGGATTTCTGACTGTGTGGTACAAAAAAAAAAAAAAAAGGCATAACAATGGCTTTTATGTTTATGTAACTTGTTTTGAATAATAATCCAGTGGGTTGAGGGTATACAATACATAATGATTGTGTCACTGATCATACCACTAGCTGACATTGGTTACCATGGGAAACAATGATGATCTATATCTCAAGGCCATGCACCATTACAAGTTATGTACACAGGTGTCTGATTGCATGGCATACATGTACATGCATATGAGAATAAAGGTATGATCCGAGTCCTTTAAGGCACATCAATAAAAATGCTGGACACAGATCTGACCAAAAGTACAGTAGAATCTTGCTATCTGAGCATTTTTTTCCCCAATGAAATGTGCGATATTGCTGAGGCATTCCGATAGCTGGAACCAGGCATTCAAGCTACAGGTATACTCACCATTTTTAACACCAAAGTGATTGTAATATAGGAAAGAGGTTGCTATTCAAAGCCAAATATTTGTTGCTATTTTTCTAGAAACATAAGGCCAAAAAAATTAATGTGTGTTTCCCCTGATGGACCAAAATTTTGGGGGGCAGGTAGGTAAGCATATTTTTTTTTCTGTGTGATAATTTGGGTGGGTTGGTATGTTTTCTTTCTTAAATATTCCACAATTTTGGGTAGGTAGGTGTTTTCATTCCTCTTTTGGTCGGAAGTAAGTTAACAGGGGGTCGGGGGGGTTACACATGAGTTGGTTGGGTTAGTGGAAAAAACAATTATTTTTGCATAATAAACATATATATACATGTCCATGGCTGCAAGAGTCTCAAAAATGCACAGATGCCAACAAATACAAGTTTGCAGTCAGTGTGATAACTGCTGTGTAAACTAGATGATCCAAACGATCAATGTTCCCTGCCATATCACAACAATTAAGGCATTACAACACTTAACGTCAGTATACTAATTGCTGCATATAATATGTATTAGGTCACCATGACCCCCAAATAATGCCAAGATCATGCAAAATAAAGTATACATAAAACCTTTATGGAATGATTTTTTGGTACAAGAGGGCTTTGTGAAGCGGCCATGCTCAGCTGACCTGGAGATTCATCACACTTGAGGTTCTGTGAACTTGGGACAAGATCAAGGTCACCCATTACTGAGTAAGTCTGACCTCTCTGGAAGAACACTAACATGTGCAACATCAAGGTCCGTCATAAAAAATAAAAAAAATCACTGATAGCATGATCACTTAGACAAAATAGGTAGACACTTATCAAAGGTAAATCCCTACCAAGTTAGACACAAACTTGGCCAAAATTATTTAAGTTTTAACTATTACAAGAAATCCCCATGTTAAACTTTCCTATCAAAACTTTTTTTAAAGATTTTACAAGACAAAAAATCATAAAAATCCAAAAATCATTGGAGCCAGACTGAGACCATTTGAACAAACCTGGTACAAGGTAGAGACTCATCCAAAGTATGTTGCCACCAAGTCTGAAGTCCATATGGCTGACGGTTTTGGAGAAGAAGTCGAAAATGTGAATTATCATTGGAATGCCCATTCACTTATACAGTAAGGCCCCAAAAAATAATTGTTTGCTTCCCCTAACCTGACCGAACCATCACTACCCCCCCCCCCCCCACTAAACCACTTTTAACTTACTTTGACTCAAAAAAACCCCCACCAACATGCATATGTACATACCAAAAATTGTGAAATATTTAACAAAGAAAACAAACCGACCCACCCAAATTGACAGACTAAAAAAATTTATGTCTACCTACATGTACCTATCCCCCCCCCCTCCCCAAATTTTGGTCCGTTAGGGGAAACACACTTACATTTTTTGGCCTAATCAGCAGGATAGGTGCATTTACCTATAAGTACACACATTGAACAAAAAAAAAAAAATGTTAAAAACCAAGAATCCACAGGAGTGTCACCTAGTAAACAACTTTGTTTGACCATTCCACAAGGAACATATCCATCAAGTTTCCGCTTAATCTGAGTGACAGTTCTGGAGAAAGAGTTGAAAATAGCGCAAAGACACACAAAAATCATAAAAAATTAGAAAAAAAACTGCAGCTCCACCTGGTGAACAATTTAGGAACTAGAAATCGCTAGGAGTGTTCCTGTGTGACATCCAAGCAATTGCATGAGCGTTTTGGAGAAGATTTTTTTAAGATTTGGCCCCCCAAAAATTACTGAAGCGTGATCATTTGAACAGATTTGGGAGAGACCCATCCACTCCCATTTGTGAATTGTGGATGGATGGACGACAGAAGATAGAACATCCTATAAGCTCTGCTGACTCAAAAGTCAGCTGAGCTAAAAATGAAAGACCTGCATGTAGCTTGAACAGAACTTTAAATATGGAAAAGTAAAGTATGCTGCAAAATATACCTACAGGAGCCTTAACACTCAAAAATAAACTCACCCTGAATGTCATTATCAAATATCCAAGAACTTGTAATTTCAACATTCACGACAGGTTTAGCAAGTAAAAATATAACTAGTTTTTCTGCAGTTTTCAATTGAAAGCTTGCTGAACATTACCAGAGTGCAGTCTGACATTTCTATGACAGCAACACATACATGTACCTGTTACTGTACACTATGGCAAAACAGACTTTGTGGACATAAAACTTGGAATTTTATGACCATCTATCATTTACAGTATGCTTGTTCAGCCCAAGACTGCTGATAAAAGAAATTTGACTGACCCTGTGATGCTACTAGATTGAAAACATACACGTTAAGTGTACAAAATTTCATTTCATAATCATACCTATTTACCAAAGTGACCATTCCATAAGCTTGAAAATCATGACAAAATTTGTCAGGAACAGATCAAATGTGTAAACTATGTTTGCCAAATCCAATGTAAGTTTCACAGTTGTCAGAGGTGTTAATTCATCACTCAACAGTACAAAGAAATTTCATGCAAAGACAATGGTAGGGTTTACATGTAATATGCACATGGTTCACTGGAACTAGCATACAGTACAGATCTACAGGATTGACTTTACTGGGTAGCAGTGGCTGGTGTACATGTGTGAATGCTGCCACTTTGCTCACAATCAAATTTCTGATATATCAAGCATACCCAAAGAAATGAACAATTTACATATACATCTTCATCAACATCAAGCATTACTCATGACATCCACTAACATCAACGCAAACCATAATGTTTTAGGTTCTTTTCTTTTTCTTTTTTTTTATGGTAAGATGTAGTTTTCTCAGTCTAAAGCGCACAAACTGATTATTCATTTTAGCATGCGTTGAGTTTGCCCAAATTTGTTTGTGCTTTGCCAGCTGTGGAAAACTTGAAGCCAACCCAGAGCAAGAACAGTTGAAAAACGTACATGTAAAGTCTTTGTCCTGAAAAATATCAATTGAAAGTTCTAATCCGGTATGGAAATCAAGTGTCCACTTGAAACCTTAGTGGCTCTTGCTGCTTGCATTTGTACATATGAATCCTTTTCATAATACCCAGGGGGTCCATTTACCTAACAGCAATATTCACCAATTTCTGTATTTGTGTTGATATGATACAGATTAGCAGATAGAAACATCAATGTAAAGTATTTGCAAAAGTTACTCCTTACTGAATAGATACAAGGGGCTCTAATGTAGGCTTGTGAGCCTGCTGGCCAATAGTTTTTTTTTTTCATGGGAATAAAATATGTTTAAACCAACAGATACAATGTTTGTCTCTGTACATTAATTCTGCTTTAATCCCGAAACATTTTTATTCTTACTTTTTGCTTTGCATGCTTTTAAGTCATACACATGCAACCCTGTACATTGGCATATCATTACCCAGCAGAGGTCTGTGTTGTAACCCCATCTCTGAATATATCAGCAACTCCATGTAAAAAAAAAAAAAAAATAGAGAGAGAGAAAAAAAGGAAATCTGGCCAAATACTTTATCTGGAGAAAATATTTTTGGTATGAGCATTATGAAAATGTTTGTTACCAGACCATTGGCTAAATTTTTCTTTTAAACCAGAAGTGAAATGTGACTAGACATACAACAACCAGAAAAAACAATAGGACTGTGACAGTCCTGTGCTCAGCTGTTTGCAATTTTTTTAAGATGTGCCCCCCCCCCAAAAAAAAACCAAGATATAGATAGAAAATCCAAAAGTCAATGGAGTGTGTCCATTTGAACAATCTAATAGAAACCCACCCAAGGTACATTGCCAGCAAGTTTACAGTCAATCTCATTGATGGTTTCAGAGAAGACAAAACTGTGAATTAGCATTAGACTGCCAATTCACTTACATGAACAGTGTACATAGTAATCAATAAGACAGGCACATTTACTGACAAATACCCGAACTGAAGATTTTGAAGATTTGCCCCCCAAAAGAACCAAAAAATCCAAAAATCACTGGTGAGTGACCATTTGGACAAACTTGGTACAGACCCACCCAAGGTACATTGCCACCAAGTTTGAATTCAATTGTTGACTACTGACAACAGACGACGGATAATGGACCATAAGATAAGCTCAGCTACTGACAAGTCAGCTGCGCTAAAAAAAGCAACTCAAAAAGTTTGGCCTTGTGTATCTTTTGCTAAACCTCCATAAATGCACATATAGTTACAAAATCGTACAACACATTTTACACTATACAGTTGCTCCAATACGCCATATGCAAATTAATTTCCTGCCACAAAGCACGGGTTTGACACCATACGATCACAGTGGATGTGCAGGTCACATCACTGTCACAGACAGGGCCATATGTTCATTTCTCACAAAATTATTGGGGTTTTTTTGAGAAATTTATGTCCACAAATGCCAAACTGGTATTCATCTAGTACTTCCCGAGCCATATATAAAGAAAAATGTTCATCTGCCTTAAATAAATATTCTTTATTTCCAAAATATTAGTAATATCCCGCTTGTCCCAACAGGTACCGACCCGTATCTCGCCATATCCCGCCATGCTAGACTAGGCAATCAAGTATGCAGTTGTGGCGGGAAATTAATATGCATATCTCCTATTTCAGTTATTGTTTTCTTTACTCAAAAGTTCTGCAGACTGTTAATCCCTAGCAAGACACCTGCACCTTTCAAATGAAACAAGAACAACAAATGTAATGGCTACATGTATGTAACTAATCTATATCCTGGCTGAAGCAACTAAACCAACCTTTTAGACGACATTGGTTGCTTGACTGTTCACATTTCATGCAGGGCTATATTCATTTGTTGATTTGGAAGTTTCATGGCACCTCAAAGCCCCAAGAAACCACCATGAACTACAAGTCAGTCAGTTTTACCTATGACTACCAGCTGAAGTGACCCTGGAAACTCTCTAGTGAAAAATGCACAGTACATACAAGTATATAGCCAACTGAAAGCGAGAAATTACAACCGTACAGTAAACCACAGACTAATATAAATTGGTCCTTACAAAGTCCATGAAACAGTCATCTTCATACAATTCTAGTAGCATCAAAATGAAATCTGCGCTCATCTGTCCTGGCTTTCATGTGTCTCCGACAGGCGGTTAACAGCACAAATACCAAGACACTATACATGACATTGGTAACCCCGATTTTCCTCCAAATTCATACATACACCTACACACAAAATAAGTTCCTACCTGCATATAGAAGGTATTAGGTCCCGGTGTTTTGACCCTGGTTGAATACATTGTTCCACCACCTTAATTGTCAGTACAAATAGTGCGCTCACCACTTAATGGCATCAAATGATAGGCACTTAAAAGTACATGTATTATTATGGTAGTGTTAGAGTTTGTGGTAGGAGTTGAGTACTTTCCAGAAAAAAATGACTGAATTGAAGATTGTGATCTGTCAGTGTCCACAGTCTAAGTGCCTGCTGGGTATGTATGTCATTAGACCCCATTATACACGTAATTGTCCACCACTACCTGAATGCTTTAAGCAAATGTATTCCAAGCTCTTGGTTGCTTCACTAATGCACTTGGTTCTAGACCTTCTTGGCTCCAGACCTGTCTGTGGTCATTGCATGTTGTTGTAATCCTGTGGTCTACATGTATCCCACAAATCAAATCAATGTTTCCCTGAAGGTGTGCTTCATGAAAATTTCATTAGATCAAAGACCACTGACGTTGCCAAGCATGGCTTGTCTGAATCCACCCACTTATCTACCCTATAAAATGGTTTTTCAATCAAACCTTGACCAAGTTGACAGTGAAGTGCCTCTTATCTGACCAGTGACCTAGTATCACCAGGGACTCTAATGTCCATCCTCGCACTAAGCAATATAAACAGTCCACTCACAAGGTTATCTCTCATTTGTATTCTTTGTCACCATGAACAACAATGGCCATCAGAGATTGTTTCTTACAATTCAGTCTACCAAACTCTCAAATATCATTAATTATTATTATCATTTTTTTTTGTCAGAGACGCCAAGGTTCATTGACATCACTGAATTAAAATACCAACTAATAACAAGACATCTAAATATATAATAATGTTTTGTACATAACCAAAACATGCATATCATACACAAGTGACTGACATGAACACAGAAGCATGAAGTTATGCCAGAAATAGTTACCTCACCTATAAACAATACATGCCTGTTGCCATGGTGACATGATACATGTACCTGCCGACTTCACAATGTTCATCATGAGTGAAGCTGAGTGTGCTGTTACAAGTTGCCGGTCAAATCAATATAATATTAATGCTTTCTCTGGCAGTCTTACATGCTGTACACTTGTATGTAAACACATCACCAAACTGAGCCTCATCAAATGGTGACCACTTATATAAAAACCTGCTGGTACTTTTGGACCTGTATCCACTATCCAGGCAACCTTCTCTACTAAGCTCCATCTTTGGCTCAGCGGGGCTCTTGCCTGCTGTGCGCAGTGGTGTCACCTAATTCATTGCCTCGGGGTGACTTCAGTATCTGATACAAGATATCCCAATATTATTCTTGGGCCCACCGCTGTCAACAACTGGTAATTTCAAGCCATTGTATTTACATTTTTAGGTAATGCTCACACTGAGAAAGTCTCATTTTAATATTTTGCACAACATTCATTTGATAAATTAACCTTCTGTTAACACTTATCACACATAAATTTTGGATACTACCTACTCAAAATATCGAATCAAGACTAACCCACACTGGCTGCCATTTTGAAAACTGTGGAATCCGCACCCAATGGTTTGTAAATGAGGATAGTAGTATTTGGACTATCTTTGGGGTGGGGATGGGTGGGTGGGGAGTTATAATATATGAAACCCAAAGGATATATTTTGCAAATATTTCAGGGCATCAATAATGATATAATATATGCTGTGTCTGCGATTCACTTTGATATCTAAATCAACCGTATTTTTGTGTGACACCCCCTCCCCCCCCCCCCCCCCCCCAAGCAAAAGGTACTATCTCGAAATGTCCCCCATGTGCGCGATATCTACAACACAGACATTTGTAACCGGACATTTACTGGCTTTATTTTGAGATTAAAGCGGGTGAAGCCACTCGTGCACAGTGCATCATTATTGTTTATCATTTGAACATGATTGTGTTTTGGCATGATGAAATGTAAATTTGGACGGTAGTTCCATGATCTATGACTCTTACTATGTGACATGTTCAAAATGGTGCATGATTCGCCGGCTTGACAGTCGAGGTATCGTGTCGCATATGTATTTGTAACTTACGGCCACTTTCTCCATAAATGTTTCAGCTGGGGCTATGGCCTATGCAGCTATGGTCTTTCCCCAACCCAAGTTTACCCTCCACTGCTGACATGTTGAAATAAAATACATGTACTGTGTTTGAGTTGACTTTACAGTCAAAAAACGGCACACGATGGCCACTTTCTTAATGAAATCTTTCAGCCAGGGTCGATCAATTTTTATCAGGGAAGGGTGGCTTAAAACTTTTTTTTTTTTAAATTTCTTATTTCATAAAAATTATTTACGGTCAGGACTCCGGCCTTTTTCAATTTCTGTGGAGTCGGTTAGGCTATTGGAACCACACATTTATTTTTGTTAGACCTTAGGTAACTTGGACATTTGTTGAAATATGTTTAAAATGGATGTTCTTTCCCTTTTTACATATTACCTCCTTTGAAATCAGTTTAATTTGTTACGTGGGCACAGCCGAAGGCACTGGTTTCCTCTGAAAAATGCAGGTTTTACTCTTTTTTTATTGCATTTGAGTCCAGATGAGCCTTCCACCCACTGTGATTTCAATTGTACAGGGCACTATTTTCAAATTTACACTATTACAAATCTTAAAGCCCATTTGTTCAAATTATTTTTGAGAATGAATTCTGTGTCCTCATTTTATAGTCCAACTTTGAAACGCAATGAAAAAATAGCGTTCAGAGAACAGATTGCCCTCAGCACCCACAACCTTTTTTCCTCAATTCTGCATATTTTTCCTTTTTGAGACTTCACAGTAGAACACTTTACATATGATTTCCATATTGTTGTCTATAGAAATGAAAGCACAATTTTGGATGTGTTATTAGGGTAAGTTCTGGTGACAGAGACCACTGTACTGTGAGTTTTCAGATGGCCTTCAAATAAATACTTAGTTTCATAACAAGTTTAAAAATAATAAGAGGAAGCTGGTTTTCAATAGGAATGTGGTCCACTATAAGTTTTGAATGTGCATCTCTGGCGAAAATTTGGTAAAGCTGCAATGAATTCCTGCCGAGATATTATGGTAATGCCCTCCCCTTGTGCACTACTCAGACGGCCTTCAAATAAATATTTTAAAGTTTTATAAAAAGTTTATAAATACAAATAGGAAACTGGTATTTAAAGAGGAACCTGGTTCATTATAAGATGCATCTCTGATAAAAATTTGGTAAAGCTGTGGTCAATATTTTTTGAGATATACATGTAGTTTTAAAGTCATCAGCCACTCAGACAGCCTTCAAATAAATACACTAAGTTTCATTAAAAGTTTAGAATATTCAGAGAAAGTTGGTTTTCAATAGGAACCTGGTCCATTATAAAATTTAACTCTGACCAAAATTTGGTAAACCTGCTGTCAAAATTTTTTGAGACATTACGGTAAGGTTGGGGGGGGGGGGTTAATGCCACTAAGACAGCCTTCAAATAAATACATTAAAAGTTTCATAAAAAGTTGAATAAATCATCAGAGAAAGCCAGTTTTCAATAGGAACCTGGTCCATTATAAGGTTACTTCTTTGACAATAATTTGGTAAAGCTACAATGAATATTTTCTGAGATATGGTGGTAATGTCGACAAGACGGACAGACAGACGGATGGATGATGCAGGGGATGACAATACCCTCGGGCACTTTTTGTGCCAAGGGTGATAAAAGGAAAAGGCAACCCAATGTTTCTGAACTCCGCTGACACATTCAGACTTTTTTTGTATCATACTTCATTATTTTGTTAAATTTTGATATCGATAACATTATCTATTTGGGCAAAATAAGAACAAATTTTCAGCAGTCCAGAAATCGACATTTTGATCAAGTCGCCACGGGTAGTGTGACTTTATACTTCTACTAATGACAGCGCCTCAAGCAGGCAAAAAATCAAATGCTCTCTAGATGGGGGAGATGTGAAAAAGACTGTTCACATGGCCATATTGGAAGAAGACAAATAGGAATAGGAATACAAAACTTTGTTGATCATTGATTATGCTAGGATTATTAGAAGGGTTGGAGGAAAATGAGACACCAGGTTTAGATGGCTATATGTGGAAGCCAGAATATTCTGAATCGAAATCTTCTGCTCTTCCCTCTTTCTGGAGTGCTCTTCCCACGTACCAACATTCTCACTGATCAGTGTTGACCATCTCTGGACAAACACAGTTGGTACGGCATCCTATTTCAGAAGTTTCCACTCTGGTAGTCCCATAACATAGTTCTGAATGTTTTCAAAATCATCCTTAATGAAATAATCCTCACAAACAACTATTCTGTTGAAGTTGAACTTATCAACCGTGTGACCTGTACCAACATTATATACCCATTTCATGGCCAGCTCCCGTTTTCTTAATCTTTGGTCTTTTGTAGTATTTGGAATTAGGAAAAAAATGCTTCCTTTCAGCATCACTGTCATCAGCTTTGTTAATGCAGCCAAATGCCTGACACTCAGGCATTTTTTTTATAGCTTCTTCTTTTCCAGTGGACATATCTCCGATACTTTTTTCTTCTTCACCACAACCTCTGAGTCAACAGATTGTTATTGTTTTGACGCATTGGCAGCCAAGCTTAGCGAAATCAAGTGGGTTGCCTATGTCACTTCCACACTGTCTCTCGCTTCATCTGATGTGAATTCAGCAACAATGCCTGACTTCATAACAACTAAATACTGTTGACCTAGGACACCTTTAGCTAGAGCTTAGATATATAAAGGGACTGCCAATATATATACAAAATTAGTTCTTAGTATAATAGACATGCTCCAATGAAATTTTCAATGGAATTTAGAAGGGTTGGGTTGCCTTTTTCTTTACATGAATTCATTGTAAATGTAGCTCTGGACACTATAAATGAGTGTCCAAGACATAAAGACATTACAATAGGCATGATACTAACCGTCATCAGCTCAGGTTGAATCTTTGTTGTGCTACTGTAACTAACATGCCAAATATAAATACATGTACAGCCATTTTTTCTTTGCTAATCAACCGTCCTTCCTTTTCAACACTGACAAATTGATCCTGAGTGGAAACAACTAGCAACAACTATGGTCCATACTTTTCCACTGTACCTTTTTAATATACATCACAATACTCCCATTTACCTGTTATTTCAATTCCCTATATCTAAATTTTGATGTAGCTCTGATTTTTGCATGGCACAATCTAAACAAAGAAGAGTCACTTCTTCAAGAAATAGAACCCTTCTAACTGCCACAGCCTTCTCAACATAAGATGGCATGATGCAGCAGACCTCCAAGGTAGTCTGTCAAATTTTCATTCTTTACAACCCCTACCTAAAAACGTTGTCAAATGTACATTTTGCTTCTTTCATAGCATATAACTTAGAATGCTGGTCTGGTTTTACTAAAAAAAAAAAAAAAAAAAATTCATGACCATACACATTTTTATGTTGTGTTTATGACAAACATGCTGATATGTAATACAGCTATAACAGAAAAAAAAAAAGAAAAAGAAAAAGAGAAACATATTTAGTAGCTATATATAGAATCATCATGTTGCTAATCTGAGATAATTTTCATATATTTTTAATCTTCAAGGCCACTCAGTGCTGCAAAACCAATATTTATGATGATATATGTACAGTAATGGCCATGGATGTGTTTTTCAATATACACGTACATATATCTGAGCACCAACTTCAACTTCTAATAAAAAATGGCTAAGTTTCCAATAAATCAAACAATAACAATTTTTACAAATGTTAATTGAGGTTAAAAAAAAAAAAGAAGTGCAGTGCTTACCCCTCTCCCTTTTAGTGAACCCAGGCTAAAATATTTATAAATACTAGGATTCCAGAATTCAAAGAGTTAAAATAACTTTACAAAGTTTGCATGGTAGAATCTAAATCACACAGTAGCCAACAGACTCAAAGTACCACTTTCAGTTCAAGGGGTGCGTGAATGGTCCAGATTCTACCACATAAACCATGAGTCATCTCTTAGGCTCAGAAATAAAATACAATGATCCTAATTCATCTCAAATTACAGCATGTCTCGTTGTTTGGATACAAAATCAACTGTTGAAGAACATCATCAATTCAAACAACATCAGTCAACTTGCTCAGGACTACTTGTAGGAAGGCCTTGAGGCCACAAATTGCTTATTGACATCATTTGTCCAGCACTGTACTGCTGCTCTGTACTCACAATCTGTACAGTGACACTTACTGATAAATGGTCCCAAAGCTTGATATCCCATAATTTCATCAAAAATTAACACACACACACACACACAAAAAAAAAAAAAAAAAATTAACATAGTCCTATCATTTTTCACAAACTTGCATCATCCTAGTCCTGAATATATTGTGATAAAGTTTTATGCAATTATGTTCAACCATTCTGTACAAAGAAGTCTAAAGTAATTCTAACACTAAAAAATTCATAGCAAAATAGGGAAAAAATCATAGTGCCACCTGGTGGCCAACATGTGCATTTTGTGACCCCAAATGACCCTGTATACAATATGAAGCCATAGGTCAATTACTTCTTGAGAATAAGAAATTTTGATTTTTCTTCATGATGATGATGATGATTTAAAATCCATAAAAAATGGAAAAATTATAGCATCATCACCTCCTTCACAAAGCTGGCAGAGGCCCACTGGAGAACACCTACATGTAAAATCAAGGTACTCCATACAACCTGTTTCACAATATTACAGTAAATGCACAAAATGTGGACATCATGACCCCAGGTCATCCATTATGCACTATCAAAGCATTTCTTATCCTCAAGAAATTTTCAATTGTTTAAAAAAAAAAATTTAAAAAAATTGAAACATTCTGTGCATCATTATCTCCTTCACATACATGGTAAAGTACCACCTAGGCAACACCCATGTGCAAAATTAAAAAATTTTATGTAAAAGTTTTTGAGAAGTCAAAAACGTGGAACTTTTAACAAGACAGATGGACAATGGATGGAAACATTTTTTACAGGCTCTGTTGGCTTACATCTTAGCCAAATATGATGACTCCTAATGACTTTGAAAATAGGTTAAGGTTGCTGTATTCTGAACTCACTCAAGCTTCCAATGAAATGCTTCTGCAGTACCAGCTTGACAGTATTAACTAAATTTTTCATAAGTTAAAAGTTACTGTGTCCAGAATGGTAAAAATATGATGCTTCTTTGATCCTATCTAGATTGGCTGTGTCAATCAACAAAATATTGTCATATTCTTGTGACAACTACCACTGTAATCTAATTTAGCCCTACTGACCACTAGACTGGGAGCCAGTATGTGA
Organism: Hermodice carunculata; assembly: GCA_964020975.1. NCBI lineage: Eukaryota > Metazoa > Annelida > Polychaeta > Eunicida > Amphinomidae > Hermodice > Hermodice carunculata. Next base: position 66,101,616 of record OZ026629.1, read on the forward strand.
TTGACATCTTAATAGTAAAATTTACTGATTTGCCTCAGAATCACAGAAATCTGGTTTTGCATATTTCATGACTGCAGGCTGCATATATACACACAACAGAAGAATGCTGGAGTCACAAATGAGTCTGGTTGTGTAGGGACAAGCGACATTATACACATGTGGATATCACACTCACCATGCCTGTGGTCAGTCTTGTGGCTGTACCCGGAGGCCTGCCAGCACCTCCTGAAACAATATATTAAATATGGTGAAACGCAAACTGGACAAAAAAAAAAAACCCAAACCCATCCTAAGAATTTACAACCAAAAACTGAGAGTGGTCCTCTCAGAATTAAAGCATCATAGGTATTTCAATTTTTCACCTGGACACTTTTCTGAAGAAATAACTCTTTAACCATAAACACTTGTACAGTCTTGAAGTTCTCCTTCGCCAAGTACTTTATTTTGTTTGAAAAGTGAAGGAGCTGAATTGTTATAGAACTTTTGTGAAGAAACTTTACCTTTGCAATGACGCAATATATACTTTATTCACTATTTTATCATGTGGCATTGCCTCTCATTTGGTGGCCGTTCTCGTCAAGCATTGCTACTTTCTGCCACAGTTTGACCATCCGGGTCTGTGACTTCACGGAAAAGAGCTTCTACACCAACTCCTACTGTAAACACAGACTCACAGAGGTAAATGTCAGTGTGCTCATGGATTACTGGATTAAAATGGGAATCCAAACAGGAAACTATTCCTGCTTGTCCAGTCTGCACACATTCGCTATCCTCCATGTGCCAGAGTCTTCCCAGCACTGATCATCTTCCCAAGTGCCAGCTTTGGTGATCTTCCGTGGCAGCTACAGCATGGTCAGGATTGGGCACAGACTCAGTCCCAGTTGCACTGACAAAGCCCGACTCAGTTGTAGCCCGGCTGTGGCTCCTTCCAGTCAGGCTGAATTTCTCTGTCCATCTCCCTTCCTAATAAACCTACATGTATATCTTCCCCCTCCCCGTGTCCTAAGTAAATTCCTCTTCAGAACAGGAACAGCTAAAACTGAGATTCAGCTCATTCTCTGCATCACTACCGCTCATGCTTTGTTTATAAATCACTATCCTCCATTGTATCACGACTCCCTTCCGTGACATCACGACAGAAAGCCCGCTTGATGGCCAAAAAAGCACAAACTTATCAACTTTGGGCCCTTCATGGGCAACAAAATTCTTTTGCAAATAATGTTGTTTTCCTGTGTGAATAAGGCAAATTTTCTTCAGAAAAGTGCTATAACACTCAAAATCGTTCAATCTGAGCAAAAAAAAATAAATCTTTTAGCGCTTGGGACCTTTCAACAGTTTATCAGGGGATGCATGAGAGGGAACACTGACAATACCAGATGTAGACCATTTGTCTGCCTCAGACAAAGAAGGCTCTAAATATACATTATTATTATATGATTCTCAAGGTTTCCAGGCAGATATTTTAATATAATCCAGCTCATTTTATGTCATTGCATGTACATATATATGTATGATACAAAATATTCAGTTAAAAACGTGAGAAGTCAGGCATCCTTTCCAACTGTACAAGAAAACACCCTGACCAGAGCAAATCAGGATTTGACATTTTAAGCCAAACACTTTTGAAAATATAAATATTGCACAAACCTACAATGAAAGGTTTCAACTGCTCACTCTTAGTGGAGAATTCGGAAAGAATTGAAGTCTAATGATGCTATTGGACTTTAGGAACATCATACATGTACAGGCTGTGAATTTGAACAAAATCACTGGCAGCCATGACCACCAAATTGTTTGCTTGAATGTGGGGCACAGTAGCTTTCAGCAGCCAAATACAGAAAATTTCTAGAATTTAGCCAAACATGTTGGGGCCTTTCACTCCTAACACATATGATTTGCTGGTTTGGGCTAATTTTTGACTACCTTTCAGGAGCAAACCTGAGTGCACTGCTCACTGCTGTATGTAAGACAAAACTCAATATGTACTCATCATTGATGGAACATTTCTTGAAGCTTGCACACTGCTCCCTCTTTGGAGAGAATTTGGAACAAAACTTGATCTGTTTTGTGGAACTCTTGCTGAGCAAACATGTACATGCATGTACTGTGGTCTGTCTTTAGAGACCACACCAATCTGAGACTGCTTATTGGGGCACTTTGCATAATACATTTCCTGATACATGTAGGTCCTTTCTTGAGACCACAACATGGTCATTCCTAGGGGTGGTCTCTGAAGATAGGTTTCACAGTACAGTAGTCCATCCTTTGAGAGACCACCTCTACTGCCATCCAAGTGGTCACATAAAGCAGCTGGTCTTCCAAAGGAGGTTTGACTGTCACCACCTGCCCAACAACTGACAATTAAATTGCATTCCCATCCATAATTTTGGTTCAAACATGACTGATGAGATGCAATTCCATCTTGCCATCATTTATTCACTCTTTTATTGGTATTATAAACATATTTTGGACCTGTAAACTAGTTTTAACAATATACAGATGGGTTTTACATGTACCTATCTGAAATTGAAAAGAATCCATAAGTGGTCCTTTCTATTATTTTGGATGGACACCGGTCATGTTCTGCAGGTGGTCTCCCAAGAGAGGTAAATTATCATTACAAGGTGATTTTGCAGAGTGTAAATGCTCACCAAAGGCAAGTCCTCTCCCAAAATAGGGGTCTTGAATTTCAAAAGATGGACAACAGTACATGTATTTTGAAAGTTACATGGTTATTCTAGTTACATGGGTGATAGTTTACTGTAATTCACTGAGAGAGTCTTTTCCCCTATTCTTTCAAATGGATATGCCAGTCTTTATTCATCTGAATTGAGTTTATAGACTTAAAACTTTCACCCATAAGTTATAACAGGCATAAGATTTATTTTTTTAGTTATATATACTTTTTTTGGGGGGGGGGGGGGAAAGATACATGTACTTCAGTAATAATACATTTACAAAACAGATATCTCACCTCCCATGGCCTTCATTTTGACTTGAATGTGCAGTTGATACTAACACACTATATAAGATATCACAGACCTGAAAAAAAAAGCAAAACATAAATATATATGAAAAGCATACTCTTGGCTTAAGGATACGCTCAGGGCTAGGTACATCTTCTACAAAATCTCAAATAAACAAATTATATCTCATATTTACCCCCATAAAGTATGCATTTCTGAAAAGTAAACTTACTGCGGAATCAAATGACACTATTGTTAATTACGTACTTTGTTCTCTGTTTATGCAGCAATTATGAAAAGATAGCATTCTTTTTTTCAAAAATGTTGATTCAACATTTCAGTTATGGTACTACATAAAAAAAAACTTTGAAAAAATAATGTTCCAACACCTATCCTCAAAAGCGAGTTTTGTTTTTCCCGTGTTTTGTGCCATTAATGAGCTGTAGTGGCCTGAAGTTAAACTGATGACACTCCATTTACACATCAAAGGATTTCGACTTTTCTCAAGTACTGTGAAAGAACCAGGCCTCACACAAAAAAATCTGAGACCCGCTTTTTTAGTTCAACTCTTTAGGATGACATTGGCAAAAACTAGATGTTATTTCAAGCAAAACTGTGGAAGATGAAAACGGAATAGTTTGGGATGTTGTTATGAAACGATCTTTTAAAAAATGAGTTCAAAGGCCAAGCCATCTTTGAAGGGATTACAGGCACTTATTCACAGTTTTTCCAGTTTGACAACTCTATAATCCGTAAGCATTGTTTGTTTGTTGACTACAATGAGATCGTTGATTAATCATACTTGAAAAGAACACAATTTATTAAGTTTTTGTTCAGAAAATTCTGAGTTCTGTATCAGACTCAGCATGTGCTGTCACAAGCGTGGTTTCATAACTGGCCACTGAGTGGCTATGCCTTATATGGCAGGCTCATTGGGATGATTGACAACTTCGTTGCAGGGTAACCACTGGCTGGCAAAGGAGAACAATATATGCAGGCCAGTTTGGGAATTCGTCAGTTTGGTTTATACTGATCTGAAGATATTGAAGCCTGACAAAAATCTGCATAACGCCCAGGCACTATTTTGGTCAGTCATGTATCAAAAGTTGGAAAATGCCGGTGTCTGTATATAACACGCAGGTAAAAAATACATTAGAACAAAGGCCAAGCGTACGCAAAGCACCGACCATACATCGGCCCCAAACCAGGCATTTGAAAAAACTGGACGTTCAGTCAATCAATGTCAATAAAATAATTGATGTTTTAACTTGTCTAATGGAAAAGCCCCGGAAACAGAACAGTGAGTGGAGATCGTCATTGGTATTTTCACAGTCACAAAACATGCATCTCCAACACATCCACTTTCATTCATATTTACTGACTGCTGTAAATCCATCAATTTATGCTAAAAAAAAAAAAAAAAGCCAAAGTTGTAACTGGGCCAAGCAGAAAGTTTGCGTAAATTTCTTGTATGTTTCAATGTGTCGGTAATATGGTTTAGGGTATCGTCATCTGGTGTGCAAAAACTGGCGGCTCAGTCATTTGTACGTTGTAGACAACCGACTTTGAAGTTTTAACACAACGAAAAGACTGTAGCTATGGTTTGTTCAAAAAGAGTATGAGGAAAGTATGTGTTTATATGCATTTTGTGAGGAAATATGGTAGTCTTCAGTGTTTTTGAGGACTGTTTTGATGAATGCATCATTATCGCCCAGCTGCCCATTCACCACAACCTATGACGATTCGAAACTGGCAAATATGAGGCTGAAAAAATGCTCTAGACCTCTGTGCCTGTGAATAACACACATCATAACATTATGAAAATAAATTTGGTGCCAAATGTGTGCATTAACTACGGGGAATTACAGTAGATCAATGTGGAATGTCGCAGTAAGTAAACCACTATAAATGCCGACTTCTGGGGGCGGGGCTTACTGGCATAACACGTCAAACTGCGAAGCCTGACCATAACACACAGACACGGATGGGAAAAGTTGTGCAAAATTCACCTTTTGGAATTAAGACTGATGAATTACGGACAGCTAAAACAAAGGAATATTACAAATTGCAGCTGATATATGAATATGTCAAAATTTGATTTTTTTCCCCAAATTACCCTGAGCTTATCCTGAAAATAAATTCTGTATACAGTGCATGACCACACCTACCCAACATCTGATAATGTGAAAATACTTGAACAAGGGAATCTCTTGCATGCACATTTATTTATTCTTCTGTTCTTTGTGAGACAGAACAGATAACATTTACTTCATAGCACCCAACTTGTGCAGATGAATGCAAATTTTATGGCTTAAAGCTTGAAGAACCTGCTTGTTATCCAATTAATACTCCACATCTCTAGTTCATTAGTGTACAATGTTTGTGAACAAAATTGCACAGCAAGCCAAGATGCATCTTTTTGTAATTTATTTAGCATACTATGGTCAGCCATTCTATATAAAATTGTCACCCCTGTTTCATTTTTATTGTTTCTATATCAAGAATAGGATTACACATTTAACAGGTAGGACATTCCAGCATATCAAAGCATGGATATGCAGCCTTCGTTGATAATTGCCACTTAGATGTGAATTTTGTTCCCCAAGTCCATAACCTTACCGTAAAAAAAGAAAACAAAATTCTCAGTCTCTTGTTACCAAAGTGTTGAGCTGGGTCCCCCTTTCAAAGACAAAGAATCTAACAGCATACATGTACTTCTGGGTCCATTTTGACAATTGTGACCCGAAAAAGTACCTTGTTACTTTGAGTGCATATTTGGCCACACACATAGTACAATATTGTTAATACAATATTCAAGATACTTATATTAAGAGACCAGTCCAATTTTGTGACCACATTTCTGGCCACTGTGGCCACATTTTTAAAATCTGAAGATATGAACTGAATTTTCCGCAAGAGTCTGCACCTCTGGTGGGGCTATGTCCATGACCACTGTATGCCGCATGTTTTGCTCCATGACTTTTGCGCCAAGAACTGCCACTATATCTTTATTCTGTGTAAAACCACCCTAGTAATCCAAAATACCCAGTATCCCCTCAACCCCTATTTATTCCCTTTATTCTTTTACCCTCCCTTCTTAAAATGGCCAGATCCCACATACAGTAAAACCTCCCTATACTGAACACCCTTGGGACCGGAAAAAAGTGTTTGGTATAGTCATAGATCGTCGAGGCAAAGTGTGAAAAGTTGATTTTATCGAGGGGCAATAAATGCCCGTACGGGGATGTCTTCAAAGACGCTTGCCGGGTAACCTATCCATTAGCCTTGACGATCTATGGTATAGTGAGGTGTTCGGTATAGGGAGGTTTGCTTACATTGGAAGTATATGTTTGGGACCGAGAAATGGTGTTCAGTATAGAGAGGTGTTCGGTTAGAGAGGTTTTACTGTACATGTACATCAACTGCTGTGAAAGCATTGAAATCGATGGTTATCAAGCTCATCACCTTCCCTAAAAAGCCTCTATCTCAATGTGACTGTTCATGGCATATGAATACATTGAATGCAGACAAGTGCTATTTTAATGAAGTAATCCATATTGGTTGGTTTATGGTAAATATCATCTGTCCTAAATGGAAGTCTTCCTGGGACATGATGGCGACTGTAATTCGATCCCGATGTACCCACACCTCCTGAGCGTAGTGGTTGCTGGTGACCTTTGATTCAACACTTTCACAGGAGTTGATGTATGTGGGCCATGGCTGTTTTAATAACGAATGGTAAAGGAATATATAGGGGGATGGGGGGCATACTGGGTATTTTGGATCACTAGGTACACTTTCACAGGAGTTGATGTATGCGGGCCATGGCTGTTTTAATAATGAATGGTAAAGGAATAAATAGGGGGACGGGGGGCATACTGGGTATTTTGGATCACTAGGGTGCTTCTACACGGAATAAAGATATACTGGCAGTTCTTTGGGTAAAAGTCACGTAGTGAAACATGTGGCATACTGCGGTCATGGCATAGCCCCGCCAGAGGCACAGACTCTTGCGGAAACTTTGGTTTATAGCTTCAGATTTTTTAAATGTGGCCTCAAACTTGCACCCGCCTTTTAAGTATCTTGGGTAATGTATTGATAATACTGTACTATATGTATGGCCACATATGCACTCCGCCCATATTCTGGAGTTCGCTGTGACGTCACACCCCATTAAGAACTTGGTGAAAATTCACCGACTTCACCATTCACTTACATGGAAACCTTGGATACTTTGCTGATAAAGTTTCGCAGATCTTAGAGCTATTTACGAGTTTAACTTATGGTACTGAAGAAGTTGTAATCTTGTAAAACCAGATGCAAAATTGTGTCAAAATATCTTGTCAAAAAGCTGAACTTTGAGCGGGTTTTTGTTGGTCTTTTATAGCAAGGAGCATGCAGGTTGTTATACTGAATGGTCACCTAGCTCTTTGTGGCTGCATTACTGTTGTTCACAACTTTAAGTTACGTTTGGTTGGCCAGTGCCGAAAGTTCATGATGTGCGAACTCGAGAATACAGTGACAACTTGTTATAATGACACCATCTGTTCCTTTTGAAATGGGTGACATAACTTCAAATATGTCAGATAAATGAATCAAAGAACAAACAAAATAAAATTTTGCCATTCAAAACTTGTGTCATTATAATGAATATATGTCGGATATCTGAATGTTGCTATAAAGAGGTTTCACTGTAATTTCACAATAAAATTGTCCCTACCTGTTGAAAAATTTATGAACTAAGAGTAAATATATTTTACCATCTGAAGTTCTATTATCAATTGTCATAGCTCTATATTCTATGTGTAATATTTCTGTGATTCAGACTTAAACAACAACTCTCATAAGTAACACTTAATTTTATTACAGAGCCAGAGGGAAAGACTAAAGCATTTAACCCTCAACATTCTTTGTCCAGTGCCAGTGGGACATAACAGCCTGAGAGCAGGCTTTCTCCCAAGTCAACTTTTCACCCATGTTAGGTTGTGCTGAGCCTGCCTGCTCCATCAATGCAACTTGGGCCTGAAAACCAAGGTAAGGGAGTTGAAGGGTTTTTTAAACCATATTTCTGACAAACTCTGGCTTCAATGGACAATCATGTTGACATTGCTGTTGTTTACATCAACTCACCCAAGTCTTAAGGGGTAACCATCCACTAATTACGGAAACTGCCTGGTACAAGGAAACCTGGCGAATCATAAGCCAGAACAGGTCTTCCAGGCTATTCTTCGCATGCACTGCGATACAGCATTCAGTTTAGATTGGTATTTTCAGGTTCAAATACTGCCACAGCACGGGCTGGACAATGTTGACGATTCGGACTTCATTCACATTATGAGGTTCATGATCTGCCTTGCCCTTGACTCAGCGACTAACTTTTCGATTCATTCCACAGATTTTTTACAGTTGTGTAGTATTAATTATGAGTGCCGGCAATCATGAACTCTGTACTTACTTTTTTTGAACATACTTACACTCGTTTAACTCAGTTGCGTGGCGGTTTTTACTCAATTGACAGTTACTATGCCAACTGCTGTGGACGCTACCAATTCCGAAGTACCTGTCGGCTGTGGAATGCACGCAAGGAATGCTGGGTAATATTGAAGCTTTGACATACATGGTACCCTGCACCGCCGTGATTGATCCAGTCATTACAGTGCTGGGTTCCATACTAATATTTCAAGTTGGTAAAAGCAGTGATCGCAACACATTTTGAAATTACGGGTGCAAACCAGTTACTTTTACATGTGCTCCAACCTTCCATAATTTTACCACAGACGAGACAATATATTATATGTATCATATGTATGTATGTTTGTACCTACGACGAGGCTACGTCCGTATGTATGTATGTATGTATGTATATATGTATGTATGTATGTATGTATGTATGTATGTATGTACGTACGTTCGTACGTATGTAAGTGGGAGTGTGTGTATCTTGAATTTGAAATGGAATCGCAAAAGACAGACCTATTAAAATTAATATCCAAACCAGCAAACTGACTTCATTTTTTGGACTTAATATTTTGGAACCAAGTACACAACCAAGTAACCATAGTTGTATAACTTTATTGCATGGATCATATATACATCATGCATTAATTTAGGACATAAACTTATACTCTTAAACCTGTATATTGACTGCTATGGGCTTTGTAGAATCTGTGACTGTGTGCACTTAAGTTGGAACTCAAATTTATAATTGCCACAAACACGAGCGTTTTATGAAAATGTAAGTGTTCTTTGTGAATTTTTTATAATACTGTATATCTTGTAAATATTCAAGATAAAATGACCAATCTTGTGCTACTTTCATCTCAATATATGTGTATTTGTAAAAGAGTATCAGGGATTTTTCACATATCTTCTCTTTGTTTCGTTTTATTCTATTTAATTTTTTTTACTTTACTTTAGTTTAGTTTGCTTCGCTTCATTTCATTGTTTACAAAGGCGATGTAAAAATAGAAAAGAAATATCTGTTTTTCGTTTTGGTCTTTTAATGGCAAAATATGCGGGATTCTTCATTTTATACTCTCATCAAAAAAGAACTGATAGATCATTTCTTAGAAAATCCATGTTACGTTTTTGCACATTTTTTTGTTTTATCGTGTACAACGGTTTTGGTTCGATCAAAATATCCTTATTAGCTTTTATAAATATATCCATAGGAAAGGGCATTTTTCCCAAATATATATACTATCTACAATAAAGGTCTAAAAGTTAACATGTTGTCCATCAACTATCACGTTAAAATGAAATCTTGCCCAGAATAATTGACAAAAGATACTGACATTTTGTATCTGATAATTTGGTATCATATTAGCTGATTTAAGTTTGCTCTGTTTGTTTTCTTATATTTGTTTGTTTTGTGTGTGTGTGTGTACTTTTTTGTTTTGCTTTTTCGTTTATTTTATTTTTTCTAATGCAAACAAATAAAAACATGCTCTTTTCCATCAATGCCCCAAGTAAGCATTTTTAAAAATTTACCTTTTTTATTGACTGTCCATTGGATTGGCAGGTGTCAGAAACCCATGCGTAGAACTTAGAATTTTGTGTCTGTCTGTGACAGCTATGAAGGTACAGAGATTTTAAAATTGTTATTGCCCATGATTTCCATAATTATGAACATCATGAATATCTAAACCAAATGCACGACTTCAATATACTAGGTCAATCACCATGGTAAGTTTGGTGCTTCTGGCAACAATAGTGTCCGAAAAGAGCTCCGGATGAAATTAGCCGTGAATAAATAAATAAACAAACAAACAAACAAATAAATAATTCATTAAAAACAATGAAGAAACTAATAAATTACGATTGAACTTATTCTGCATGACATGGGATCCCAGGTAAATAACAGAAATTAATTAATCCAGCTTCCATTTCCAAGTGCTTAATTAACTCTCTCAATCACACACCAGTATAATGTGCTTCAGAATTTCTTAATCTTGATGCCTTGATCTCCCATTATAGTATAAAGGTGGTGTCAATTTGTCCTTCTATATTTCAGGGAGTAGGAATTTGAAAAAAAAATGAAACTCTGGAAATTAAATCCTGTTCTAGGGTTAAAACTTGGGGGATATTGCAATTTTGGAAACGAGTAGACTACATGCATAGTGTTTCGGCACGGAAAAAATACTAACTTTGCACAAAAATATATGTGATTTGCAAAAAGTAAACATTATATCCTGAGAAGAAATATCAATTTTTCAAATCATCTGCAAAGTAGAGCCTGATTTTCTTGATTGAGGAGGTAACAATCCAGTAGTTTCAAGCAGATTGACAGGCATTACGCTGGAAAATTGAATTTACAAACTGTTTTCAGAGGAAAAAAGTTTTGTCTGAGATATATCGATTAAATTCGATGATCCACTGATTATTTACGGCATGTTTTGTGTGTGTGTGTGTGTGTGTGTATGTCTCTGTGCGCGTGTGTCTGTGTGCATACGTACCTCTCTCTCTCTCTCTCTCTCTCTCTGTGTGTGTGTGTGTGTGTGTGTGTGTGTGTGTGCGTGCGTCTGTCTGTGTGCGCATGCTGGGATGATAAGGACTTTCACGACCTTCTGGCACATTACATCATTTTACAGAATACCCAAAACATACCACGTAATTTTTGTCACTTGGAAACAAGTTGTGCTTCAAATTTACTGCTCGAAGGTTTTTTCTTATCTATCACCTTTACCTGAATGTTAACGAAAACATATTATGCACCCCCTCCTCCGCCAGTTTCGGTGTGCTGTTATCAATTGAGTTACGTCTCTTATCTGTTTCCTGTCTGACCAGTTATTTCCGGATTCCACATCAGTATTATACTTAAACTTATCCTGTGGTGTTTGTGTTCTAACTTTAAGTCGTTAAGATGTGTTGAGATGGAGTCACTCTTTTAGACATTACTGAAATTATGCAAACCTGTCGTCCAATATTGACTGTTAGTTTTAGTTTCGTCCGTGTGAATTATGCTATTACCTTATAAAGGGTCTCTTTGTAATATTATTTGGTCCTATCTACTGTTGTGTATACCTGGAAACTAACACAAAAGTGAAAAGGTATTGAATACAATAATTTAATTCTTTCTATAAGATATGATTATCTATGAGAATTTGACGCTTGTCTTGCACATACATGTACGTATGTTTGTATCACAACATTTGTGACATGTTTTGAACATTTATATTCTGTTATTTTCATCAAATATGGTATTTAAAATTTCACTGGGATATGCACGGATACAGAGAGGATCGAGAGTTAGTACATTTGGTGAGATATCTGCTTCATGCACTAAGCACGCTTTCGGATAAAAGAGGCATTGTTCTTAACTTCCTGCTTGAGTAATTGTAGTCTATAAAATTAAAGTAAATGTCAAGTTTGTAAAATACAGTAGAATCCGGCAAAAGATCACCTCAGTAATGAGACCACCGTATAAATAAGACCAGGCTTGCATTAGCCATGTGTTTTCCTTTCATTGTATATGAATGTACCATCGGTTTCAGAATTAAGGCCACCTCTGAATAAAGACCACTTTTAGGTGCAGCTGTCGGTGGTCGTACTACCAGGGTTCCACTTTAAATTAAGCACCGTAAAATGGTAAAGCTGGAAAGATTATCCGTTCCTATCACACATTAATTTTGTGGTAATTATTACTACTTTATGCTTCGACACATGATTGAAATTAACTTTATAACTGTGCTACACAAGTTGTTCAGTTATTTTGCCGGGCTTTTCATATGAAAGGTGTACGTATTTGGCTTTGTCCGCTGTTGCATTTTTTTTTTTTACATAAAGGTCAGTGTTACATCTTTGAGGAAGCTAGAAGTCCAGCTTCATCTTAAAACTCAAATGTTTGTAAATTCTACTTAATCTCCCTACCAATTACATGTGTTCTGTGGTACTTTGTACGTTATAACATACACCTAAATGTTTATGCCACGACACAGAAAGTGAAATAAGCAAGCTGATTTGGGTGGTTATTTTTCAATCTACACACAAAATGCATTTGTTTCAACATTTATAATTGTGTGAAAGTTGCTGTAAGTAACTTGAGACAACGCATGCAAATATATATGGCTGCCTCTTGGAGTCATATATCAAATGTCGCTGATGGTGTAAAGGTAATAACTTCTGAAAGCCCATGAAATTTTGATAATATATGTATTGTACTTAGACTCATTGCCAGTCAGTTTCCTTTGTTACATGTATTAGTGCACTTCTTTTTATTCTGAGAAAGTCGCGTTTCTCCAAAACTCCTTGGACATTTTTAAAGACTCCACTGGGTGTTTATGAGCCCTGAACTATTTAAATACATTTGAACTCAGTCGGTTTTCTACTGAACTTTCTTACACTTACGGAAAATATCAACAACAATGGACACAGAGGAATATTATTGATATTTTGACATTTTTTGCCTGAACTTCAGGCAGTTCTTTTGATTCATGACTATGAACGCTGGTGCATTTGTGGTACAATGTATTTCGCTAATCTACTTTCTAAAAAAGCCTTTCGCATTCCAACTTGTTCCCCACAATTATTTGCTGTTGCACCTTGTCATAAAAATGATTGCAGTTGAACAATCTGTAACGTACATGACCAGTTTTTTTGTCACTAAAGAAAAATCAACATTTGGTTTGAAACAGTTTCAGGGTTTGCTGCACCTTAAACGTATTGATTTCTTTCCTAAATATCTCATTTACAATATTTTAGTATCTGCTTTCTGCGTCGCCATATTGTTCAAACTGTTTAATTTCTAATATTAATACTCACATATACGAACTCATGTGATAATATTATGAGTCTGGTTGTTCTCTACTCACGATTTTGCAAGTGTATTACAGAAGATTTTATCTTGTTACCACAGCCTATGATCTGTTCAGTAAATGACATTGTAATATTTGTTAGCACTGTTCCTAGCTCGGGTTTAATCATCAATACACAGACCTGTGTTGCTATTATCAAAAAGAATCTCCCTTCATGCCGAATCTTTGAAGAATAAGAAATGTGGTGAATTATTTGTCACAGTGTGCATGCAAATATAGACTAATACGGTAGTTCAAACTTTTCAAATGTTCCTAAGTAGCAGAAATTAACAGTCTACAACTTCTGTTTGTGGCTCATTGCATGCACCTATAGCGCAAACCTGTGAATTGAACTTGGAGTGGTACCCCTATCTATAATAGTTTAGAAGATAATCAATATTTAAATTATGTTATGCACAATTCCCTCCCTGTCGCTTGGAACTTGAGCCAAAACCTTCCTGATCACTTGGTTGTGCGTGTACACACGTACAGACTCTGCAACGTTGGGGATGTTCTTTAACTGTACGCCTAAATGTAATGTTACAGTGATTCAAAGTTGATGCCACTGGCACCGTGAATTGTGGGTTTGTTAGATTCAACCTTGAAATTCCAAAATAAATGCAAATAAAGAGAATTTGTGGGCCGCTTTTTAGGCGCACGTGCTAGGAGCAATTCAGTGAAAACCGCACAGAATAGGGTTGAACCGGTAACTAGTTATTTCCACATTTTTGCATTCTGATGTCACATCGTAATTTCAGTTCAAAGCAGATTCTTGTCACCAATTAAAAGGAAAGGGACATACTTTATCTTATTTATGATCTGCTGATCATGGCCTTTGCAACAATGTATCCTTTGTTTATGTATATGTTGATTTTTAACTTCATGGAGTCGGACAGATGATAGTGGACCTAGTTTACCGGGGCACAGTTCGATTACATATTTTGCGGTTTACCGGGGCATATAGCTCGACTACCCTAAAACTAGTCTTTACGATGATACAGCTCTAAAACTCTCGTAACACTCTTATTACTTTACTAGATATACCATAATGAGATATATTGTGAACTCATCTTAGCTGGTTATTAAATAAACTGTAATGTACGAACGTGGGTCTTTTACAAAATTGTTTCTTTACGGCAGTCTTCCAGTCTGACCGACATACAAATAGTGCTGCTTCAGTGAAAATGTCGCTAATAAGTGTGGACCTGAAGTTGCTATAAACATATCGAAAAGGTCCGATATTGGATAAATTGTTGTCCAGTATTGTTGAAACAAGTTTCCAGATAAAACTTAAAGGTCCAATATCAAAGAACCAAGTTTTGAAATAACAAATATTGAATGTAAAATAGCTGTTTTTCATTCCTTCAATGAAAGAAAGGTAATCATTCAGTTCTGTCTCCAAGATCATTTTTGAAGCTGGGTTTGTTGTATTAACAAAACGACAATAAATGAAATATAGGTCCTAGAAAAACAGTTGCAAACAAGCTCTAAGGTCCAACATTTTTCTTTCATTGGTGGAATACTTTTACCATCAATAGTGTGCTTTCCAATAGGAAGAGTGTCATGCGAACATGGACTTCAAACAGGTCTTGGCATATTGAAAAAAAAAATGAAACCTGTAAAATGAATTTGTGTCGTTCTTTAAAGTGGTGTAATCAATCGGAATAAGTAGAGAACTGTTGATTGAACGAATTATTGTGCGGACTTTATGCAGAGATCGAATAATCATTATTGTAAACATGTATTAAAGATATACCTTCCTTCTTCGTCTCCGTTTTTGTTGTTGTTTTATTTGGAGTTGTTTGCTGTTTTATTTGAATTTTTTTGCGGGGGGAGGGGTTGTTATTGGACCTTTTGGCGCTGATGGAGGTGTCCATCGACACCCCAGACATTCCCCTGGCTACGCGCCCGGACCTGGTGGGTATACTCATTGGACCAGGTCAAGTTATGCTAAAAGCAATATTAGTCTTTGTTGGTGGGTTTAGGCCTGATTCCAGGAAGCTCTGAATAGAAAACCACAAATTTCTGAGAAATATAAACAGTGCCAGAGACTCAATTCATGTATCGGGCTTTCAGTGTCAAGCATGCTGTATTATCTAGAAATATCTTTCAGTTTGACAATGTTCGTTCTACAGCTTATAGCCTACAGTATGTACTAACATTACATTGCACTTGAGGAGTAAAGGGAGAATACGGATTGGTAGTTTTACATTCGTGGATCTACCCCAAGGGGGAACCATTACATTTTCTGGTTGTCTGTCCGTCCATCCGTGGCTCCGCCCACCATTTGTCTGTGAATACGATATATCAAGACTTACTGACCAGCTGAAACTCAAATTTACCTCATTTTTACGTTAAAACATTTCTTCATTTGGTAACATTTAACACTTTGATATCATTTTCAAGGTCACAGGTCGAGAAGTCCTGTTTGTGCACAGATACTCATCAGCCAATGCTTCGCATTGAAGTCCCTTCAGTTTATATTTTGACCAGGGAACGCCCGAATATCGACCCAGCAACCTTCGGCACCTATCAACCAGCTGAAAATGGGAAACTATATATATATCATTGCATCTAGATACTGACGAGACGGCCCAGCATAGTACATTAAATGTAATCTTTATTTTTATATTCAGAACATCTCTTTGAAGTGTGGACTGGAATTCATGTTTTGTTTCTGAAAATATTGCATGATTTGTGTTCTGATTCCTGCTCCACGTTGTTTATGGAAACTGCTGAACAATCAATCCAAAACAAGAATATTGAAGTCAGACCACATGATTTACCGTGGTACAACTCCAACTTACGTTCTCTTAAATGTCAGGTTAAAAGAAAATACGAAAATGCTAAACGTCAAAATTTCGATGCCCGTGCATGGACCTCTTTCCGTTAAGTTCGAAACCATTATCAACAACAGCTTAAAATTGCTAAAGACGAGTACAATACTAAGCTTTGTGAGGACCTCAACAGCCCTTTGAAGAAAACCAAAAGTTAGTGGCGCACATATAATAATTTTTATCCGAAATCAATCTTCAACTATTGCTTCTCTCATACATGATGGTAAGCACATTTCTGATTTCTTGAAATTTTTAATTTCTACTTCCTAGAACAATGTAACGTTGATTATGCAACTGCCAATTTAACCGAACATACTGATCCTGCTGAATCTACTCTTGACTCACTCATTGTAATGAAAAAAGAAGTTCTTGAGGTGCTGTTGAGTCTTGACATAACAAAAGCTTCTGATCTTGATGGTATATGTGCAAAACTACTCAAAGAAGCCGCATCTGTTATCTCCCCCTTACTTGCTAGACTATTTAACTTTTCACTTTCTAATAGATAATTCGCTTCAGCTTGGAAAAGAGCAAACGTTTCTCCACTTTGTAAAAAATGCTCGGAGAATTTATGGCATAATTACAGGCCTGTGTCTCTACTCAGGTGAGTTGGAAAAGTACTAGAAAAGATCATTTTTACGCATGTATTTAACTATTTTCGGGACAACATTGTTATCTCTGCTCATCAGTCTGGTTTCATACCGGGCGAGTCGATGGTTCACCAGTGGCTCCTCCTCCATCATGAACTATGTTTAGCCTTTGATCATCAAAAGGAAGTACGAATCATTTTCTTGGACATTAGTAAAGCTTTTGACAAGGTTTGGCATTCTGGCCTTTTGTACAAATCGAAGAGAGCAGGTATTGAGGTGGATCTTCACGATTGGTTTTCGGATTATCTAAAGAATCGTTACCAACGCTTAGTTATTCAAGGCCAATCCTCCAGTTGGGGAACAATTTGTGCTGGAGTGCCTCAAGGTTCCGTGCTTTAGCCTCTTATATTTCTTATTTACATGAACGATATTGTAGATCTTGTTCGTTGTAACATAAAATTGTTTGCTGATGATACCTCTCTGTACTTACACATTGATAATCCCATTACTGCCGCTGAAATTATAAATTCGGATCTTGATATTGATCAATGGTCCAAAGATTGGCTTGTGACCTTTAATGCTCTAAAAGCTAACTCCATGCTCATCTCTCGTAAGACAAACCAAACTAACCATCCATCTATTCATTTTCAAGGTCATGTATTGCAAAATGTTACCCATCACAAACACCTTGGATAACAATACGTTCCGATTTAAAATGGTCCAATCACATTACTGAAATCTCTAACAAATCCAGTAAACTGATTAACATTATGAAAAACCTCAAGTTTAGATTGGACAGAAATACACCCAAAACTATTTATACTAGTTTTGTCAGGCCGATTCTCGAATATGGTAGTCAAGTGTGGATTGCCTGTACGGGATTTGACGAGGAAAGGCTGGAAAACGTTCGATCAAATGCTGCTCGTATAGTTACTGGTGCAATGCACGGAACGAGCAATGCTAAGCTACGCGAGTAAACCGGATGGTCAACTCTTGCCAAACGTAGAGCAGTATCAAAGTTGACCGTAATGTACAAACTTGTCGAGAAGCTCGTTCCTGACTCATTGTGCTCAATTCTTCTTACTGCTTCTACTGCGGGTTACCAAACCTATCATACTCGTCACCAATCTAATCTTCCACATTTTGGTGCTTGTACTGAACTCTTTGATAATTCATTTTTTTTTGCCTCGACTATATTAGGCTGTGGAATCAGTTACTTTTAGAAATTTAGCGTCAACCAAAATATTCAAATCAAATATTCTGAAGCCAGTGGTCAGAGCTATCAAATTTCCTGAATTATACAATTTTGGTGACCAATTTCTCGCAGTTCAACACACCCGCCTTCGCCTGGGCGCGAGTCAATTAAATTCTCACTTGTTTAAGATCAAGATCAAGATCATTCAAGAGTCTCCCGAAAGTTCAGGCATGTGCTGTCTGCCCTCCCGACTCCCCATACAATTACCCCCAAGAATATCACGAAAATTACCACAAATGTCATTCTAAAAAAATAATGTGGTAAATTTTAACAAATCTGCTTTTCACAGTGAATTTTTTCAAGGCAAATTAAGCTTCTGAACCTCTCGCGGCGTGTTTAGCACTCATGCCACCCACTCAAACTTGAATTCAAGTACCCTCATTTGCGATGAAAATGCGTGTCTATTTTAGAACATTATTCCAGGGAAGCATGCCCCCGAGCCCCCTCGAAAGGCATCGCGGGTTCGCCACTCGTCATTTCATAATCTTCCGAAGATATACCTCCACCACATTGGCAACACTGTGCAATACGATCACCATGGTAACATAGCATTTCATTTTTAGGGTGTCGTGTTACCTTTTACCTCATTAACTGGATATTTCCATTTTTTTTCTTGCAATTTGCACTACTTTACGATGTCAAAATCAAAACTACATAAGCAACCATACGTTCGCATCAAATTTGTTGAGCCAAACCGATGTCACTTGTTCTCCAATCATTTACACAGAAACCTACCTTGTCATCTAATATTTAAAGAGACTTAAAAAAGGGAGATGAATTGGTATACATTCAGTTTTATGTCAATTAAACGAACGACGGCAACGAGGCAGTTTTGTGTGATAAATGTGCATATCCAATATGTGTTATGTTTGTTCTTCTGCAAGACTGCTGCAAGAGTTGTTATGAACGATTAGACTCAGCTGTGCAAGGCAAATTATTTTTTGGTAAAAAGCTTGTCCATCATATACTATACTGAGGAAGCTGCATCTCATTTTTTGTTGTAAGAAAATCGATAGAGAGCTCGGTATTTAACATTTGCTGCAGTGTTTGACTTATATCCAGTGTGCTGCTTCGTTTGGATATGTCTATCACCTTTCTTTTTTCCCCTTCTTTTTGCGGTTGGACATGTCTACGGTGTACATGGTCTAAAATAATTCATTTCTTTTAAATTTTGATTATTAAAAATTGCTGTAAGATGTCACTTTATACCATACGCTTTGTGACCACGGAACGGCCAGGTCTCGAACCAGCAACCTTCGACACCAATCACCCAGCGGAAAATGGGAAACGCATTTACAAACTGCACCAAATCCCCATTCTTCAGAGCAGGGAAGCAACCTTTGAAAACTCTTGTACACTTGTAAGTTATCTGAAGAGAAAAAACTGTTAATCGTTAAAATTCTACACTCATTATACATTGGCTTGCTTGTATATTTTGCTATATTTTGTATGGACATTTGATGAACGTTACGCCTGCAACTACATACCAACTACGTACCAAAATATGAGAAAATTTGTATCACTGTGTGAAATGCAGCCGATGACGGATTTTGGCTGCATGTTGTTCTTGTTGGTCAATATGCACACGCACACGTTTTTCGTGATCTCTCTCTCTCTCTCTCTCTCTCTCTCTCTCTCTCTCTCTCTCTCTCTCTCTCTCTCTCTCTCGCTCTCTCGCTCTCTCTCTCTCTCTCTCTCTCTCTCTCTCTCTCTCTCTCTCTCTCTCTCTCTCTCTCTTCCCCCCCCCGAATCTATGTGTCCCTCCGAATTTAGTACAAAGTATTTTGATAATCTGAAGTTCATGTATTGGATTCCTTATCTTTTCAGGTATATTCCCTTTGAACACATTTTACATAACTTTGGATACTGAACCACGGCTCTGGTACGTTAGTATTTTAAATGGTTCCTTTGCCGTAGTGCAACTGTGTTGCTCCCGTATTTATTACATATTTCACAGTAAAAAGTGCATATAAACAAATACAGGCTCCTGCTAATTATTCACTAAAAGACAATATTCCAAAGGCAATAGTCTTATAAAAGGATGCATGAGAGGAGATGATACTTCGTTTTAACTCATATATTCAGAGCACCTATCAACATGGCATCCGTATCAACCTTCTTTTTCTGTTCTGGCCAATATACAAGTGCTGGCCCAATCTTTTATTTATACTGAATATGGTTACCATACAGCTCGAGCAATTCGTTGTCAGGTTGGGTACCGAAACCAAATTGACACCCCCTAGCGGCAAAAATCTATGAACAACATAGATCTTTTAGTATCATATTACATTTTATTGAATGATATCCGTTACCAGTAACAACGGTAAATACACAGCTGTGACATTAGTGCAACACAGAACAACCATAGAGGGATGTTGTCGCCATTGCGTTTTCTTTCTAAACAAAAAATTCCATCAGTATTTTTTATTTTGAAACAAAATGGAATTTTATCTATGTACCACACATTTTGTGTTTCGATTTACTATCCTCACATATTCGACAGGACAAAAGCTTAAAGAATGACGAGGTCATTGACTATCGCTGGGCGGAAACCTTAACTGAGCAACTGCATTACATTTGTCTACTCACCTTAGAAATAGTCTGCGGCATGCTAGGCTCCGCGAAAGACGTAGCACTAATAATCCCAAAATTTAAGTCTTGAGCAGCTTCCGGCTCGATCAAATTTCCACGAAACTTCTTAAAAATATCAATTTCTCAATTGCAGGACCATTAGTTTTGATCAATAATCAGTCCAATAATACAAGAGTGTTTTCATGATAATTAAAAATTACCAATGTGTTGTCCGTTAAAAAGGATAACATTATTCTAAATAATTGCTAGATAATTTGTTTCTTCTCGCTTTCCAGAAAGCTTTTTTTGGCAGTTAATGTGTAGGGTTCATCTCTAAGTCATTCCTGCAACAAGAAGAAATAGCCGACTAGGCTTTCACAATCAAATCTATTATCAAATGTTTCCACTCCATTCGGTCATGCATTGGACCCAAATTAGGACTGCATGGAGTTTGTCTGTGGTTTTGTTCGTTTGTTTCAACAAAATTAAACAGAAATGTTATTTTTTGACAATATTACCCCTCTCTTAACTGTAAAAATCATCCTATCACTAGCCTCACGCAAGTCTGATACATGACAAACCCAAATATCTTTAATCCAACTAATTTCCTACATTGTAATTATATATAATTAGGCTCTAAAGGGTTGACAAAGTTGAGATCTCACAAATGGGTATCAGAATGAGAATTTCTTTTAAAAATAAAATAATGAGAAAAGCTACAACTTCAATTCGCCATTCGTCAATGTCAGAGTACCTAATGCAGCTTATTACTCGAAGTTGGCGTCAATGAACGATGTCATTAATGTGGTGCAATACCCAGTTGAGTGTGCAATCCAACATATAGAGTCGCATAATGCGTAATAGTTATGATTTGTCTATTGCAACCTCTCAGTGCAGAGAACATGTACATTAGTAACACTCTAAACCACTAAAATCTAGTTTAAATAAATACATTTATAATAAGAGACATTTGTAGTGTATGGTTAGCTGGACTGCAAACACATTATAAAATATCAAACTCTTTTATCTCCGATTGTGCAAGCCTGAGTCCGCACATTTATCCCTTTTCGTCTAAGAATAAAGCCGTAATTCTTCAGCCATCAGTGCGTCTATCGTCTATAATTTGCATAGAAGAATGCTAGCACATATACCTTTCCTGAAAAGAACTGCTAATTTTAAACCATTACAAAAAGATAAGTTTGCTAAACGTTTTTAGACTGATACTTCATGATGTCAGGAGACTGATGATAGAATCTATTTGATATGATACTTCATTATGTTAGGAGACTGATGATAAAATCTATTTAATGTGTCGCGGTTAAAAACGCTCTTTGATGGCGTTACACGTTTATTAACATCATCAGTACTGGATTGAGACAAATGCGAATTCAGAGAGGCGTAGAGAGGCAACTGTGACTCCGCTTTTAATAAGTAAATGAGGTGTTCGAGTAAGTTGATTCATATTGTGCCAGTTGATTGACCAAGTGTTTGGCAGTGAAGATAAAGTATTTACACCGCATTAGAACACATATTGTGTAACCATGTTGCTTCAGCCATAATGACATGTTTTCTCTGTCGGGTTTGTTGGTCGTGTCCATGCGGTTATTCTTTGTGCATTTTTCTTTTTCAGCAGCCATGTTTGATCTCCCAATGCGCGTATCAAATGTCGTTATGCTTAAAGTTTGCACTTCAATGCGGTTGCTCTGGATAGATGAATTTACTTTAGCTGTAGATGTGCAGAAATGGTTAATTACTGCAGAATTTATCTTTTTGTACACTGATGCCGCATTAACAAGATCATTCCATGATGCATCCATTGGAAATCAATGTAACGTAAACAACGCTATATTCTTGCAATGCACTGATAGGATCTTCCGTATGGTATCAACGTAACTAAAAACACATAAAAACTATATTCTGTGCTTGAGCACAGAACGTGTCCTAAAGATAACTCAAAGCAGATAAATCAATCAAGCACGATACACATAAACGCACTCACGCAAACACATGTTATTCATAATTTATGTATTTTTTTATCTTTCTTCATATAAACACATATGTGCCCCCAATGTAAAGAGATTTTTTAAATACTTACTTACCGTTTTATTGTTACCATAAGTATAACTATCATTACAGACATACAAGAGTTTGGACAACACCATGCTTTTCTAGATTTTGTACAGATGGTGCCCAAATGCATTAAAACGCAATAGAAAATTAATTAAGATACACGTTCCTTTAACCTGTAATTACTTATTCACCGATGGCCATATAATAATTTATTCATTAATTCATCTTACAATAATTGAGCTTGGATGCTCATCAGTGAAATGTTCTTCGTGGTCTCAGAAATAAATCAAATACAAGGTTCGACACAAACGCAAAGCGCACTTAATATGAAGATCAATTTACACGCATGAATGTAACTGTGGCTTAGGTATTTATTAAGCAATTTCTGTCCAAATTTAAATGTTTTACCTAAATGCAGACATAAAGTTCAAGAGTAATGGCTTGCCAATCATATAAAAAAATTAAGGTTTTACATTAAAGTTTGCAAGTTGGGAATTTATTATTTTAATTACAATTTTTGTTGAATTTGCCGTCAAGTTGACGTTGTACAACTGCTTACCTATTTAGATCTAAATTATTAACTGTTAACATAATGAAATGCAATTATAAATCTTAATAAATTAGACACTCAGCGACACGCTGCTCTCCGGAAAAAGCGTGCATCACAATATCATACATTTATACAATTTATTTGTCCTTGATTCAGTCAAACGAAACGGAATTTTGTGCGACATTGTTATAAAAAAAAAACAAAAAAAACCAACCCACCCACCCCCCCTCCAAAAAAAAAAAAAAAAAAAAAAAACAAAACAAAAAAAAAAACAAAAACAAAAAACAAAACAAACAAAAAAAAAAAAAACCAAAAAAACCCCGAATGCATCGACAGGAACAGCAAGGCTAACATGGATATTTTTGATCCATGTACGTGCTAAATTGAAAGATTGTAACATAAAATGTGCAAAATACATGTACAGTTCGGAGTTTGTTAACTTCTGAATCCTATAGAACATTAAAAGATGCTAAGCTGCCTGCGACGAAATGACGACCATAGTGTAACGTATTACTTTTGCTCTTTAGGGGCATCCCCAAAAAGTTTGGCAAGTGTCTCACCATGCAAACAAATTAGCACGAATAGCATTGATGTTTGCGTGAACCTCATCTACAAAGGAATTTCTAATTTTTAATACGCTAACAAGTGTCTCCGGCTGTGTCCAGGTAAAAAATCAAACTGACGTCAAAGGAGGTAATGTGTGTGAAAGAACATCCATTTTAAACATGCCTTAATAAATGTTCAAGTTACCAAGGCCTTAAAGATGTATGTGTAGTTCCGGTAACCTGAACGACTCTACTTAGGCCACTGAGAAGGCCCGACCCTAAATAAATTTACTACACATCAAAAAAAAAAAAAAAAAAAAAAAAAAATCAAGCCGCCCTTCCCTAATAAAAATTGATCGACCCTGAAAGATTTTCTCGAGAAATTGGCCGTCGTGTGATGTTTTTTTGCAGTAAAGTCAACTCAAACACATCATTCTATTTCAACTTGTCTGCCGGGGAAACAGCATAGCTGCATAGTCACGGTTGTTTGGCGAAACAGCACTGCCCAAGCATAGCTGAATAGCTACGGTTGTTCGGCGATCGTTACCGAGATATTTTGCTAGATTCCATGTGTCCGTTCTCCGAGTTACCATGACAAATGGGTCGTTAAAGTATTAAAACATGACTTACTATCTTTAATCTGCCCGCTCGGTTGTGTCTGAAGCTTTCATCATTGTTTCTTATAAATACAAAATGCGACTCTATACCCTCGCAAATCATGCACGTATTGGTGAGCGCCATTTTGAAAATGGCGCAATGCGCTGTGGGACAGTCGCACAAAAAAATATCTTTTTATTTGGATATCAAAGTGAATCAGGGCCATTTGTCTTCAGCACTGTTTGCAATGTGCATGAATGAAAATGAACGAGGTAGACTGAACATAATCAAATGTATTCAAATTTGCACACGATCGTATTCAATCTTAAAATATTTGGCAGGTGGTCTTACACTATTCGTTGACGATAGTAGTGTTAAGCTTCTAATTCTACTTGCAAAAAAATGATAATAAACCAGGTTACAGTCTGTACCTTGAAAAATAACTTATAAACCCAAACATGTCTTATACCAATTTGTTCCTTAGAATATTCTGAATTATCTGAGAACAAGAAACCATGGTCATCATAAGGAACATTTTAAGATATTAAGATATTACTGTTTGCTACAGCCACAGTACTGACAACAGTCATGCCAGGCTACGTGACGGATCTGAGTACTCATGTTGTAGCCTTGCACATTCAGTCACAACACTGAGTATGTTTAAAACTAACCTGTTGATAAAAATTACACACTGTACCTGTCAGATTGGGAAATAAGTATCTCCATGTGGTCAGAATTATGCAAGAGACAGCCCCTTGTACCTGTAATAGTCATTTTTAATATGCACTTTGTAACCCTTCTACCCAGACGTGGGCTGAATTATTCACGTAATACCTAGTTGTTTATACGTGGTCCGGCAAATTTTTTCCTGGCTAGGATTGGTACATTGTAAGAGGCCCAATAAATAATATACACCATAAAATAGCATACATCATATCATTATTGATTCTCTGAAATAATGCAAAATATATACTTTTGGTTTCATATATCGTAACCCCCAAAGATCGTCCCATTACTATTCTCATTTACAAACCATTGAGTGCACAATCCACAATTTTTAAAATAGTGGCCAAGTCCGTGTGGGTTATATTAGTCTCGACTGGGTATTTTGAAGAGGTAGTATCCAAAATATATATGTGATTAGTGTTAAAGGAAGGTTGATCTGTCGAATGAATGTAATGTACAATATATAATGGGACTTTTCCCAGTGTGAACATTGCCTAAAAATGTAAATACAATACAACGATTTGAAGATACCAATTGTGGGCGATCGTGGGCCCCAAAATAGGAATATTGTATCTGAAACCGAAGTCGTCCCCAGGCTATGAATTAAGTAGCAGCACTGGGCCGAGGGATCTAGAACACCTGATGGGTCAAAGATGGAGCTTAGTGGAGAAGATTACCCTAATAGTGGAAACAGGTCCAAAACTACCGGCGGGTTTTGATATAATCGGTAATTAGGACTCACGGTCTTAATTATTAGTAATCAATACAAGCAAATACCGTGCACATGCATACACATATTTGTACTGGAGGTAATCTTGTTGAATCCTGTTTACTTTGCCGTCTGTAGGGTACCTAAAGTAGGGCCTACATTAAAAAAAAAATCATCATCAGGTTCACTTTATTGGTCTCTAATGTTACACATTGTCAGTTACACCTGTATCGTTGGCTTCATTTGGTCTGCCACAGGAAGACTTGTGGAAAAGCATGTTGTTTTCCTCCATAAAATCTCTTGACGACTTGGCAGCTGTGAGACATGCTTGGCAATCCCTGCCCCACAATACTCTCTACATTTGTGCTAATGTACGTCTTATGTAATGATGTACCACTATATATCATAAAAATATCACATTGAGCGTGGTCCAGACTTTGTTTCAATCAATTTCCACAGTGGTCCAGAGGTATGTGTAATTATGGGCACTGCCAGACAAAGTTTATTTTACTCTTCCGGTGTGATTGGCCTTTAGACTTATCAGGCACACTTTTGTAGACATGTTCATACACAATTCGATACTCTTTGTGTAAAATTGTTGCATGGACAGGCAGCTGCCAACATATTTTTAACGCCGCTCTTAAGCACTGATCGTACTGGTAAGGGTACGAAACGGATCACTGTCATCATTGCTTTAAACCTTGCCATCGAATGACAGCATCAAAGTGAATGAAATGCAGATCAACTTTGTGAGTGTTCATGCAGTTTCGAATCAGATCAGATTGGATAGGATTGGCATGGTAATGAAACGTATTTAAAAATGAAAAGATATGTCAGACAAAATTAAGATATCAGTTGCAGAAACACGTAGCAAGAAATAGATCCCACTGGTCCTGATTGTTAAGGTACTAACGGTCAGCAAACGTTCTTTTGATACCATTTTTACATGTCAATCGCTATCATTAAAATCGTATTTTGAAAAAAAAGTTTGGTATATCTTCTCTGTGACGGATCTTGGGGGTTCAAGGAAGAAACGAAGATAATTAGACAGAAAGAAGATTTATCTTTCACTTGTTACCTTAGGTCCAATGTACGCCTTGGCTATACGTACGTACGTACGTATGTTTGTATGTATGTATGTATGTATGTATGTATGTATGTATGTATGTATGTATGTATGTATGTATGTATGTATGTATGTATGTATGTATGTATGTGTGAGAACAACTCAGTTCACTTGCTCTTCTTAAAATACATCGTCAAAAGCCAATAAACCTAGAAAAGTTTGTATACCACTTAATTTGCAGCACAGCACCCAGGAAAAAGGCAATGTGCAGTCCGGTGTATGGTACATATTCAGCGGTTAGTCTGGAGACTTTGACATGTGGTGAAAACAGTTCTGTAACTGTTAAAGCTTTGCAAATGAAACTTATATTGATTTTATATTATCGTGGTTGAATATATCATATCTGTATCTTTCTGTCCAAAACCACTTCCTTGTAGTCGCTACCCTTAGCCGCAGTCCGAACTCTTTATACATGTACATTGTTATACTCCATAAGCTAACCTGTCACCGTGTAACCTATATAAATATGGAAGTACTATTGTCCATATTGCACACGTTTTTCTGTAGAATTTTGGCATAGGCTGCATTAACGCAAATATATGAAAGAGTCTTCAGCGGGTAACATGTTTCGGAAACTATCCCCCTACATGTCTCTCTGAGTAGCGGCTCCTTGTCTAGGCTTAATATTCAGCAAAGACAACCACATTACTGTGAAAAAGTATGAACGTGTCAATGGTGAATTAGCTTAAAAGTGAAGCTTTCCTTATAAATACAGAGCTTCAGTATGAATAAAAAATACCAGTCAAACTGAACACAATTTCCACATTTGTACATATAATAGTGCAAGTTCAGATAAAGATCATTGACTTATACCTGAACCAGTATGCACCCTTTCTAGCTGCATAGCTCATCTTAGTTCAACCACCTGCCAGTGTATAAATGAAATAGAAACAAACTGGGACATTATATTCAGTCCCAGTGATTATAAAATAAACAGTTATATCTAGACCACCTGTACAAATCTAGGGAATTCCTACCCAGTACTGTAACAATGGTTATCCTGCACCAGAAATGTAAAACAAACCCCATGATGACACCTACTCCTCACTATGGAAGTCTCCAGTGATAAAACTCTATTTTGCTGCCAACTCTGAGTTAATGTTCGAAAAGAATGAGTCAAGTTTGTGACATTTGAGTCAATTTTGAGTAATTTTTGTCATTGAATAAATGTGCACTTAGGCATGTCAGGAAGAATGAATGTTATTAGCATTTAAGTCAAGATGTCAATGTATTCAAATTATGATTTTCTTAACCAGGATATAAGTAAAATTAGGCAAACTTGTAACTGCCGTAGGCAGCTACTTGCTACCGACGGCCCCTGGGGGCTTAACCTGACTGAAAACATGCAAGCCTAAAAGGTAAATATTAAAACAGAACGATGCCAAAAACATGAATTAAGTAGCAAAACAGGCATGTCTAACATCTTTAAAATTATCTAAGCCAAACTTTCTAACAATCTATGCATATTTACAACAAAATTTATACAAATATTGTATCAAAAGTACATCTTTGAATCTTCTTGACTCAAGATTATTGCAAATAAATTTGGCTCTAGACGCAAAGTCCTGAAACTTAGAACAAATACGACCAAATCTCAAAATGTGTGACAAAAATGTATTATATCCAATAGTTTGCAAAATATTACTGTCAGCGAAATTATAGTTAACTACCTCAAAGTTAAACTCATCAATTTTGTGATAGACTTTAATGCAAAACTTGTCATTGGTGATCTGAATATTTAAGTCTAGGGTGACCGGAATATCCAAGTCTAGAAACACATCTCTGAAACCATCTATATTGTTATCTTCCAAAGGGATATCTTTTGAGTAAATTTCTTCAGCAATTTCACTGAATTTTATACATTTGCACAAACAATGTCATCAATATACCTTGCATTGTTTGATATTTTTGTAGCCATCTTTTTTACCAATTTATCCATATACTTAGATCCGAGCCAGGTTAAATATAAATAAGCAAGTAACGGGGAGCAGTTCTCAATATTGGACCGACTTTTATTTGTTACGGTCCGTATTGAGCGAATGTATTACCCAAAAGAAATTTTATAGCATTTATCGAAGTTTCAACAGTGTAAAATTTAACGTTACTTTTTGAATATTTATCATGCTACCAATATGCTTTCTTTGAATGTGAATTAATGTTTATATATGGTTTACCATTAATGTTTTGCTGATTAATTTTGAAAGAGGAATTTTTACTTTATCTATGGGTAGATTTGTGTACCGTGTATATATATATATATATATATATATATATATATATATATATATATATATATATATATATATATATATATATGTGTGTGTGTGTGTGTGTGTGTGTGTGTGTGTGCGTGTGTGTGTAATTTTATATTCAAGATAAATTTGACCACTACGCCAGACCCCTCTCCTACACCCTTTTCTGGATCGGTCGCTGCCATTCCAATCAATACACATTTAATCCCCCTGCATGGACATTTGATGAACGTCACACCTGCAACTGCATGCCAAAAATATGAGAAAATTTGTATCACTGTGTAAAAATGTATAAGATGATGGATTTTGGCTGCATGTTGTACTTGTGGTTCGACATGCACATGTACACCTCTTTGGTGCTCTCTCTCTCTCTCTCTCTCTCTCTCTCTCTCTCTCTCTCTCTCTCTCTCTCTCTCTCTCTCTGTCTCAGTGTGTATGTCTCTCTCTCTGTGTTTGTTTAATACTTTTTAGCTATAATCTCTTTCAACAAATTTAACATGATTTCGGACATTGGACCACGCCTCTGATACGTTACTGCTTTAAATTGTTCCTTTGCCGTAGTTCAACTGTGTTGCTTTCGGGTGTTTTTTTTTTGTTTGTTTGTTTGTTTTATATATATATATATATATATATATATATATATATATATATATATATATATATATATATATATATATATATATTCCAGAGTGAAGAATACATGGAATTTGTCTGTTTAGCATTAAAAATGTGATTGTTGTAAACTTGTGTTAATTATTCAACAAAGAAAAATATTTTAGTGCCTACAATCTTACAAATAGATCCACGAGATCAAATAATACACTGGTTAACTCAGATATTCAGAGCACATATCAACATGCCACCCGGATCAACTTTATTTTTGTTTACAGACCAATATACAAGTACCGGTTCAATAAATTTGACCACTTTGCCAGGCCCTTCTCCCACACCCTTCCAGCGCTCGGTCGCTGCACGATCTCGCCATTCTGATCAATACACATTCGTAACCTCTGTTAAAGAATCCTAGATCCGCCCCAGCTTCTACTGACGATTTTATCACCGTTCTATAAAAGAGTACGATTTACCCTCACATATAAACAGAACACTGCACTTTTGTAACCTCCTAGATCTGTTTTTCATACGATAAGAAGGTTTGGCGTCATTCATTTTAATCGATTTATGAATCATGTTCTTCCAATAAGCAAATACAAGAGAATAAAATCCCTTGTGAGCAGGATATCGTTTACGGCCCACTACCTGACCTTTTCCTCTGCACATTCAGTCACACCTCCTTGATAACTCTATTTCAATATCATATCGAATCAACATATCTGGCACTTCAATCTGGACTCGGAAGCGTGTAAAATTCTAAATGCAGTAATTATACGGGCAATTTTGTCGTGCAAATATGACAGAAAATGAAATGGAAACATGACGTTTAAATGAAATGCTATCAACATATACCTGGGATATTCTCCCATTGCTGATAATTTATTTGCCATCAAATAAAATCAAGCACGTATATCTTTTATATCCATTGACAGATGTTGACCGAAGTCCCACACTCACTGTTATATAGAATATTGCCAAGAGTGGCAACCGACGTTTAACTTGGAATAACAATCTTGGATATTGTGTGCACTATAAATGTCTGGCCGCAGATATTTTTATTTCAATGAAAAGACTTTTGGCACCATAAACAAAAACACCATTTGCTGTACATTATGGTGGCTATGGGGTAGTAGCTTAGCTATGGATCTTCAAGACGTGGTGATGGGATAATCATTCATAATATTAATGCGCACTCAATCAAATTATTGGGTTTTACCGGTCTAACCCCTTTTGTGTTATGTCAAAGCATTCTACAACAAGAACAGCACCACGGGACGCAATGATTTCATTTCAACGAAAGACACTTTCATGCAGGCTTTATCAGAGCTGTATAGCGTGTACCCATTTTACGTGCCAGCATATAGCGACCCCGCATACAATGAAAAATCCGGGTTATTATTTCGGATATCTCGCTATGTGGTGCTTACGGATATTGGATAGACCAGAGCACACAATTTGAGTCAGGTTACGTCACAAACATTTTGCATAACGTCTTTGCTTTCGAGTACCCTTTTACCAGTTAAAAGTGAATGCACCAGTATTTTATAACCGAAGATATGACTTTTATTTCTTAGACCTGGCATAAAGTTAGTGCTACGTTTGGAGGAATATGACTTACGATTCACTGTTTCAAATTATAACTTTATTAAAATAATTTGTTCTTGTTGTGACGTTTCATGCATACTTACATACACATATTGTAACAAATGGTATTCCGCATGTAAACAAAGCTGTCGTTACCACTATGTGAAGAAATGAAAAACAGCCAGAGCACTTTATGGAATTCTCAAAGACCCTCTGGAGAGAGGCGTTGTGCTCCTTCCTCTACTGGCGTTGAGCATTGCAGTGCTTGTAACAGAACGTCTGAATATAACTGGGGGAGCACTTCTGGTGTTCCTGGGCTTTACATATTCATTTTTTCTATTTTTCTCCTGTTCTAATTGTTTTCGTTTGAGACTGTATGGGGATTCTGGGTCATAAAGATACTTCTGGTAAAGGTCATGTCTAGCTTTTTCCATATCGGACATTTGGTGTATAGTCTTCTGCAAAACCTTCCAGCTCTGTAGTGAAGTATTCTGTTTTCTTTGTATTGTAATCTCTTGTAAGTTCCTTCGGATCAAGGCCCACCGGCTTCTGGCTTTTAACGAGCTTTGTTTAATATAGTCTTTTGATGCATCGCTACCTGTGGCCTCTGAGGCCGTGTCACTCTCAGTGTCACTAAAATTGCTAGAAGTCTCATCGAAGTTCACGCTTTGGTCACTTTTCCGACGTCTCTCATGCAGATTATTTTCCAGCACGCGAGAATCGTGTTTGTGATGAACGGCCATTTCGCTCATGACACGCTGGAATGTGTCACTGGATCTAGATGTTATCACGCGAGGCGTAAAATGCATTGCCCTATCATCTATTTGTTGCAGGTAGGACTCGAATGCACACCATGGAGTTACTGCACGAGGCACGCTCGACCGTGTAGTTGCTTCGCTTGTCGCCACGGAGTTTCGATGGGAATCCCTCTGTGTGCCCTCATAGATCAGTTCTTTTGTACTGGCCCGCTTATTAAAACCCTTTGTCCTTGTTAAATAATTCTTTTCACTGAATTTCAAAGAACTTTTTTTCCTCGACAACAATCGTGGTTCTACTGACCTTCCCTCCACGAAGCTATTTTCTTCGGATGTAGAGTTATCCATGGTGTATTTTTTCAGTGTAATATTGAATGCTGAATCCCCTACGGTTTAGATTGTAGCATAAAAAGTAACCCTTATTGCACAAATTCCTATTCTAAACACCAAGGTCTCTTACCATTTGTGTTTTGTCCCCTGGCTGTTATTTCCTGCTGCTTAGTACCCAATGGATTTCGTATGTATCATACAGAATTTGATCCTTCTCTCACTCAGAGGACCATCAGGCGCTGCATTTCACTGTTATGTGAAAAAGCTAGATTGATCATTCTGCTGCTTGTAACCACGATGAAGATAACATTCAGGCCCGACATACACTCATTAAAGAACACGTGTTTCCAGGTGATCGCCAGATAGCAGTTGTCCTCTGTCGCATCTGTTATAATCCATAGAAACAAGCCTCCTCCACGCGGCAACTGCAATGAGCACACAAATGATACCCTCGAGCTGCACGCCACTCGCCGTCAGTTTCAGTTACGTGGCGCTATAATAAGTCATTATCGCTGCCCAGTAGGGGACCTTCTTCGTGTAGTTTTTAGCAGGGCATTAATGATTGTTGGGGTTTACTATTCCCACAAAGGGTCAACTTTGATAGGTATTAATTCTACGGTCAACATGCACGGTAGCTTGAGTTTTTATATCCACTGTTATAAAAGTTTTTCCCGTGTCCCCGTAGTGGTACTATAACCATGGCCGATCCGCTTAATTCTCTCTAACCCGCTTCACAGACTGTAAATATGAAATCGTGGCTGAGCCCTTTGAGCATATGCTTGATCACGTGGTTTGGTATATTTGATCAGATGTCACTAGGGGCGACCCTCCAAACCAGTTATTGAGGATGACTGTCATGCTTGACAGAGGGAATTATTAAAGATGGAGGCCACCATGGTACGTGTTCACGCTGTGCAATATCTTAAACAACAGAAGTATAAAACAACCATTAGATACGTGGTGATTTATTCTTCACAATCCGATAATCCCCAGTATAAAGGTGTGAGTCCTAATAAAGCTGAAAACGCCCATTATCAGCTAACTTTTGATTGTCAGAGAGATTGACATACAGTGATATCTGAGTCAATCTCTTTGTTACTTTATCTGCAGTGGAAAGTCACCTGCGGTATGTTGTTACTTTGTCTTGGACCAAAGAAAGCAAAATACGGCAGCTTCTACAGTGAAACGTCAATAAAGAATTAAACTATTTTATTATATAGGGTACAATCATGAACAGTATGTACGTGTTTTAGACAAGCGAATAATTAGTTTGTGACACAGCATTTGGTATCGGATCAGTAGTAAGATGATAATGTTCAGTTGCAGAAGCTGGTTTAAAAGTATAGACCCATATCTTTTACATGGATTGCGAAGCAGGCCAAGCCTATATTAATCACTCTCCATGGCACAGATCGTGGCGTATACTTCCGACCTACATGTTTGGTGGAGGAAACCGAAGGACTCGGAGAAAACCACCGTGCACAGTCAGAGTGGTAGGAACTCGTTCCACATGCTTCCCCGGCCGTGAATCGAACCCGGGCCGCAGAGGTGGAAGGCGAGCGTGTTGCAGCTCGGCCAACCGTGCACCCTGGTTTGCAGCTGTTAGAAGGTCTAAAAAATTATCTTGCACAATTTTAGTCTTTCCCTTTAAACCTGTGTTTTAACGCCTATTTTAATTAAACATTGTTGACCTTTTCTAGGCCTATAATATTTATAACGAAACTACTAAACATTAAGAACATACAGGGACACAAGGAACTGAGATATGCTACTGGTACAAGAGCCGCAGATGACCTTGCCTGTAAAATTGATGACACCTGTCTATAATATTTTATTGTGGTGCAGAATGCACACAGTAATCAAATAACACACGGTAGCCTTTCAATGTAATATAATTAAAGCAAAGTTTTATGTTAAAAGCATTGATCGAATTATTTACGCGCTTTTGACAACACACCTTTGTTATGATGTGGGACGGGCTTTGACAGATTGGCTGTATATACAGGTAGATCACGGGAAGTTATATTTGATGATAATATGTCCATATTTTGTATGGATAGTCTTCCTCGCCTGGCTGGCTCTGTAAGCGCGTTATCAAATATGAATCTATAAGACAGACATTTCTTTGTGGACATCAGCAATAAAGCGGCTTTAAAATGTACATGTTCAATACATATCTAAGTTAACTCTTTTGTTTGTTTACTTATCGAGCGCGTGTTGGTTCATGTCGGCGCTGGCTGTCACTTTAAGCCCACAAATATACAATGTATACTATATCGACATGACGATGTACACCTCATATACATAAGTATACACTGACTGAGTGCTATGATCATAAAGACATTTCTGACCCTCTCAAGATGCTTGTATTCTCCGTGGTCAATGGCTATGACATGTATTGAACTGCGATATATTGATCTTTTGTTAAATTGAAGTGGCTTACACACAACTGTCCGTGTGTGAGAAAATTCTCTTTAAATTTTAGGACCTTCATTGGCTTACATAAATGGAATCCATCGAGTGAGGCAACTGGAGACCATTGCAGTAACGCATAGCGCTACATCAATATTCAAAGTTAATTTTCCATACATGCGCACGGGTGTGATCAATTGAATTATGCTTTAAGTACATTTTAAACAGTTGATGAAAAAAAAAATGTTACACCTTTAAATCCAAAATTCAATTTCATATATAAAAATGGCTTATTACTTTGTTCGCTTCAAAATTAAACGCACTGTTTGAAAGTTCTCATACTTAATAAACATTCGTAACTGTATTAATACTGCTACTACGATTAGTGTCGTTGTACAATGGGGGGGGGGGGGGGTATAATTGTTGCACCGCTTGCAGTCATTTGTAAATCACAATGCCCTTTGTCAAAATCACTCTCACTTGTAAATTAATTACAAAAAGTAAATGATTTTATCAGGTTTTGCTTGATAAAATTTAAAGACATATTTTTTACAATATGCAGTCAGTATTACAATTTATAGCAAACAGAAACAAAATACTTCCCGTTACCAAACTGTGGCCACTATAGCCCGATGATTGCAAACGGGACTTGATAGTTACAGAGTGCCTTTGTTGTCAAGTTAGGTCAAGCTACCCGCATTGCGTTGCTCATATGCGAGAAGCTATAGAAATTGAATGGGGCTTTCATAAAAAATTCTCCAAATACATGGATTTCCATGTAATAGGAGAGCAGTGTGGCACCTTAAAATAGAACACAATGGTTAAAATACAGGAGTTTCAAAAATTTTCCTAATGGCGTCATATTACCGTTTACTATCTACGTCTGCTTGATGATCCACTCGCTTGCCGTCTTCCCTCTCGTAAAATACCATGAAGTATCGTTATTCGATCCCGGTGGCCAGCATTGGCAACTGGATTTCGATAGTTCTATATTGCGATCACCATTTTTGCTAGGGTAAAACCATTGTTTGATAGCATGTACATGTTCCTGTTGTATCCCAGATATACATATTATGCTCATAATAATTTTAAAAAAATATGAAAAAGCACAGCGCGACCTGTTGAATATTAAGATTATAGATCTTCAGAAGTGTCCCTATGCAATTTTGAAGCAATTGGCTGAGCGCTTTCGAAGTTGATTTTTGTCCAAAAATTACCAAATAAGTTCATAAAAATCCAACCATCACTGGAGCGTGACCATTTGAACACACTACTTAAAGAATCACCCAAAGTACATCGCTGCCAAGTTTGACGTGAATCTAATCTAGCCGAGGGTTTTCGAAAAGTCGAAATTGTGAATTACCATTGCAATCTCCATTTGCCTACATTATATTTATTACGAATGAATGTATTAACCTACAAGTACCAAATGAAAAAATATAAATAAGATAAAAACAGGTATCCACAGTATTTTTATGAACTAACCATCTTGGCTTGCCCTTTCCACGAGGTACATTTCATTGTTTTTCATCCCAATCCAACTGACGATTATTTGCAGAAATCATCAAAAATAGGGAAAATACACTAAAAATTTGTGCAAAGATAGAAAATGAAGCGCCACCTTTGGAACAAATTAAGATTTGTGGGTCCCTGTAAGTGTTCCTGTGGGACTTAAAGCAATTGGCCCAGCCTTTCGGAGAAGATGTAAAGATTTTGCCAAAACATGAATACGAAAATCCAAAAACCACTGGAACGTGACCATTTGAGCAACCTCAGCAGAGATCCACTGAAGATACATCCCAAAGACGGATGACGAGCAAAGACCCACGACATAACCCAAGCTGATCAACAAATCAGCCGAGGTAAAAATCTGAGATATGCTTTTTGATTCATTGAATAAATTCAAGAATGCTGCTGATTTGTGGTCCTTATCTTTAAAATTTAATGAGCTGAATCGATAATGTTTGTGAATTACAATGATCTTTGGTGTAATTGACATGTTAAAATTGCCACAATCCAACGTTATTAAACTGTTATAAACAAAGATATTTAGTTTCTTAAATTTCAAATAATGCACACTTTACCGCATGAAAAATAAGAATCTGGGCGTAAATGTTACAATTTTAAGTCACTGCTGACCTTACGTAATCGTTGATAGTCAATGCTCTCCAAATATTTGCATTGTATCATAGTTATGTTCAATTTGAATACATCAGTCGACCCGCTTGTTATATAGTGTGTGTACATACTATTACAAAATGTATCACTGCAGATATTACGATGAGCAGCAATCACTAGCAAAATCGCTGTTACAATTTGTGTCGTTATTATACAAATTTCGGCAAGGTGTTCCATTTTGCCGTAGAACTCTATCTCGTGAAAAACCGTCCTTGGATGATATTTTATGAACTAGATAGGGTTGGGAACAATGCTAGGGAGACAGCTATTAGGAAAATGTTTGAACACAATGTTTTTCTTAATGTCTGGAACAACAGGGGTTATTATACTGTTCCACAGATTTGCATCACAAAGTTGAAAGAACACTTGCGAGACCAGCACATACAAACATTCCAGTTTTCTTTGTGCATTAAAACCGTAAAACCGGAACCAGGGTTAAAATTTGTAAGAATTCACGTTACAAGGAAAATTATTTACATAAAGTATGGGCTTTCAATACAGGAAATTGACCTGAAAATTTCGACTTACTTACCTCGGTCTGAGAACAGTGACCGGAGGGTACAAGAGGGCTGTGTGAACAGCCCGTCCTCGACTGACTTTGACATTCAACCCAAATTAGGTTCCACCCAGGTATAGGGATACCAAAAAGTATTCTTACCTAATTTTGAGGCAATTGACTGAGTGGTTTCAAAGAAGGGAGATTTTAAAAAGATTTGGCCAAGATATGAACAAACAAATTACATAAATCTGAACATTACAGGAGCTTGATCATTTTGCAGCCTTTGTGTTCTTACACAAACAAGCGCGCACACTATCATGTCCACCTTCGAACAGTGACAAAGCGTTGTTAGCATTTCACATGTATCTTCCCAGCTAAATGAAGAGAATGTTGAATACATTTTCTACACACCAGAAACTTCAAATGTGTCGACCTCTCTTTCTGTATCCAATAACCATAATGTGATTTACAGGACTAGAGTTGCAAGCATTAAAAGTCAATTTCGGGAACAACTGGTTTGGCCCTACAGGGGCTGCAAATAAATAAAAAAGTATATAAGAAAACTTTATAAATTCTAATCCTTGACCAATGCTGAAATTGGTTAAATATTCAGAGAATTTCATGGACTCTCCCTGAGGAGGAAGGAGAGTAAGCACCACTGGATTTCAAGGGTCAACTGTTGGGATTTTATGGGGGGTTGCAACAAAATTTTAGACAATTTTCTGTGCCATCATTCGGGATTTCCATCCATTCGCAAGTGTGTGTGTGTCGCACGGGAAGGTTCCAAGGAATACACCATGGAATCATACTCTAACATACTTTTAACAGTATATCGTTGGGATTCACATCATATCGGTGTTGAGCATCAATACCGATTCTAAGATTCAAATCGTATCAATATTTGTTGTGACTCAATATACCGTTGGCTTATTCGCACTCGCAATTCATAATAAAAAAAAAAAAAAAATAGATTTCCCATATTTTCTTTAAAAATAAACAAATGTGTTATAACAAGAACAAATCTTGTTATAACAAAAAAAAATCTTGTTATGACAAAATTTTGTCTTCTAATAATTACTATTTTAAGGTTTTGTCTTGTTACAACACGATTTTTTCTTGTTCTTGATTTTCCCTTCTTATACTTGTAGGAAGACGTTTTCTTCTTCGGAAAGATTTTTCACTGTCAAACAAGATTTTTTTCTTGCCCCAAGATTTTTATTGTCTTAACCATTTTACTTGTTTTAGCAGAATTTGTGCTTGTTATAAATAATTGTACTTGTTATAACGAGATTTTAGGAAACTGTTTTGACAACGAAGATTATAATTACAAGAAAAAAATCTTGTTATGTTAAGAAATATCTCTTTGTAAAAAGGAAAAAGGTTGCTACGGCAACATATTTATAAATAAATAAATAAATAAATAAATAAATAAAATAAATAAATAAATAAATAAATAAATAAATAAATAAATAAATAAATAAATAAATAAATAAATAAATAAATAAATAAATAAATAAATGAAAAAGGAGAAAGAAAAGAAAAGAAAAAACTCCCAAGAATTCAAATGCCAGGAGCACTTCAGACAATATCATTCCCAAAATTCCTATGTTGGTTTCTTCTCAACTTTAGTTTGAGATGTTTTTCTAAACTGTTTTCCCGTGATTATATATTTTTTTCTTTTTTTTTCTTTTTGGTTTCATATTCCGCTGTCTCACGTTTAATTGTTTCTGTAAGCATATATTTTTTGTAGTTTACTTGATTATTGTGCTTTACTACATTCAAATGTCACGAACACCTTAGACGACCCTATTCCAAAACTTCCCTTGTAGGATATACCTCAACTTTTGTTTGAGATGTTTCTTTTTATACTTTTTCTGCCAGAATAATTTTGTGACCTCATCGTCTGTTATCTTGTCTTCAATTCTGTCTGGCAGTATAAACGTTTCACACTTTAGCTGACCTTACATGTATTTAGAAACTTTCCATTTAGGTTTCTTCTCAAGTTTTGTTTGAATTGTTTGCTTTCATGTTTTTAGCTCAGGTGATTCTTTCAGTCATTCGAGCTTCTACTATGGTCCATCGATCCGTAATCCGTCGTCGTCCGTTCACAATTTTCATTTTCAACTCCTCCGAAACCACTGGCCAGATTCACTTCAAACTTGGTGCCAATGTTTCCTTATTGGGTCTTCACAAAGTTTGTTTGCATGGTCATGCTCCATTTATTTTTGGATTTTTTTAAACGAGTGGTTTCGTTCCCTTTTTTGGAAAATCTTAAGAAACTTCTCCGAAACCACTCGGTAAGTTGGTTTCAAATTGCATATGGACACTTTTGAGGAACTCTAGATCTCAACTTATCCAACAAGCGGTGCTGCAATTTTTGGGGACTATTTTTTTTTACCAATTTTTGTGTGTCAAGACTATTTTCGACTTTTTCTCCAAAACCGTCACAAAAAATGTTCTGAAACGTAATGGGTTTGTAGCTTGTGGAAGTTGTTCACTAAGCAGTGATACTGTAGATCCCTGATTTCTAACAAAATTTTCAATTCGGTTATTTGTCCGTTAAGGCATGCATTCTCACCGATTACCATACAAGTCAATGGGGATTTCAAAGGAAATTCACGTTTTCAGCTCCTTCAAACCCATCAAACAGATTCACTTCAAAATTGGTGAGAATGTATCTTGGGTCTACCAAGTTTGATTAAATAGTCACGTTTCAGTGATTTTTAGATCTTTTTAGTGAATTTTTTGTTTCATCTTAAAAAAACCGTCTCAGAACCTGCTCAGCCAATTGCTTTGAAATCGCATATGAGCAATTCTGGCGACCCTTGGACCTTAATTAGTTCAACAGGTAGTGCTGCACTTTTTTCTATATTTTACGAATTTTTGTATGTTTTCCCCATGTTTGACCTCTACCAAACCGTTACTCAGATTGTTCTGAAACTTCGTGGAAATGTAGCTGGTAGAAAGATTAATCGAAGTAACTCACTGGGTGGTGATACTCTGGATCTCTGATTTTTAGAGAGTTATTCAATTTTGGTACCTGTAGGTTAATGCATGCATTCCTATTGATTACGATGTAAATAAATGGAGATTGCAATGGGAATCTCATTTTTACTTTCTCTGCAACGTCCTCATCGTCTAGACTAGAGTGGGACTTATATGGGTTGAATGTCAAGGTCAGCTGAAGACGTGCTGTTCACTCACCCCTTTTGTTTATTCATTTTTGGTTCTTATTTTGAGCAAATCCCCAAGGTCACAGAGTGTGAAATATGTTTGATATTAATAATCGACAGAGATTAGAACATACCGGAGGAAACAAACTATGCATATGTTAGAAGAAGGAGGTCATCAAAAATATGTTTCTGAAATTTGATGTTCTCATGAGATATCAAAAAATTAACATTGACTTTACTGTCATAGCTAAGCAGCTCTCCAAATGCAACAGCGCCAGTGGGGGGGGGGGGGGGCATTCATGAAATCGATATATGTAGATGTATGTAAATGTTCACATAGAGATACCATACACACAAGGGTCCCTCTCCGAGACTCTCACATACGTGAATATACATTCAAAGCCCACTCGATCACCTGGGCACAGGATCAGTTCCTGATCCTCTGGTTTGTCATTCATCGTCTGAGATCTCGTCTTTATTCTTTCGCTTGTGGCCTTATCTTCTTCTCTCTTTAACTATTCCTTTTAGTATCAATTTTTAACAGTTTGCACGCCAGTTGCTAATTGTACTTTAAATGTATTCAAATACCAAAAAAAAAAAAAAAAAAATTCAGATGACATTACGTTCAAAATTTCCCAAGTAGATATCGCCCAACGGTTGTTTGGGATGTTCTTTTTTTTTCCATAATTTTGTGGCATCATCTTTTGCAGTCTCGTGCTTAATTCTCCCTAGATGCATCAATTTTTACTGTTTGAAATATTGTATTTTATCTTCATTCAAATATCAGGAACACTGCAGACCACCTTGTTCCAAAAATAGCTGTTTATGTGTTGTCTTCACTTTTGTTTGAGATGTTTATATATATATATATATATATATATATATATATATATATATATATATATATATATATATATATATATATATATATATATATATATATATATAAATGGGGGAATTAGAGTGGGGATTTGAGATAGTTGGTAAGTGCGTTTCCCATTTCGGCTAGGTGATTGGTGCCACAGAGACTCGGCCGCTCCATGGTGGCAAAACACACACACACACACACACACACACACACACACACACACACACACACACACACACACTTATATACATACATATAATTTTGTGGCCCTCAGCGTTTGAAAATGAATAGCTCCTATTGCCACTGTTGTAAATGCATATAGCAATACAGTCCACATATTGCAATATTGTTAGATGAGTTGCATGGAACGCTAAGTTGGCCTCTGTCAGCTGTGTGAAAGAACTAATGATAGATTGCTTTTCTATTTTTTATGAATTTTGTTTTATCTTTTATTTCATTAAATTTTATTTATTTTATATCATATTTAAAAAGAAAATCCAAATTTCTTCTCAGGTACTATTTAGCCAATTGCTTTGATATTGCATACATGGTCACTTGGGGCTACGTAGTTCACATTTTTGGCCACCAGGTGGCGTTGCACTTTTCTCTTCTCAAAATACATGTTTTTTTTGGAGGGGGGGGGGGGGGGGTGTTCAGGATTTTTTTCGAATTCTTCTCCAGAACAGCCGAACAGTATTGCATGAAATTTAATCAGAATATAATCCGAATAAAGGGGATGCAAATTTGCGAAAATAATGGATTTTGTGATTCTTTGACGAAATTATGGAATATTAAACTTTTTTTGACCATGTGTCAGTAAGTGTCAATACTATAGAGGTATACAGCAGTTGTATTGTGTATGCATTGCGATATGCCAAATTAATGTAATGACACACTTTGCTTTTGCATACAGATGGTGCACAGGTGAACTGTAACCAAAAAATGTGATGGAGATGATGACGCAGTGACTGGTTGTGTCTGGGTCACCATGACCAAATTCTAAATGTCACAGGGTCACACGTGAAATCAGGTTCTGTGTATTTACTGACAAAGAACATAACAAAACTTTGTAAAATATTTGGCAGGTTTATGTTTTTAAATGGGACCTAGGTTGGGATTATATCTAGTTCTCCTTGATCATATCCTTAAGGTCACATGGTCACGTATTTCCAAATAGCTTTCTGTGCAATAACTACTGATTAACTTAACAATACTTGATGACACGTGGTAGAATTAGGTGTCTGAGGAAGGCCTTGGTTGGGATTATATGTGAGTGACCTTGACTAAATTCACGAGGTCAAAGGTGAAATCTGTTTCTGTGTGATAACTACGAAAAACAGAACAAGTATGCAACTTGGTAAGATTATGTATCTCAGTGGGACCTTGCTTTATGATTGTATCCGAATTACTTTCATCTAATTCTCCTGGTCACATTTAAAATGCTTATTTTAATTGCAAGCGCAGCTTTCATAGATATTTCACCATTCGCCCAGTCGATGACAAACAATCTTTGCTTTTCTGTCATAGTTAAATCACTATCATGTATCATGATAATGTATTTATCTATCCCGTGGGGTCTGAATACCAAAACATATTCATGAAGTTCTAAATACCGAAAAAGCATTATTACAAATTAATACATTTATTACAACCACTCCGAAGAACATAACTTTTTGCATATGATGAAAGGAGTACTTTTGGCGTGGCGAACTGTAAAATAACTGTGCGAAACATATTGTTATTTGTTGTCTAAGGGGTTAATATATTACTTTTACTGAAGAGAAGAGGTCTGGGACAGAGGGATTAATGTTAGGATTATTTAAATCTCATAAATCAAACAATACATAGAAAATTCGTAGTAAATGTTACTTTAACAGGAGCACGGGGGGGGGGGGGGCTGATAAAACATAACGTATACTCAGCAGTATTATGCAAAGGTGAAATCAACATCAAATCATTAGCATTTATCAGGAAAATGGCCCCTGTATCATTTTGTCTCAGTTTCATGTTCCCAATCTTTGATATCTTATGAATCCTACAGAGGACGCTACTAGCAGAAAGCTTTTTTGAATAAAACAATCGAGTTCAAGGTTTCTACCATTAGCTTGCTCCTGACAAACACCAACATACTTACATTACATACTATTGAATTACATGTTCAGGTATGTCTCTAAACTTCAAAAGCATGTTGAAATAATGTATCTGTGATGCTATAGGATCAACCTTCCCTCCGAACACATAAACATATCAAGGGTGTGTTAATAAAGGAATAAATTTATGCCCGCGTTTACCTGTCCAGAGGCGGAACGCATATCTTTGTGTTCGTTCAGGGGTTATTGTCGTTGGTAGCGGTGGAATACATAATTGTGTTACATAACCCGAGCAAGAGTCCATATGATCTTTCATTAGATGTTATGAATGTGAATGGACAGATCGTAAAGGGTGGGTTTTAAAGTCGCCGAATTTAACGAAATTGGCCAAAACTCAAGAACATGTGAAATAAGTCGACCATTGTGCTTTCTATTAGAATCATTCACGAACAAAATGATTTAAAAAAGAATCAGACCCTATTTATTAACAAGCTTGTTTAAATGTTTGTGATGATATTGCAATAAAATTTTCGATTTTGCGATTTCTTACTTTGAATCCGACAGTATTACCAAAGGAACAAAAGCCTTCATAAAATTATGAGCTCTTTGGGGGCGAACTGATTAGTAAAACCAATAGTGGCGTGTCAACTTACCTGTGACCTCATGCCTACCCAATATGACCAGTGTTGTTAACTTGAAGAGGTGGGTTTATAATTACAGTGTTACTTGTTCTCATTGAAAGGCCAATAAATGTATTGATTTTATGGGGGCAATATGATGCATGTGAGCCGTGATGTTAATCACTTTGACTTTCATTGGTGAAAGCGGCCGCTTGAAAATAACAAAACAGAACAGACGCCATTAATTTCAGTATCGCTGAAGCACCGGTAATCAAAGCTATACGAAATTACTATTTGTTCCCTTAAAGTCAG
The DNA here is from genome assembly GCA_964020975.1 of Hermodice carunculata. Taxonomy (NCBI): domain Eukaryota; kingdom Metazoa; phylum Annelida; class Polychaeta; order Eunicida; family Amphinomidae; genus Hermodice; species Hermodice carunculata. Next base: position 66,146,132 of record OZ026629.1, read on the forward strand.
TGTGACATAAACAGGATATGCTTAGACTAAACCTATTTGGAATGAAGCTGGTCCAACGGATATAGGGCCGCAGCACAGTGTCCATGATACACTTTTCTGGTTCTCATTTCATACGTCCAAATCTACCACATGGAACACTTTGTATATATGATGTTAAAATGGGGTAAACCGCTGCTATCGGGGAATATTCACTGGAACCCCGGTCTTCCCGGTGACCTCTGTGACATCGCACTTTGTCATCTCAATATTCGGAGTTTAAATTGAGACAAATTAAAATCTTTAAAAACTCATATTGTTCCCGATTTCGATATTATTACACTTTCGGAAACGTTCCTTTCCCTGAACTCACTCGCCAGTTATCTCAGTATTTCAGGATATCAGGATATCATACGGAAAGACCGCCCTGGTGGTCTGCAGGCGCAGTGGCCCTTTTTGTATCGAAAGAGCCGTTGTCGCTGGTGGTCCCGATCTGGAGGTACTAGTTATTGAGCTTCTGTGGACTTTGGTAAAAGTTCAAAATAACAAATTACAAAAAGTACTGCTTAAAGACCGCCTAACGCCCAGTTTCTTTTTGGGACAAACTATAGGATAGTATAGATTTAGCTAAAATTAGCAATATCCAAAATATCATCCTAACTGGCGACTTAAACTCAGACTTCAATACACTTGCTGGCTCTAAACTGAAGCAGTTCTGCTCTATAAATTTACTAGCCCCCTGTATTACAGAACGCACGAGAATTACTGCTACTACAGTTTCCTGTCTACACCAAATTATTTCCAATATATCCACTTTTGTCAAAGAGCCTCGTGTCTTGACACCCTTTTGTAATTGTCACCACTCTGTAGTTGCCTTAAATATTCTCTTTCGGCGCCAAAAGGACACATCATATAACAGATATATTTGGGAATATGAAAAAGCCAACTTTGATTTATTTAGAGACCCTTTAAGCCAAGCTGTTTGGGATGCCTGTTTTAATTCGGAAAATGGTAATTCTTGTTTCTGATAAATGGATTTAACTGTTCATTCATGTTGCAAAGGAAACGATTTCGTAGTAAATCTATCACAGTGCGTCCGTTAGACTTACCATGGATTAATTCGTCTCTCTGATGTGCAAGACGAAAAGTTCATCGCGCCTACAATAAGACCAAAGATAGAAAGTATGACGTTCATTTTTGGAATTTTTACACCACCATTCGAAACCAATACCAAGAAAAGTTAAAGACAGCCAAGCAAAACTATAATAATAAACTCTTTAAAAAATGCGAGTCAACAGAAAGCATGGTGGCGTACGGTTAAATGTTTTCTGAATCGTAATCAGTCCCATGCTATCCCATCACTACTTCATAATTGTAATATAACCGATAATCTCTCCAAAACTGATTTTTTTAGCAACCAAGGTAGCATCGACACATCCAGAGCCCGCGCACTACCAACCATAAATCGACCGGAAGTACTTCTTAGTTGAATTTATGAAGAGGTTTTAGATATCCTAAAAAGTTTAAATGTTACAAGTGCACCAACCCTGACGGTATCAGAGCTATTCTACTGCGAGAGGAGGCGCCATCTATTTGCGACTCGCTAACAAAATTGTTCAATTTATCATTGCGTCAGGAAGTCTTTCCTAGCTTCTGGAAACAGGCCCATATCACACCTTTGCACAAAAAGGGGATACCAACTTATGTAAAAACTACCAAACCATCTCCCTATTACGTTGTGCTGGAAAAGTGATGGAAAAGGTAGTTTTCAAATATGTTTTTAATTTCTTCAGAGAAAATTTACTTTTATCTTCTAGTCAATCTGGGTTCATGTCCAGAGACTCATCTGTTAATCAACTTCTATCCCTTTATCATTGACTTTCTATCCCTATTGATCCCCAAAAAGAGGTCGGAGAAGTCTTTTTGGACATCAGCAAAGTGTTTGACCGAGAATGGTACCGAGGCTTGCTATTCAAACTCGAAAGTAGATGAATCGCACACTTCTCGCTTAAATAGTTAAAAATTTATCTCTCAAATCATCAGCAGAGAATCATTATTAACGGCAAAACTGCTACTTGGGGTATTATCAATGCTGGCGTCCCTCAGGGTTCTGTTCTTGGTCCTCTGTTATTTCTTATATTTATTAAAGATATGGTGGATATCATTCATTCAAGAATCAAATTTTTCGCTTAAGAAACATCTTTACATCTTACTGTCGATAATCCCCGCCTAACTGCAAACATTTTATACGAGAACCTGTCTTCTGTCGAATCTTGGTCAACAGATTGGTCGAGGACATTCAGTGCAATGAAAACGGATGCTATATTAGTATCTCTGAAGAGAAATCAAGTCTTTCACCCTCCCTTAACTTTCCAGAATCATCAATTAGAAAACGTCGACCAACACAAACACCTAGGGATAATACTGCGATCCGACCTCCGATGGAACGATCACATTGATCTTATCACTCCAAACAACTTAATACCATGAAAAGTTTACAGTATTTGCTAGACAGAGAAGCCCTTGAAATAGTATACAAATCATTCATTCGACCACCAATGGAGTACGGTAGCGTGGTCTGGGATGGCTGCACACAGGGGGACTCACAAAGATTAGAAAACATTCAACTGGCTGCCGCACGTGTCATCTCTGGTGCTATGCTAACTACCCCTAAAATAAAAATATTCAAAGAAACAGGTTTTCAAACGTTGGCCAAAACGCAGAGAAATTAACAAGTTAATCCAAATGTATAGAATTACTCATAATTTAGCCCCTGAATATTCAAGTGAGTTTATTTAATCCAATCAAAACCACATCAGACACAATACAAGCTGAAAACCTTCCTCATTTTAGAGCTAGAACAGATCTATTTAATAAAACATTTTTCCCCAGCACCTCGAGATTTTGGAACCAGCTCCCACTTAACATTGGAAACCTTTACTCTTTAAATGAATTCAAGAAACACATAGATTCGAAAGTCCGTTGCTGTATTAAAGATACTAAATTATACAATGTTGGAAAAAGATACCCGGCTCTCATTCAAGCAAGGCTCAGGACGGGCAGCAGTCAGTTGAATGCTCATCTACATGCCATTTGTTTATGTGAATTCCCGAATTGTTGCTGTGGGCAAGGTGTAGAAGATACTTGGCATTATTTTTTTTATTTGTCCATTCTATACAATCTAAAGAGATAGCTTACATACATCCATTTCTGATTTTACTCCTTTTACTCTAGAAACAATTTTATTTAGATCTACAAATTGCCCCTTTGAGGACAACACATTTATTTTCCTGTCAGTTCAAGAATATATTGTGAAAACTAAACGTTTCCAGCGAGATGCTGTAACATGAATTTTGTTTATAAGTAAAGTGCCAGAGCGACTATATATTTTGTTTGATTTTTAGTTACAACCATTGCCACGGGACCCCGTCCATCGTTGTGTGGGCGGAGTCCCATGACATGGATGATCAGCGGTTTAGTTATATACAGCCAGCCCTTCCGTCTGTCTTGTCGAACTGTATTGATTTCCTTAAGCTTGTTGGCTCCGTGCAATACTCTGCTCCAATCAAGACAGCATCACTCGTGGGGGAAAGCGCCGCGCTGTGTGGTGTCTTGTCTGTGCTGTCTCCTTGTCTATTCTCAGCAAGAGGGGTTAATATAGGGCCAAGCCCTCCTCCCCGATTGGCTTCCATGAAAGATTGCTTTGTAACCCACTTGGCCGCTCTTTATAATTGATTTGTCATGGAATAAAACATGTTTAAACCAATCTGGCATACCTACCTAAACAAATATTTGAGGACCATATTAGACAAAGGTTCTCAGATTTAAAAAAAAATGATGCATTATTTTGCAGTATTACACAGTTTAAAATGCCCCTATAGCTTCTCCCGGGTAGGCGTGATACTGGAACAAATAGTCTTTGGGTCTTTATATACGTCCGGCCTGCAGATCTAGCATAGAATAAGAAACGGATATAAAGAGGAACAAATCTCTAACACAAGGACGTTTAAGTATAATTTTGTCCCAGCAGTGTAATGGAGTTTTTAACATACATCCAGTATTATACAATTAAAACCTTTTATTTGTCGTAATTTTGTCCTTCCATAGCGTCAGCAGTGTAATAATTTTTGAACATATACCTCTAAACAGTTTGGATCTTTTTACCTGTTGTTGTGTTTGCTTCAAGAATAGGACGCGGTCTTCTTTTGCTCAGACTTGGTTAATATCGACATTTTAAATGGATAAAGAAATACTTCATTTAGATAACGTGTTACTGACTCAGTGTAAAAATCGCTTTTGCACATATTCTGATTGCTGATGTAGGCATACGCAAACCCAGACCAGCTAAGTGGCTCGCAAGTTAATGTGGATTTAATGGGTTATTGACCAAAATACACAAGTATGTATGTGTGTGTACTGTGTATTACGGTCGAAAAAACTCCCTGTTTTATATTATATATATATATATATATATATATATATATATATATATATATATATATATATATATATATATATATATATATATGTATGTATATATATATATATATATATATATATAAATGTGTGTGTGTATTAGTGTGTGTAAATCCGTGTATGGGAACATGCGGATGAATAAATAAATGAATGTTCATTGACAACGCTGTTTTATAAATACCGCAATCTGTCAAAAGGGACAAAACACATATACAGAGCGATAATCACAGAGCATTACGAGTTCACACGTGTACACATATAAACCTGAAAAAAGAGAGATATACAATTACATACACACATTTATACAGCTGAAAAGTGATCATATGAGTAAACAAACAAGAAAAAACTGCCAAGACCCACTGCCGCCATTGCCCCCAAGGACCGAGTACAACCTGACATAACACCGAATGCGGGGTGACCCGACACACCACACCGCGCAGGGGTGGGTCTGGGAGCGGAACGGGGATTTATGGTTTGGAATAAAACGATCACGCTGATTCTCCTCTTAACGATTTGTTTTGTTTTTGTTTTTTTTCTCAACAAATTGTCCGATAGAGCATATCAATTCGTTTTCCTGTAGTCCCATAATGAATCCAAATGTATCGTGATTATTGTTGGACACGGACTCAAAAAGAGACATCTCTTATTTTTTCTAGCAAAACTTCCTTAAAATTTGGAACTTATTGCGAGACATTACACAATGATTATCATCTTCACGTTCTTGACAGGAATCACAAATTCTTTAACTTAGAGGAACTTTGGTTGGGCGTTTATGTCTCCCAGTTCAATGTAGAGGTTGTGTGCACTAATTCGTAATTTTTTTATATATCTTTTAATTTCAAAATTATTTACTGTTTCCAAATATATTTTGAATTTTAATTCATTCTTAAATAACACATACGTCCTCAATTTGTATTCGCTACTTTGATTGGACATTTCATTTTCCCATTGACATTTAAATATATTTTCTATATTAGTACAAAAACGATTGCATGGAAAGTCATAAAGAATATTTTGATTGTCCTAAAGTTCCTGAAATGTATCCAAATTTAAGGTTTCTCTCAATACAAAAAATTCAGCCAGTGGTACGATGCCCACTTTTTGAATATGAGCAGAACTCAACAAAAATGACAACAATGATATAACTTTAACAATAACAATATATTATAAATCAAAATCAGTGCAAAGTAAGTAAACTTATCTCCACTGGTATTTCAACAGTCTGAGGTAAATCCTAATCCCTGGTGAGATTATCCACAGGTACTGTCCCACAGTTCCAAGTCCTACCAAAATAAGTTCCCTTAATTTGTCAAAATCACTTTCTATTTTCCTTGCCAGAAAGAAAGAGAATCTGTCAAACAGATTCTCTTTCTTTCTGGCAAATTCTACATAAGTTCCACCTGGTTCCGTTTTGGCTGTCCCTGAATTTTTGTCTGTAAGCCTCTGGTACTAACTCATATGCTTTCAGCATATTTCAACACATCATACTCAGAACTTTGTTCTATGGAGAGGATAAATAAACTTCTTATGCTTTTCCAATAAACAAACTTTGTAACAGAAGAGGCCACACCCATCTGAAGTTTCAGTTATTTTCTCAAAAGACAGAAAGAATTTTGACACAATCCTAATCCCTGGTGAGATTATCCACTGGTACTGTCCTGCAGTTCCAAGTCCTATGACAGGTGCCAAATGATCTGGTACAAATCCCATAGAGGTACAGTTTGGGTCCAATATGGCACTGACAGATGTGGTGCTGATATTATCCCATAGAGGTACGGTTTGGTTCCAATGTGGTACAATATACCAGTCCACTCAAAGACAATATCCACACTCCACGGGTACAAAGTGTATATGGTTAGCACCAAATATACAAGTCCACTCCAGACACTGTCCACCCTCCTACAAGTACAATAGAAACAATGGATCACAGTCCCAATGGCTTGATGACAACACACAGCTTCTGTCAGATCCTTCAGAATTCTCTCTTCTCCTTTCTCAGTCAGAAAAATATCTGTTTTATATAGATATACAGAAATATCTAATTTGTTCCATAGTTTTCCAACCAGCCACACATCCATTGATACCTGTCTGAATCACCTCACCTGAATGTAGGTCACCATTCTAGCTTATCCCACATGTTTACAAGTTACATGTGAGTCATCCACAAAACAGGCCAACTCAGTGGCTCTGCAGTGACCCTGCACAGTATTCATTGAACTCAATGACCCGGCACACACTGAATGAATACAGTGACCTGTCCAAATGAAAACAAACATGCATACACATTTTCCTAACACATTCCTCTCCTTGGAAAAAGAAAAATTGGACATATAAGGAAAAGTTTTCTTCCCAATTGTCAATGTTACTTTTTAGGTACTTTAACCTACAATACACAGTGATGTTCAACAAGAAATATCTACTCTTTTTATAAAGTAGCATTAACATTCACATAGATTAATTATACCATATCTTCAACTGTTTCACTGTAATTAACGCACACATGGTTCGAATTGACACCATTGCACTGTTTATACAAATCTCATCGAACTGAGGAACAGTTTTACTGTTAGCAATACAATACCTTTGCATCACAATAGGAATAATTTCCTGTTCAATCACTTAAACATTAATTGTGTACATATTTGCAGTACAGATTTTGTTCATTTCAAGTGAACTTTGCACATTACTACATTTTCAAGATATCTGCATAAGTATGTATACATATATATGTGTAAATTCACACACAAACCAACCGGGGAACTTTAATCGCCCAATTAAACACATAAGCAACAGACACAGATTTTAAAATCAAATTGGGATAATCATGTCTCCAATCACTCAATATAAAGTAATGTAAATGTCTTCATACAAATTCTTTTCAAGTGACATTTTCACACAACAGCATAACCAGTATTAATGCCAATAATCTGACGATTTGAACACAATTGTGGTGATGTGAAAACACTTATGTGAGTAATATTTATACAGTCTTCACCCTATTCCTATCTTATCAATACAATCATCCACTCTAGGAATCATATAAGCAGGTATCTCAGAGTCTGACTTAGTCATAGAATTCATCTTCCTATAATGAATGCAAACTTGCATTCAACCATCTGGTTTTGGAACTAATACAATAGGACAACTCCAGCTACTCTGGCTTGGTTCTATAATATCATTTTCTAGCGTGTAATTTATTTCTTCTCGAACTGCAGCCAATCTCAGAGTATTCATCCGATAAGGTTGTTGCTTTATTGGACCAACATCACTTACATCTACATCATGACATAATATTGAGGTGCGACCAGGCTGGTCTGAGAATAAATGTTCAAATTTATGAATAAGTTTTGTTAAATCAGCTTGCCGTGCAGGATCCAAATGACTGATCTTGCTATCAAGATTTTGTAATATGTGAGAGTTCTGCATTTTTACACTGGAAATAGAACTCAGATCTTCATTTGAGAATGGATCATTTTCCTCATCCCCATTATCATTTCCATCATTCTTCAAGGTAGTGGCACTGACAATTCCTACTGGTGTTCCTCTTTCATGGTATTCTTTAAACATGTTGATGTGACAAAGCCGTTTAGCTTTCCTCCTATCTGGTGTAGATATTATAAAATCCACATCATTCAACTTTCTTTCAACCAAAAAAGGACCACTTAATTTTGCATGCATTGAATGCCCTTGCATAGGCAAAAGTACCAACACCTTGTCTCCTGGTTTAAAACTTCTTTCCCTTGCTTTCTTATCATACCATGTTTTTATCTTACCCTGTGCATTGATCTGATTTGTTTGTGCCACCTCACAAGCTTTTTATCAAATTTCCTTTAAATTTGGACACATACTGCAAGATAGGTTCATCTTGTGTCTCCACCAACTATTTTTCTTTCATAAACTTTAGTGGACTTCTCACAGTATGTCCATATATCAGTTCAAATGGACTAAACCCCAGTGATTCATTTGGTATCTCTCTGGTGGCAAATAATAACATATGTATACCTTTATCCCATTCATTTTCATTTTCAAAACAATAGGTTCTCATAATATTCTTCAGTGTTTGATGAAACCTTTCTAGAGCCCCTTGTGTTTCTGGGTGGTAGGCTGAGGATTTAATCTGTTGAATGCCTAACTGGTGACCAACCTCCTGAAACACTGCCGACATGAAATTTGAACCTAAGTCACTTTGTATCTGCATGGGCAGTCCTACCCTAGTGAAAAATATCATGAAAGCATCAATGATCATAGGAGCTTTAATTTTTTTTTTTAATGGGATGGCCTCAGGATACCTAGTGGCTGAATCCATGATAGTAAGGAGAAACTTATATCCTGCTTTTGTTTTCGGAAGTGGTCCCACACAATCTGTAATAACCCTGCTAAATGGTTCTTCAAGAACTGGGATACTAATCAAAGGAGCATGTTTTATTTTCTGATTGGGTTTTTCCACCACTTGACATGTATAACATATCTTACAAAATTCTGCCACATTCTGATTTAATCTGGGCCAAGGGAAGTGTTGTTATATTTGATCTTGGGTTTTCCTAATACCCATGTGGCCCGCCACAGGTACATCATGAGCTGTCTTTAAAACTTCTGCCCTATATGATGGAGGAATCACTATTTGATGAATGATTCTCCATTCTTCATCAGTGGAAGCATTTGGAGGTCTCCATTTCCTCATCAACACTCCTGACTTAATGTAATAACAGACCAGATCCTTTTGTGCCTCTTCTTCAGTTAAAGCTGTACTTGCCAATTTTCTTTACTGAGGGTCAGCTTTTAGCTCCCTAATGAGGGTATCTCGATTGAAAGGAGGCATGACTCAGGTGATCATTTTGGTTTACCGGGTCAGAGAGGTTACCATCATGGCTTACTTCTGGACTACAGTTACCTTCATGCCTTACTTGGTCCTCCAGGTTATCAGCAAAAATGTCTCTGCCAGCCCTAGACATTCATCATCCTTGTCATGGGCTTCTTGTTTAGAAGCTTCAAGAGCCATTGACCTTGTCACAACACAGGCTGGAAAAATGCTCGGAAATTCCTGCTCAAGATGCTCTGTGCCGTCTCTCGTGACTGGCTCTTCCAATAAATATGGTACCGGTTTACCTTTCACATCATCCCCTGCTATATCATTCCATAGAAGGAAAATCACACCTTCTATTGGGAGACTAAGTACCATACCTACAATCACTGGTCCAATTTTGAAATCAGACTTCAGGTAAAATCTGTGAAGCAGGACTGTTATGTAATTTACCTCAACACCTTGAAGTAATACACTGGCTTTCTGATAAGTTTAACTGACAGAGGAAGTACATTTTCCAACAGTAAAGACTGGGCAGCACCAGTGTCCCTTAAGATCACAACTGCCTTATGGTCAACAGCATTTTCTTTCCCTGACACCTGGCCTTCCGATTTGAAACTTTCATAGCCATCCAGTATGGATTCAGCTACCCCAACATGTGGGTTTTCAAATCTAGCATGGAGATAATCAGAATGTCCATCAGACATATTTAGAGGTGGGCGCCCCTGAATGCTGGCTAAACCAACTGGTTTCCCAGTATAATTTGTCTTTCTCTGGAGTAAAAAACACTCCGATTTGACATGACCCCGTTTATGGCAGTAACTGCATGTGGGTCCGCTAAAGAGCTTCTGCCCTGTATTCTGATTAGCAGGTTTATCAGACTGAAGAGAATTATCAGGCTTTTGTTCTTCTGATTTCTGATGGGGGGGAGAAATTCCCCATTCCCTCTGGTTTCTTTCCAAATTTTGATCTGAACTGAACCTGTTTGGGTTTTCCAAAGAAGCATTTATGTGTCAACTCATAGTCATCTGCCAAAGCTGCAGCTTCATGTAATTTCTCTGCCTAACGCTCATCCAGGTAGGTCTTAATTTCTTTCACAATGCAACTTTTAAAATCTTCTACCAAAATAAGTTCCCTTAATTTGTCAAAATCACTTTCTATTTTCCTTGCCAGAAAGAAAGAGAATCTGTCAAACAGATTCTCTTTCTTTCTGGCAAATTCTACATAAGTTCCACCTGGTTCCTTTTTGGCTGTCCCTGAATTTTTGTCTGTAAGCCTCTGGTACTAACTCATATGCTTTCAGCATATTTCAACACATCATACTCAGAACTTTGTTCTATGGAGAGGGATGGATAAACTTCTTATGCTTTTCCAACAAACAATCTTTGTAGCAGAAGAGGCCACACCCTTCTAGGCCATTCTGAAGTTTCAGTTATTTTCTCAAAAGACAGAAAGAATTTTGACACAATCCTAATCCCTGGTGAGATTATCCACTGGTACTGTCCTGCAGTTCCAAGTCCTATGACAGGTGCCAAATGATCTGGTACAAATCCCATAGAGGTACAGTTTGGGTCCAATGTGGTACTGAAAGATGTGGTGCTGATATTATCCCATAGAGGTACAGTTTGGTTCCAATGTGGTACAATATACCAGTCCACTCAAAGATAATATCCACACTCCACGGGTACAAAGTGTATATGGTTAGCACCAAATATACATGTCCACTCCAGACACTGTCCACCCTCCTACAGGTACAATAGAAGCAATGGATCACAGTCCCAATGGCTTAATGATAACACACAGCTTCTGTCAGATCCTTCAGAATTCTCTCTTCTCCTTTCTCAGTCAGAAAAATATCTGTTTTATATAGATATACAGAAATATCTAATTTGTTCCATAGTTTTCCAACCAGCCATACATCCATTGACACCTGTCTGAATCACCTCACCTGAATGTAGGTCACCATTCTAGCTTAATCCACATGTTTGCAAGTTACATGTGCGTCACCGACAACACAGGCTAACTCAGTGGCTCTGCAGTGACCCTGCAGAGTATTCATTGAACTCAATAACCCGGCACACACTGAATGGATAAAGTGACCTGTCCAAATGAAAACAAACATCCATACACATTTTCCTAACAGCCAGGTAGATTGGTTTGTTTGTGATTGGTCAATCTTGCACTTGTATTGGTTAAAGAGCACTGAATTTTGGTTCATGCAAGCAATTCAGGACCAGTTTTTACAGACAGAGGACAATCCTGTAAGTGACAAAGGGGTCTCTCCTAGCTCTCCAAGCACTACAATATTGCCTGAGCTATTACGTCTAAATTTGAGGCCTTAATGTAGAAACAGTCCCTTTATTGAGGTGGTCTTAATTGAAGGTTCTACTGTATTTTGTAATGTTTTTATTGGCGGGATATGGTTCATTTCTCGCGCTTGGTGATTTCATTTACATTAATGTTGTTCCAGGGCGTGGGTCCTGCTGTGGGTCGGGTCGTTGAAAGTGATTTTAAATTCACTATTGATTTTTTTGGACGTTTCGTTGTTAAATCAGCTGACAAAATAAAGTTTAGTATTCGAACTTATGAATACAAGGCCTTAAATTACATTCGGTAGCCCTAATCATAAAGGGTAATATATGCTTGATATTCAGGGTGCGCAAAAATCTCATGTTCATAAAGAAAAAAAAAACAAAAACAAAAACAAAACAAAACCAAAAAAAAAAAACCAAAAAAACAAAAAAAACCCCAGTTTTTCAATGTGGTCACTTGACATGACTGTCACCTTCAACTTGGATTGCAGAAGCTCGTTGAAGCAATCTACTGCTGCAGTCAAAGTTAGCACTGGACGGTCTGGATCTTTGAAAAATTTTATTTTCGAATTATTTTTAGGAGAGAGTTTTTTTTTCTTTTTTTTTTTCCGCATTACTAGGTGGAAATGGAACTTTGGAACACGTAGGCCTACCCGATTTCGCCCGAAGCACTTGTCAGAATTCAAGTGTTTCACCGTGCAATGCTGCAATCGATTTGTGTTTGGTACATGCGTATACAGGCGAAAATCTTCATGCAGGACATGCGAGTCGGAGCGCTGTACTTCACTATGGTCAACGGCGTTGTGTTTTGTCGCCAGTTCGGTTAGTTTTTAATAAATCACCGTGATTTTCTGATGAAAAGAGAGGAAAGGAGCACTATTCGGTGGTTGATTAGACAAATAGGCGGGGCAAAGCCGGCTGCGAGGAAATAGAGAATCTCACATGCCTCTCAAGATTTTGTTTATTCTGTGTTTAATTGAGTATTCATCGCAAAAATTATGCTCTGTTCCTATTTTCAACGCCGACCTGGTGCGTCGTGTTTATTTACGTTTGTCGCAGTTATTCCACGTCACACGTGATGTATAATCAAACATTTGCTCGCGCACTTTTGATTTTATCTACAATATGTCAATGCATCACGTCACTGGTGCAGGCGCGTCACAATTAACTTGTAACAATGTTTAGGTCATGCGATCTACAGTGAGTTACTACTTTTGAATTTCACTCTAGAATATAATTCAGCCTAAAACACAGAATAATTTTCGTTTCAACGAATTCTACGAAGGCCTAATCCACCCGAGAGAATACATAGGCCCATGACTTAAGCAGGGAAGAAAAGTTACGAATAACTGGGTGATCTGTAGTGTTCATTCCTTAACAAGAAAGCCATCAAAACGAGAGACAGAGGTGGACTTTGTTCCAACACACAGTGAACATGGAAAAGCCAGCCATGTTTGTGTACCCAAACCACCACGACTACAGGCCTACTTTAAGGATACACTTTTTCTTCCATGTGTGAAGCTTATCCTGCATAAGTATGAAGGATTATGTTTTAATTGTAACCGTTCATTTGGATGGTCACTCGTTGGTTTCAAGTAGTAGACAAACCGATGAGATGCAATGGTGCATTTAATAATATACCACTCCTCCCACTTTCAGAATGGCGTCGTTTTCAAACTTGTTTCTCCGATAGAACTTCGATTTCGTGCGTTTTGAGACATTAGGAGAAAGAAAGCCCTGTGTGGGTGGTCCATTTGGGATAACGTTGGGACAACTCGTTGTTGGAACTTTTATGTTTTCACAAGGCTGTTTTACTGTTAAGCGGAAATGTGAAAATCGAAGAACTCGTGATCCCAACGCCAACGGTATCCTCAATGCGTCACCCACACTGGTTTCTCCATAGGTTAAATCCTTTCAGATGACATTTTTGGCGATTTTTTTCATACATGCTTTTAGACCTATAGGAGTTCCGCATGCGCTGATTACATTTTCTCAAGCTGCAGTGCAAATAGAGAATTTTAGAAGAGTTTCGTGGTCGAGATGTGTGTAGGCCTATTTGGGTTGGCTTGGGCCCGGCACGTGCAACGGCACTTGCCGATGACACGGTGAGGCTCCTGATAGGATGCGCGGTCTCAGCTAACCACTGGTGTTGATTGTTGAAAGAGCGTTGTCCGCGGCTTTTAGCTGTAAGTCCTGCGGATACGTTTGACGGTATTGCCCTATCTACTCCTGTTTTTTAGGCATGTCTTCTGTAGCTGAGATGAAGATTCACGAACCCCTTTAATAATTTTCAGACTCGTGAACAGAGTATAGATAGATCTTTCTAACGAGACCCCTTACTTATCAGGCATCGGTTACCTGGTTCCCAAGCACCCAGCCACCTTGACCAATCAGCTGGTGCCAAGTTGCGAAACCAGACGTCCCGTGGCCATGCCCGGCCCATCCCAACGATTGAGTACATGAGATGTCCTTTTTTATGAAAATCTCAAAATTTAATCTGTTCTTTGAAGTTTTTGTGATGAAATATGTAAACACACTCAGTTGACCAGTGGCCACTACGGATTAGCCAAGTGTCATTAATGATCTGAGGTCGCATGTGTGCGCGGAGCCCTTTTGTAGTCGGTCAACCGTCTCCAGGCTGTTTTCCATTGTTTACAATGGGGACAATACCTCAATTTTAAATTGAATCAACTTTTTCACTTTAATTTTTTTTAATTTAAACATATTTATTTATTCTGGATCACCTAATAGTATACATCGAGATACTAAAAAACAGGCTCTCCAGACATAGAGAGACACACAGAATATATACAATACACACAGGACAATACAATTCACGAAATGCTTTGTACGTACCACTCATTGTCACAATAATATTGAAAAATACACTTTCCTGAATGCTATGAACTAAATACTCACAAGCAGAGACATGTCGATTAAAGAATGAGTACAATTTATTGATCCAGAAAAATCCACTATGTCACTAGCTCGGTAACCAAAAAAAAAAAAAAAAAAAAAAAAAAATGACGACAGTCTTAGCCATAAACCGTATATTGACAGGATCAACATGGTAATCAAAATATGAATCGTCTGGAGTCAGAAATGAATTTTTGGACAGCATCAAATAATTTAATGTTAAGGTTTGCAGAAAGGTCATTGTTACCATGTGTAAGATACCGGATAAGTATATCACTTGCTAGATAGACTACAAGACTGGGATTCACACCTGGAGCTAGAATGTAACAAACCGTTTTTAAAAGGGATTTCCTGGGAACTGAATAATAGGGACATTCTAGGAAAAAATGAAGAATACTTTCGTCAGGATTTAGACATTTACAAGCTGGGGACGGTATTATATTAAATCTGTGTAGGTGGGAATTTAGTCCGGATAAGCCCAAGCGCAAACGAGTGTGTATGATATTAGAAAATCGACTGCCGTGTGAGTAATAAACAGGAACAGGATCTACGGACAATAAAGTATTTTTCAAAGTAGATTTAAATTTGGATAAAGTTGCAGAACGTCTTATGTCGTCGGGGAGATCGTTCCATAGTTCAATAGAGGAAGGAATGAACGAATTTCCGAACCGTAAGGAGTTAAACCTGATTTGTCTTTGGCTGCGTCGGTTTCTTAACTGGACAGTGGGCTGACCATTGTTATTCGGAACGAGATCCGAAAGATAAGCGGGAGTTTGACCATTAACAATTTTATAAAACATGATTAATTTGAAATATTGGCGCCTTTTAGCTAGAGTAGGCCAGCCTAATTCCTTAAGCATAAGATGACGGGGAGCGCGTTTCAGGGCTCCTAAACAAATGCGAGCTGCTTCATACTGAACACACTCGAGGGAATCAGAGAGAGTCTGTGAGCAATTGTCAAAAATTATACATCCATACTCTAAGATGGGTCGTACCATGGATTTGTAAAGCCGAATCAGAGTATTGCGGGATAACCTAAATTTAAGTCTGTGGAGGAGAGACAGACGTTTCCTCGCTTTTTCCACGATTCTGGTAATATGGGCATCCCACTTTAGATTACTAGAAAGTGTAACGCCCAAATGTGTATGGCTAGTACCTTCTGGTATAACAGCATTGCCAAGGAGTAAAGGTGGGTGATCTGGCTTATTATGTTTAGTGGAAAACAAAACAGCTAGGGACTTAATAGCATTGAAAGACATTTTCCACTGTTTGCCCCATGTAGAGATATGAACAAGATCTGCGTTCCTCCGACCTGCAGAGGTAACGGGATCATGGATTATCTCCAGAATGCTAGCGTCATCAGCAAAAAGCTTAATATCACACACAATATTATCAGTTATGTCATTAATATAAACTAGGAAAAGAAGAGGCCCCAGATTAGAGCCCTGGGGTACCCCTGCCTGTACAGGAAGCAAGGAGGACGACTGACCACCAATCGTAACTCTCTGAAAGCGATTTGATAAGTAACTACCGATAAACTGGAGTAAAGCACCTTCAATACCCAGCTGCCTTAATTTGAAAAGAAGACCCTCATGCCACACGCGGTCAAAAGCCTTACTGATGTCGAGAAAAACCATCCTGGCTTCTTTTCGTAGTTCCAGGCCATTATATATGTCATGAACGATTTGGATAAGCTGGTTGATGGTAGAGTCGTATTTCTTAAACCCAGAGTTTTTGTGCGTCAGTAGATCGTGACGAATAAAGTACTCGTACAGAATATTAAATATTAAACGTTCGAAAACTTTGGAAACATTACACAGTAATGAAATAGGGCGATAGTTGCTTTTTAACTGCTTATCGTTCTTTTTGAATACAGGGCACATATTAGATTTTTTCCAAGAATCTGGAAAGCACGAAGCAGCAAGAGAGAGGTTAAAGAGTTTGGTAAGTGATGGGGAGAGGCCAGAAGCCGTATTCTTTAGGATGAGGTTACCTAGGCCATCGGGTCCCGTAGCAGAGCTGGACTTAAGAGATTGTAAAACCTTTTTAACGTCGTTTTCATCAATTTGGAATTCACTGAGCCTCGCATCGGTGCGATATGAGAAGTCAGGCAGGGGCATAGGATCGTCTTCATGAGGAAGTTTACATTGATTGGCAAAGTAATTATTGAAAACTTCACACTTTTCAACGTTACTGGATGTTACAGTGCCGTTTTCGAGAAGGGGAGGTATGGAATGATTGAGCTTGGAACCTAGAAAACTCTTGCTGAGGTTCCACCATTTCTTTGGATTAATGATATTAGAATCCATTTTACTGCGAATTTTTGAAAAATATGACCTCATGGAACTACGAAGGGCGCTGACTGCAGTGTTGCGCTTCCATTTATAGAACATGTAGAGTCTTTCAAGAGTAATAAACTCGATAAAAGTAAAGGGACGAATTTTGTTGCTAAAACGTTTGAAACGTTTCCAAGCACGATTTCTCTGTCTAAGTAACTGTTTAATTTTACAAGTGACCCATGGCTTATCTTTGGGTCGTACAAGGATGTCACGACAAGGGATGAAGTCCTTGCATAAGCCGCTAAAAAGATCTGTCCAGAAAGATACCACGTCGTTAATATCATCAAAGACTTCAAATCCTGTGTTAAAAGGAGCGTCAAGGGCAGCTTTGTTTAAATCTTCAAAATTAGCTTTCTTGAAGTCCCAAATTTTCCTTTTGAAGGGGTGGTCTACGCGGCGGGAAATCGAAAAAGTACAAAAAACAACTGAGTGATCGGATGTAGAAATGGGTGGTAAGATACCTGAATTTAGAACATAACCTGGTGAATCTGTGATCATGAGATCAAGGATACTTTCAGATACATCGTTTACTCTGGTCGGTTCGTTTATTAATTGGAATAAGTTATTTTGGGATAAAACATTGACTAGGCGCAGTCCTAAGTCGCTATCTGAATGATCAGTATTCCATGACTGGCACCTATCATTAAAGTCACCGGTTATGATTAGAGTTTTAGGATTACACTCGAGGGCTGAAGTAATAGAAAGATCGAGCTCCTCAATAAACAAATCTCTGTCTGCGGCATATTGCCCTGGTGGGCGATAGTACACACCTAAGAGAACTAAACCGTATTTGAGTCACTTTTGCTCCTAGAAACATCAGGTTTGCGACTAACTCACGCCAAAAAGGTAAATGACAAAAGTGTGTCTCATATTTTTTTTACCTTTCTGGTAGTTTTCTCGCCAGAGTGAACTAAGATCGGGTCCCTTTGATGTCTGAATGAGATGTCATCCTTTCAATTTGAAACCTCGACAAGTCCATAACGGAACAAATATCGGGAAAAATGAGACACTTTTTTTCAGGAATGTATGTGTACTTTATATTTACACAAAAACTAAAACATTGCACGAAAAAATGAAAAAAAGTTTATCCCAAATTTTCATGAAAATTATGTGCTAACTTTGCACAAGTACTGTATAAATACAGGACAATTGACACAATCTCAATGAAAAAACTCCAGTTTGTTTCTTTAAAAAATATATACTTTATGGTACATTTTGTGCAAATTATATATTTTATAAGGCAATTTTCAGAAATCCCTGCTAACCTAACGTATATCCTTAAATAAAACTCTAATCTTTAAGTCTAGAGGTCTGAACATCTATGAAGAACGTTTGAAGTTATAGACTGACCAAACGCGTTTCCTGGTAAATAGGCCATGATCTAAAACATAAGGACAATAATGAAGCTTGTTCAAGTTCGTGTTAAGAACATTATTAAAATGCAAAGTCATGTTGGAGGCAAGAGTGGT
The DNA here is from genome assembly GCA_964020975.1 of Hermodice carunculata. Classification (NCBI taxonomy): domain Eukaryota; kingdom Metazoa; phylum Annelida; class Polychaeta; order Eunicida; family Amphinomidae; genus Hermodice; species Hermodice carunculata. Next base: position 66,164,421 of record OZ026629.1, read on the forward strand.
CTTTGGGATTCTGCTTTCAAAAACCGAACCTTGCGAACTTGGGGGAAAGAAAAAAAAAAGTCAACAGTTGTTTGGTTCTCCTAAGGCACATATAGGCCAACGTCAATGTTGAATTTTTGTACAAAAAATGAGAATGATAAATGATGATAATGGTGAGGATATCGAAAACACTAAGAATAATTACATAAGTTGGAAGCAAGTTGACCTCAGCAAAATTCAGGGATTTAGAGAAGACGAGAAAAAAAAAAGTGTGTACATGTTTTTTCTCTTAATTTAGAAAATGAAATTGTGTATAATAAAAACACTTTTCAGCATGTCGGGGTTCTGCAGAAGGTCATGTTACACTGTTGTTGCCCTTCAGTAGATTACTATTTCTCATCGGCATGCGTACCATTTTTATTACAAAAAAGGAAGAAATGTAGCAAGTTCGTCGGTTCCTGTGCATGTAAAGAAAAAGAGAAGGTCTGGTCACCTTGTCGTTTTGATTTTTTCCAGATAAGAGATATTTGTATCTTTTTGATAGTCTATCTTCCACGACCTTCTTGGCCAGAAAATGCCTCTAAATGAAAGGCCTGGTAACCTTTTCATTTTACTTTTTCTATGAAAAAAAAAAAAAAACAAATCACAACAAATCAAAACAAAACACCCTCCAACATTTGTACATTTTCGCGGATTTATGTCCAAGACTATCAGAGCCAGAACATGATTAAGGTATATATATTTTTTGTGATTATGCAAAGGAGCTTGTCAAGAGGTATAACATTGACTATTTTACCAAGCAATTATCTCATGAACATTTGGCCAGCCATTCCATGCAGTTGCACATTGTCGACGTGACACCTGCAGGAAGTTTGGTGTTCCTTAAATTCATCTTTCGAATTTTTGCTTGAATTGCAATAAAAATACAACATGCCAGAACTGTGTGGACAGAATTTTGTCTCCTACCAGATTTTCCAGTTCATCTTTAAAAATATATCCGTATTCGTAATGTTGTGTTTTTATTGCAATTCAAGCAAAAATGCGAACGATGCAATCCACGTCAAGCTCACAATAATTCTGCACACATCTGAGGAAAATGCATGCTTTACAAACTTACCCATGCATCATGCTGATGAAGGCAAATAACCCAAATGCTGCTATTTGGTACTTGGGAAAAGAATAACATAGGTCAGTTAGATACGGATCATTAACTGCATACACCAAGGAATTATAGTCAATAGTCTTTTAGCGGGCTTCCGCATCGTGTTATAGCCGTTTCTAAGTTGCCCTTTTCTTTCTGGTCACGGAATTGACGTTAACATAAAACGCAGTTTTGTTTATCTGAAGAAGGTGGGGTTAAAACGTTTGGTTGATTACACTAGGTATGGATCTTGTGCATCGCCCCCCCCTCGAAAAAAACAAATCAAAATAAAACAAAACAAAACAAAACAAACAAACGCATGGATCCTCGACTGAGACGATCCATGACAAACGTAAAAACAAACACACATAGAAAGAAAGAGAAAGAAAAAAAGGTTGTGTGAACAGCCTGTAATCATCTGACCTAAATGAACATGAACTGAGTTGAGACTGGCTGGACTTCGATATGATTGGTCTAGATACTTTACCTGGATATGAATATACTTGGTCTAGATTCTCTACCTGGATATGGATATATTTTTGCTCCAAGTAAGTAAGTCTCAACCTGAGCTGAACTGAGCTGACCTAACATAAGCAGAGTTGAGTCTGGCTGAACTTGGACATGATTGGTCTAGGTACTTTACCTGTATATGGATATATATTTGGTCACGGTTTCGCAGGAAATCACATAAGCATAACCATGCCAACATGTATTATTGTCGATCATCACCTAATTTCAAAAATGTTGCTAAAATTAGGAGATGATAGTATCGCTGCTGACTGAACATATTTGGTGGATATTGAGCCTGTTTATATTCCCTCAAAGTGTCAAAAATACGTACAGTATCACCGATAAATGTACAAATTTGGTAGAGATTGAGCCAGGTCGTATTGCCTCAAGTTTGAAGAAACATGTATTCCTGTAGTTCTCAGCAACACCTGAGATCAGACGTTCACAGAAGTATCCCATGTAATTTCAAAGCAAGTAGGCAAGCAGTTGTAGAGAAGGTTTAAGGATTTTCATAAAAACCATGACGAAAAAATAGTAAAATTCCCAAATCACTGAAGCTTCATCTGGCGAATAATCTTCAAAGACATTCATCCAAGATATGCATCCAGCAAGTTTTCTTTTTTTTTTTTCGAAAAAAAATACATATATATGTATGTATATATACACACACACACACACACACACACACACACGTGTGTGTGTGTCTGTGTGTAATCTGTTATCCCTATGGCAACTATGATAACGTATACTTTACCAATTATTAGTTGAAAAAATCATTAAAAACCAGAACAGCCCGATTTTCAGACGGCAAATCAAATGTCGTTTCGTGTACACCTCAAGAGTATTTGCAAAATATTTAAGAAATGAGGTCCTTTCCTTTCATGCGTTTGAAAATTGAGGAGAATCCGACTGGCAGTTTGAGAAATGTAATTTGCAAAACACACATGCACACACAGAGACATACACTATATATATATATATATATATATATAATACAACGACGCATGTTGGTCAAACAAATTGTGAGGGTCCCCCACCCAAGTGTTACGATGATTGAATTTGAAAGAGGTTGATGAAGCGAGGGAAGAACTGCAAAGATTTTCGCAGAATATTCACACAGCAGACCCTCCCACCTCCAAATCCTGGAGCACTACCATTTGAAGACACTTGGGTGAGGTCGAACCACCATTCATCCGGATCAACTTTGAAGATGATCTGGCAACCTAGGATTGTGAGGAGAGAAAACGTAAAATTGATGGACGATGACGCAGATATAAGGACAAAGGGTCATACAGTAAGCTCAAATGACTGAATCAGCTGAGGTAAGAGCACTGAGTACAAGAAAAGTAAAGCATGGCGAAGCTTAAAGAAGAATACAATGGAACCCCGCATTAAGACCACTTATGTAAAGAGACAACATCATAAATAAGACCTGACTTTCGATAACCCTGTATTTTCTTTTCAATGTAAAAACATTGTGCAAACAGTTTCAGAATTAAAACCATCCACGAAAAAAACCTCATCACTTTTAGGTGCAACTATGGGTGGTCTTACCACCGGAGCTCTACTGCAAGTTATCTCAATCACACTTATGCCAAGTCACCTTAAGTGGCACCTCGTGCATGTTTAACTGATTGTACAAAGTTGCTTAACGAAACTTTACAAGACGGCAGCCTGTGGCATGTTTTTACTGCTCATATTTTCTATATTCAATGCATGGAAAGTAATTTGCAAACAAATTGCCAAAACAGCAGTCGCCATTGGCCACCCTCTTTCAAGTTCAATGTGGCATTACACTGCGCAGTGAAAATACGTAGCGAGGGCAAGTTCTGTTTTGTCATTCCTGCGCCAAGGATCCCTGCTGTCCCGCTATGCGATCGGTCTGACTTGTTCATTTCGTCGTTTCTTTTGTACATGTTTATTTTTTAAAACGTTTTGCCAATGTCATTAATGAACGATGACGTTACATTGGAACCATTGTCTTGTCGTCGTGGTGCTTTTATCTACCGCTCCACCTGTTGGTTATCTTTAACACTAAAAAAGAAGTCCGGGGAGTTGAAGGCGTCTTTTTCACTTCAAAAGGTCTAAGTTCATGCTATTAATTTACAAATAAATCGTATGAATTTCAGTTAGATTTCGATTATGAGGATATGGCAGTCCGGTGCTGACAGTCTTTTTCCATTAAGTGCTGACGTACTTCATCAAGACAAATGCCCTTCAACACCAGCGTGTCCAATCCTCACAGCTGCAATTCAAATGAAATTCATTTCTGTATTAACGCGGACACTATACTAAAATGACCATGACTAAAACATGAGCTCCACAAAAAGCCTTTGTGGGGCACCTTACGACACATTTGTTGACCAAAAGAAAAAACAAAATAAGTAAAATAGATGAAGTCACGGGAACGCTATGTGGAATATGTTGAAAAATTGCGGGAAACGTCTGAAGGACGATATCGCCAGTGTGGGGTTAATCGTAAGTCGCCAGTATGGGGTTAATTGTAAGTGTGCATATTATTACATAATGGACTAATCAGATCACTTGCACTTTGCAGGTTCTATACATGTTCAATCAGGCATGATCTTTGCTTTTTGTTTCTGTATTCATTCTGGGTTTGGCGTTCATGGAATAAAGGTCTGCCTAACTTCATCCATGTTTATATACTGTACAGTGTGCTGTTTGTGGAGTTCTTCAGCAAAGACACTTAACTGGCGTACGTTTAAAATGTAAGATCAGGGAATGTCCCAATAAATATATAAGAATTAAATCCACAGATGAGGACGATTTGTTATATGGCTTTGAGAGATATCATTTGAATATAATTGTATCTTTAAACATTGTATTTCAGTCATATGCAAAGTGCTGACATGTACGACATCCAGATAATTTAATAGTGGGATTTGGATCAGCACCACGCCTTTGAGTATCACATTAGAACCAAACTGTACCCCTGTGGGAACTGTACCAGACTCTTTGGCAATGCCATAGGACTTGGAACTGTGAGACAGTACCTGTGGATAATCTCTCACCAGGGATTAGGATTTACCTACAGACTGTTTTACCGAGTGGAATACTAGCCTACCTAAATGTATAATTTCATTGACCTACTTTGTACAGATTTTTGACTGTTAATATATTCTTATTGTTAAAGTTTTATGATCGTTGACATTCTTGGTTGACTTCTGCTAATATTCAGAAGGTGGGCATCGTAATAATATGACAAATTTGGGACAATAATCAGCCTTGAAGGTGAACAAAAACATTGGAAATTACCCACGATAAAATATGCAAATGAGTGGTTCCATGACAACGACAGAGCAGCAGCTATGTTGATCAGTCTTTACTATATGTTCGACACAAACTGCTTGTACATGTTTCTTAATGTATCATTTGTTCCATTGCCTTATTTAGTTACTTTTTGGGTAAAATAAGATTAGTTGCCTTTATATTTTGAATCATTTTGTGTGAAATCTTGGTACCTCATTAGCATAAATTGTTCAGCCATATTTAAAATTTTATCCTTTTTTTTTTTTTCTGAAACAAGTGCCTGTGGTTGAATCTTTTTGACCAATTTTTTATTTTTGTCTTTTTGACATAGAGCAATACTTGAGAATTTTTATTTGGCAACAGCTTTTTTACTTTAATCATTTAATTTTCTTTCACTCAGAAAACATTTTTGGCTGGAGATCCTAAAATTTCTGTGAGGTACAGATTATTTAATTTTTATTTGGTGTTAAGTTATGCTACATAGAGTCAAAAGTATTGAGTTGTGAAACTTATTAACTATATTTTACACATTGAGACCTAGCAAAATTTCAAGATGTCAATATTGTACATCAATGAAGCCAGTTTTGAAGAATTGATGAAATTATCCAACGTTGGAGAGACTGGAGCTCATGCCCTTTTGAAAAGAAAGAAAAGAGCTTGGGGGATGGTTCACTCCCAAAAATATCCTACGATTTGATGATGTTAACATTAACAGATGTTTGGTTGCTCACATGCAGAGTGGGTTACTAGATTTTTTATCAAAGTCAAGGGAAAAGAGTATGGAGGAGTTGATTAAAGCCAACAACACCAGTTTGGTTGCTGATATACAAAAGTTTATCACAACACAAGATAAACAGTACCTGCCTGCGTAAACTGGATGTCATGGCTTCACATGTTGATGAAATTAGGGCTAGCACATGTTCTTTGGAGACAAGGCTGGATCAGATGGAGAAGGATTGTGTTATAACATCTCATGTCAAGCAACGGTCATGTCTACTGGTGGAAGTTCAGCAACTGTTGTTGGAAGAACTGAAGGAAAGGATGAAGCTTCTATCTGAAATATCACGTGAGTATGGTCCTATTTTTCAGAAGTATGGGTAAGTGACAAGAGGTGGTGTATACCAGAGTCCAGGCATGAAAGAAGGCTTGATAGAAAAACGGTAAACCTACTTCTCTGGACACAGAGAAAAGTCACACTTCATGTTCACAGGGTGTCAAATCACAAGCTGCTACTGGTTTTAGCAAGACCGAAGCAGGACCAGCTATGGTAAGCCAGCTATGTTTGATGGGAAGAAAGACTGGCGACCAGTTTTCCTATTTTATGAGAGGATGGGCAAGAGGTATGGGTGGATTGAAGAAACAAAATTAAACAGACTTATGGAATCACTGACGAACAAGTCATTGCAGTTCTAAAGCATGCTGAGGGAAAATGTCAGGGAAGACTACGCAAGTCTAAGAAATATAATGAATGGCAGGTTCGGGGTAAGGGATCCAGTTGTCACAATATACAAGAAACTACAGAATCTAAAACAGAAAATGAGATGTTAGAAGAACTTGCTCAAAAAGCACAGCAGTTGACAATGGATTACCCAGATTTTACATCAGGGATTAGCTGTGTATGCTTGCTTAAAAAAGGCTTCTAACAAGAACATGGCATTGCTTGTAATTAGTAGACAGCCTGGTAGTTTGGAGGAGGCTTTAGAACAGTTGAACATCATTAATACTCATAGCAGGAGATTTGTATGGTGCAGCTAAACTGAGAGTCAGACAAGTTTCTGTGCAAGATAAAGAACTTTAAGTACGATCTTCAAATTTTCTAGAGCCTAGAGTACCTTGGTCTGATAAGCAGGTAGCTAAGGATGAACAAAGCAACAAGAGGCTGGATAACATTTTAAAATAAAATCAGTTAGCTATGGAGAAAATTGCGCAGGCCAACCAACAGTTCTTGACAAGTCTCTTGCAAAAAGAATTTTCAGCAAACAGTCTGGAAAGTAGTCCTAGTTCTAGTCCTGGAAAGAAGTTTCATTTGACAAATAAAAAAAAAGAAGAAGAATTTTCACTGGGATATGTTTGTGGCATCTTACTCAGATGAGGTAATTCTAGGGCCAGATATCCTGCAGTTCCATAAATGTCAAATTGACTTGGATCAATTCCAACTCCACTTTCAAGACCAGATAGTTAATGCCATCACTTAGAGAAATGGATACAAAGCTTATGTGACATCCAAAATAACCTTACTAAAGAAAGTTGTAGTTCCCCCAAATATGATAAAGCATGTGCCTCCCTACTCTGTAAGATGGACAAAATTAGGTCATTACTCCAACTGCAGATCACTTTGGCTTCCTGATCCCTTCCATTTTAGTTAAAGGATCTGACCAGGTTCCGATTTTCATTATGAATGTCACGGATAACTTTGTGCATTTCAGAGTAGGGCATTTAGTAGGAAATGCTATTGTGTCAGATAATGTGTTGGCAGAATTTTCTGACAACACAGACTGTGCTTCAACATCAGCGATAGCTTCAAATATGTCTGACCAGGAATCTACAAGTTGTGTGATGACAAAACTTCCTGACATTTCAGACTCTGATTCAATATCTACTGGACATCTGGGTAGAGGTGCACATGACTTTCTACTGATTCAAATACTCGGGAATCTACAGTTCGGAAGGTGGAATCTGTTGATAGGGTGGTGCCAGAACACATCTAGGGTCTGTAAGAGAAGTCTTGGATGGAAACAATCAGACGCTCCTTCATGATTTTTAATAGAATTTCAAGATCTTTTTCCGAAAGAGGATCATGATTTAGGTTGCGCTTCTGGAATTAAATATTGTATTCCAATGGGTGATGCACAACCAGGAAAGCATAACCCATATTACTGAGCTCCAAACCCTACAATGATAGCAAAGATATACCAGGGTTACCAAAGCATCAACAGTCAGCTTCCAATACCAAGGTGAAGAAACAAATTTCACTCCTGACTTGAGACAGGCAGTCACCCATAAAAGGCAACTGCTGGTTTTAAACTGGTCCTCTCAACCTTTAAAGGATTCTTCATTGACTACAGACTATATTGTTTCCAAAAAGTATAGGGCTAACCACTCAAAACACAAATTCTATTACTTGTGCCAAAAATATAAAGGTACCTGGTAGGCCTATCACTTTTTAGTTCTCCTTACTTGTCAGTCAGCTAAGTTTACAGGCAAAGAAGAAAGATGAGATGAACCCCTTCAGGTTTTGAGCAAGAGGAGGGAAAATACTAAAAGGGTTGCTTGACTGTGGGTTTTACGCTCTTAAACCTTAAATTGTCAGGTTATTTTTTGTACCAGTGAAAATAAAAGTAACAATTTTCATTGAACACAGTGCAGTGGGAACAGTTTTCTTTGTAGCATATCAAAAGTATATTTCATTGTGATGGCTGGAATGCCAAGTTTCATTATGTGCAATAAATTGCTAATAGTCACGTGACTGGTTGCCATGGCAACAACTTTAATCACTAATAAATGGCAAAAAATCATTAAAAATCTGCTAAATAAGAGAACAAAGTATCTCCTTTTTTATGTGAAGCACCCTTTGCATAACAAAATAAGTCACCATAACTGTTCAAAGATTATGTTCTAGGTTTAATATTATGTAAGGAAATGACTGAAATAAAACAGCGCTGCAGTATTTCTATGGAAAATTTGTGTTTTTCCCCAATTTTAATATATTGCCATGGACACAAAGCGTGATTGGATCCACAATCATATATGCAAGGCCTTATACTGATATGTAAACTGTAGTTTGCAAATGTGGATGGCATCATGCATGCATACAGTGTACATGCAATTATAGAGGCATCAATTCCAGTGCAAAGGCAAAGTAGGCCCTCCCTACCTAGTGGCTGCCTATCACAGTCTTCAAGACTGACACTATTTATCATGTATCTGCAACCATGCCCCCCCCCCCCCACTGTGTCAATTGAGTCCATGCAGAGAAACAGTTTAGGTTTGAATGCATGGGTCCATAACTGGGCCAAGGCCAAAGGTCTTTTTCATAAAGTTTATTCATAAACACAGTTTTGACAGGGAAACATAATTTTGGGGATACTTGGAAAGAGCAGGCATTGTATGATTCAGTGATTGAGTGAGTGATCGGCTGCAACAAGTTGAATGACTGGCTATGGGACCCACTGCAGAACCACATGGTCTGTTGATGCGCTTGAATTCTGTGGGCTCCAGCCTCATTATAAACAAAATGCTTACATCCTCACACCCAACATTGACTTAACTGTCCCCCTCCTCTACATAATCCCTCCCTGCCCACTCCTGAATAAGGTTAATAGCCTGGGCACTTTTATATTAGTGACGGACACCTGTTGAACTGGTGCTGGATGCTGCCCTCTTTGTGACGTCACACACCTCAAGGGAATCACCAGGGAATCCCCTAAATGACAAGCAGAGACGCTAGAGGGAGTGGTATACATAAATAGATCCATGTGCCTCTTGGGGGAAACACAACAGCTGTCTGTGTACAATTTGGTGGTGATTTATGAGTTGTTTACACAAGTAAGGATAAGCTAGTGTGAGCCCAACAAAAAATCACGTGATTACCGGTCGTTCACAACCGGTCTTACCGTTTAAGGGTTAACATATGATTGGGCAGCAGCACCTGTGTCAGTATGCCAAAAAGATGGAACCATGTGATGCTGTATCGATTATTGTGAACTCAATAACCGGATGGCCAAGGACACAGATCCCTTATCTCTAATATAGATATGCCTTCAGTGGTAGCATTTATTTTAGTGCTCTTGGTATGGCCTCAGGCTAATATCAATTGAAATTGAGGAATAAGACAAGCATAAAACTACTTTAATAATAAAGTTCGGTTTGATGAAACAACATCGGATGGTGTTCGGTTTGACTGGGGCGCCTGGGACATTGCAAAGAGCCATGCAGTTAGTGCACAGAGGCCTAACATGGAGGACAACTTTGGTCCATCTCAATGACTTGATTATCGCTGGAAAAAACACCCAAAATTACCTGGAAATTGTACAAAAGTTTTAGAGTGGATCAGAATGTTTACCTGAAGCTAAAATCAAAGGTCCAGTCTATCCACTTAGAGATGTTCATGTCAAGCATCATTTGTAAAGGAACAGGTGCCTTTCTATGTTTATTCTAATTCCGCATGTTGGGGTGTGGCTGGCAACAGGCACAGTGATACAAGATTGTGTTAACCCATTTACAACAATATCAAAGTCTGGAACTGTTGTTTGATGATCTGAAACGTCAACTGACTCATGAGGGGATTGTTACAGTTTTTGTGCATGAAAAAAGATCAAGAGTCACTGGAGCAACTACTTTGGTATGTTATAGATCAGGCGTAGTTTCTAAGGCATGGAGCTGTAGTCACAGAAACAGATCATTTACTCTGGAATTGCTTTGAAACACTAAAGAAAATGGAAGAAGTCAGTCAACACAAAGTGTCTCCAACAGACTGTGATACTAGCCTGTTTGATTTGTGAGTTTTAGGATGCATTTTACGTAATCTACCTGAAGGGAAGCAACAAGCATTCAAGAATTTGGATAAAGAGGTACAACTGCAGTCTGTGTTGGCACAGGAACCTAATCCTCTCTACTGTCTGTCGGAATCACAATTCATCTTGCAAAACTCCTGCAAGATACAAAATGTGCACATCCACAGCAAATATTGGAGTAGCCATCTATGGTAGACAAATCTTTTAGCCTTCAGTATGTTATTGCTAACTACTGTTACCCTGGAAGTGGATGAACAGAGAGAGAGAGAGAGAGAGAGAGAGAGAGAGAGAGAGAGAGAGAGAGAGAGAGAGAGAGAGAGAGAGAGAGAGAGAGAGAGAGAGAGAGAGAGAGAGAGAGAGAGAGAGAGAGAGAGAGAGAGAGAGAGAGAGAGAGAGAGAGAGAGAGAGAGAGAGAGAGAGAGAGAGACACTTGTCAGTGATAATCAGATTTGGATTAGCTACATGTGCATTTTTGCCAGTAGATTTTAAAAGAAATATGATATGAAATTCCTTGGAAGGTATATGGAAGACCCATATGTTGTTGAACTAGGGCAAATAGGGATAGCCACCAGTAAGGGGGTGAAAGAAAAGGATAAACTCAAGTCAACAACAGGTCCTTGATACAGTTTTCTACCACTGGCCAACAGGAAAACGGTACTGTTGGCCATTCACTGTGGGGTAAAGGGAGCATGGGAGCAATGTTTGCCATTGTTGCAGTAACACCTTAGCAAAGATCACTACATTCATTGCCATTGTTTCACAGGAACACTGGAAGATGCTGAGAAATGGAAGGCCGCATTTTCTATGTGTGATTTGGATTTACTGCCCTTCTGATTGACAATAAGGAGCCCCAGAAAGGTGTGGGCAAGCCACCATTGGGAAAGATCTAGGTTGAGAGTGACTCTCCATTTGTACCCCTCTAACTTCAAAGAAAGAACAGAAGCTAAAAACCCTGGATTACTGTTGGAAGTTGCAAAAGCAGAAGCTAGAAGAAAGAACTTGCCATTGAGTTTGATCTGCCATGTTAGAAGGCTGAATACGTGGGAAATGTACAATCTGCACCCATAGATGAAGAAGAGAGGGACATATTTTAAATCTGACCCTTATATGATGTATGTGCTTTAACCAAATCAGAACATATCCTGGTTGTAAAGTATCAAAACTTATTTTTGCTGAATCCAAGGAAATGCCATGCACCATAATTAATAGAAGAAATATTTTCATTGTAGCATGTATATATTACCCTGTCAAATAATTTTTACTCCATTTTTCAAATCCGCATGCAGAGTGCAGTGGTTACAGGAAAGCACGGGTAAGCATGAGTTGGTGGTTTGATCATAAATATTTGTTTATGAATTTTTGCAACATGAGGTCTGGCATGGGTGTCCATCGATAAATTTATAATTTTGTATATTGAAGCCAGTAAAATGTGTGTTTTAAAGTCCACCTTGGGTTGAGTGTAAGACAGTATAGTGGGGTGTATTCTTTTGCTAAAATCATAATTATACCAAAGGTGTAATACTAATCTTCAGACGTGACTGAAACGATTATTCAGCTGCATGTCCATTGCATATATTAATATTTTGACATTTATTATGTTGGTGGTCAAAGCAACCAGAAGGTTTTTGGTGTCATTCTCACTAGATATATGGATTGCTCCTTCAGACAGGGGAAGAGTATTGTGCAGGACTGAAATCATCAGGAGCCTTGATCTGATGCCACCAGATCTTGGTGCAGATGAGAACAGATTGACAAGCAGATGGATTTGGACTACGGGCATGGAGCCCACCATTTGTGATCCTACATCTAGTATGTGAACAATTTTCACAACACTGCAGATAAACATGCCAATCTAATGAATTGTAAGCATGGAATGCCCACTTAACCACTTGTCGACCTTAGAAACTAAACACATGAACCAATTAGAATACAGAATGAATTACCCCTCATAACCAAAGTTAATAGCAGAATTGCACAAAATACCCTGATCTCTAAATGCTTTGATCATTATTAACCCAGGCATATAATACAACACTGACTGTACAATATATTTCATGTCTACACTTTGTACCTACATAAAACAGAATTTCATTATCGTACATTTTGGTAGAAGTATGATCCATCTCAAGTTGTTGACAAGACATAACATATTTTTCCATAATTTCGACATAATCAATATAAGTAAATATTGTGTTCAGAATAAGCGAGACTCAAACTTGCAACTTTTGGCACCAGTTGCCTAGCTGAAATGGGAAACGTACATATCCACTAGACCGAATCCCCATTCTTAAAAAAGAATGGTTCAATGGAGGTAGTTATGTGAAAGTGCCATATCAACACGGTTGTGCAGTATATGTACTGAGTCGGCGTTTATTTCCAGAATTGGGAACTTAAATCCACCAACATTTAGGAAATACCGAAAATATATATATATTATCTTCAAAATGCGCGTGACTTGAACTTGCGACCTTTGGGATCAGTCGCGTAGCTGAAAAATTCAAACAAAAACTTTACAAGAGAAATAGATGATTTAACTGAAATGGAACCCAATGGAGTCACAAGTCTTGGAGTTGATTATTACAGTCATGCACCCACCATTTTTATGTCTGTCTTTGCAGAAGGCAGAGCATACGCTTTGCACAATCTGTCTGTCGGTAAACTGTGATCTCCACACAATAATGCAAAAAAATTTGAGCCGCACTTTTTTTATTGCACAACTTTGTATTCATCTACAAAGTCTACATTGCCCTAATTTCAAAGTCACAGCACTACACCAGCTGCATTTGGTTTCTGCACCTTAATTTTTGCATGACAACTTTCACATCGCATAGCTTTATGGCTCTCTATGAGGAATAGGTTAAGTTTGAAGATAAATGACCTTGACCTTATTCCCAAGACCACTGGGCCACTTTAGCTGGAATATGTTTCTGCATGCAAATTGCAGCAATTTCTGCATTATTATATTCATATGGTATAGGTTCATGGTCCTCTGTAGGAGTTATGCTAACTTTGAAGGTGGATAACCTTGACCCAATTCTCAATCTTACACGACCATTTTTGCTGAAATTAGTTTTTGTGTGATATGTATTTTTTCACCTAAAGCTTTAATACTGCACAGATTTATGGTCCTGTACAAAGGCTAAGTTGAGTTTGAAGAACAATGACTTCTATCCAATTCCCAAGGTCACAGAGTCACAGGTGCTAATAAGACAGTCCAATCACTATCAAAAGGTCTTATCAGATTAATTAACACCTCATGCTGTTCAATTCCTTGGAGTGGAATATTTATGACAAACCTTTCTCAATGGGCAAAGGTGCTTCCTCCAAATTACGTTTTGTGACAAAGCTAGACCGCATGTTTGAATCAATCAATCAGGATGTGGGTAGAGAATTTTGATAACATTTTATCATTTCATCCTTCTATAACTTACCCAGTTTATAGTGCAAATTCAACACCTTAAAAGTAAAAGATACGTCATTTTCTAAAGAAGATAATGATTAAGAAAGACTGGAACCCCAAGTTTCAACACTGTCGTTGATGTATGGCGCAACTGTCATGGCAGGTTTCATGTCAATGAAGGAAGCCAGGGCAGAACTAGTCAGTGTGACAGGTGGAAAAACCTAGTGGTTAAGATTTCGTGTCATACCGAGTTCCATAATGTAGACCGTACGCATTGGAAGACAACCATCTGACTGCAAAAGCTAAGAAGTTTCCAGAATGCATCTTCTTGCAAGTGTAACCAACTTAGTGTTTCTTCATTGACTATACATGACAGATCGTGTCCTACGCAATGATTAATATAGAACCCAGCGTGATGAAAGAATATATACTCAGATTCTAAATCGGCAATAGCCATTGAAAAACCATTTTTTTTTCAAATGTTAAATATAGAACAGATCACGAAAACCTGCGGTCGTGCCTCCTGGTTAAACAAATTTAACAAATCTGACGCCCACAATTGTTGACAGAATCAGAAGCAAGTGGAAGTACAATAAAGCTAGAAAAAAATCTTAAGCAAGAGGGCTCATGTTGTCAAAGGCAACGTTTGAAGAATAATCTGGTCATGCTTCTGAAAGCTAGATAGAAACCGATACAACAATACGACTCCAAATACCATATATCGTAAATCTTGTTTACGCCATGCAAACAAACAATAAGAGGATAGCAGATGCTTCTCCATGTGAGCTCATATGGCTGAAGTCTTTCTTCATGAAGCAAGCTTGTTAAGTTTTAATTAATAAAAAAATGACGTTAAAGACCCGAATCTTCCAAATAGTACCAGTAATTGGCTCAGAAGAGAAGACCTGCCTCACCTTGAAACCTCTTACAAATACCGATGTACTTGCTGGCATAATCCCAGAACAATCGATGACAAAACCCATTTTAATACATCCATAGTAAAGTAAAAAGTATAGACCCATATCTTTTACATGGATTGCGAAGCAGGCCAAGTCTATATTAATCACTCTCCATGGCACAGATCGTGGCGTATACTTCCTACCTACATCCATAAGTTGCCTGTAAACATCTTTAACACACCATTTCTGTGATAATTGACATATCTTGCAGTTAAGATGTCGACAGATATATATTAACATGTAATCCCCATTGTGTATATCCAATACAAAATGTTTCAAATCATAATTATACCACAGGTGTGATTCAGACGTGACAGCAAATCCGACCACTGCATTGTATCTGTGAAAGTTTCACACATGTGGAGACAGACATTGAGAACTAATACAAATATTTTTGTTTCTACACAATATGTAAACAATCAAATGCATAAGGTTCAACGTTTTAGCACAGAAAAGTTGGAAAATAGGCCACCATAAATGCCACTACAAATGCTTGGAAATCTGACGAAGTCTTTTCTGGCAGTATCCATAGGCACCTATTTTTATTTTGCATTACTTACGTTTATCATTTAGATTAATGTGATTGGAATGACCCTGACTTTTTCTCATGACTTTCCAGATTGGAATTGTGCAATCCTACGAAAGTAACGTTTTGAATTCACTATATTTGTGATATTTTTAAGTACATATAACCTCAAAAGTTATACAATTGCGTTTGCGTCTGGGGAAAGAACTTTAACCTAATGTATGGTCCTTTTCATAGTATTACACAAGTCAGAATAGGGTAAGGGTCTTTTCCATGAAACAGGAAATATAAATGGTCAGTTCGATTGTCGAGTTATAAAGAATTAATTTGAACCATCCATTTTATCTTCGAGAAAATAAGACTCATGACAGTGGGGCATTTTTAACAAGGAATTTTCTCCCATGATTATTAAGTGGCAATAATGGCTATAAGTAATAATTTGAACTTGCGGTTGAAGATGTGAATTTGTATTCAGTATTTAACACTCACGTCCATGTGCAGTTAATTTGCGTGACTATGTATAGTTAATGTTCAAAATGATTATGATAGATTGGGATAAGGTAGATGTTTTATGACAGATTTCTTAACACCGTCGTTAAATTTAAAATTCGGACGAATATATAAATTATGGATCACAAGTAAGAAGGAGGCAAGGGCAACTCAGCCTGAGAATTGAGGCCTGCTGGTTCTGAGGTATTGGCCTTATATATCCAGTGTCATTCTATTTTTCTCCTGAGAAAGATGGTAGAGTCTAAATTTGTGTAATTTGGCAGGAGTTCTGAACTATGGAAATATGGATACATAAAATATCTTTCCGGCTGGGGTTATATTCTTCCCAATGTTTACCTATGGCAGTGGGTTTGTGAAAGTGTATGCTACGGCCATGTTCTAATTATCGGTCAAGGCGCAAATGATCCATCGGGTTCTGTGACCCCCAGAATCCCTATCGCGACCATTTTTACCCCAGTGATCCTCCTACTAAAAATGTCCCGCAACCTGAAATAGTTTCCGACTTGAAACGGTCCCTGATCGAATATGGTCCCCTGACTCTAAACTGTCTTTTGACCGACAACGGATCCGACCAAAACGTTCCCCGCGTGAACAGCCGTCCTTATTTTAACATGTCAGTGTATTGGCAACTATTCCAGACGACCACGAGAAACCAGATCACCTTTAATGCCAAGCATAGTGCCAGCAGGTGGCAGTCACAATTAATGGAATCTTTGAGTTGGGCCTCAAACGTGTTAACACGGGGAGCACATGAATCCTGCACTGTATAATCGATGCATATAGTTCATTTAAAGCTGCAGGACATAAAATGTTTTTGTTCATATGTGCGTGGGCAGACATAATATGGTGGGAAAGCTTTGCAAAAACTTTGAAATAGTTCCCCCAACTGCCCCTGACCTGAAACCGTGGTGATCCGTCGTCCGTCTGCCTGTCCATCCGTCAGTTCATATTTCACATTTTGGGCTTTTCTAAAACCGTGCGCCGGATTAATTTCAAACTTGGTGGGGATATACTGTGGATACATCCCTACCATGATTTTTCAAATAAATTTTCTGTGAATGTTTTGGCTCATTTTTTGACCAAATCTTAAAAGATCGTCTTCTCCGAAGCCGCTTGGCCAATTGCTTCAAGATGAAATAGGGAAACTTCTGTGCACCTTAAGACCTTACTTATTCACTACGCGGCGCTGCGTTTTTTATTTTTAACGAATTTGTGCATGTTTTTACTATTTTGGACCCCTTTTACAAAGCTGTCATTTAAATTGTTCTAAAACCTGTTGGAAATGTAGTTGGTGGGAGGGGAAAACAAACTTGTTCACTAAGTGGTGATGATCTCGATACTAGAACCTCTTGGCTGTAAATGCATTCCTGTTGTTCAACATGCAAGTCAGTGGGGTTTGTAATGGAAATTCACAGCAGGTTGCATCATCAGAAAAATGACGAAATAGCCTTTTTACAAAATCTGAACCGTATTATATCTTTATTGGCACTGATCATCATTTACCAGCAGATGATCTGTAAGAACAAACAAGAAATTTTCCAGTTAAGCAACTCTTTCTTACATCTGTTGGAGATGCGCATATATATATACACACACACACACACACATATATATATATATATATATATATATATATATATATATATATATGTATGTATGTATGTGTGTGTGTGTGTGTGTGTGTGTGTGTGTGTGTGTGTGTGTGTGTGTGTGTTCACAAAACATAATATATGTTCGGTGCACTTTTGATGATGGTGGACTTACATATGTACAGTCCCCGATCTGGGGCAACCTAGAGTACAGTACTCGTACTGGATTAATGACAATGAACTGGGCCATGTTGCTGATTATGGCATCCACGCATATATGGCCCTATGGAACAATTCTTTTTCAACAGTAGGGATTTGGTGCAATTGGTATGTGCGTTACCCAATTTTTGGCCAGGTGATTGATGTCAAAGGTTGCTGGCTCGAGATCCGGCTGTTCCTTGGGCACGCACGAGCGCGCGCACGCACGCACGCACACACACACACACACACATTCTATCCACTTAAAAAGTCGGGGCCCAACTCATATTTTCATATTTTACTTGCATTTTGCTCAATGTAGCTCCTCTCTGTACTGCCCATGATTACGTCAAATTCTGTCAGGAGGGGTAAACATGTAGTGGTGTGAGGGATTTGCATATATATATATATATATATATATATATATATATATATATATATATATATATATATATATATATATATATATATATATATATATATATATATCCTGTTGTAGAGAAAATACACAACTTACTAATTTCAGGGTAAATTATCTATTAATTTCCCCAGAATTATTAAACTTAATGGATATGTGTGCAAAAATTGTTGAAAGCCGTACATGTATAAATACAAAATTGTCTTATCTCAATTGATAACATGGCGATGGTCTTTTTTTAAATTTTATTTTTACAAATATTTGCTAATTCCCAGCAGATTTTTTTTATATAATCGGAGGGATAATAGCCAAATTAGTACAATGATATCTAAAATGTGATTTCGTTTACCATGTCAAGGCAAGCTTTTCCACTCGAAACTCGCCAGAATGCACCATTTTGCAAGCTCAAATTCGAAATTTTCCGGGAAGGGGCGAGGGGAGGGCATGCCCCCTCACCAAGTATTCCTTAGTGCGCTCACTTTGGCCCTTTTGACCACTTGTGTCTCATTTGGGCCACTTGGGCCTCTGACTGAGTTTTTAGCACTGGCCTGGGTCCATCAATTTTTATTAGGGAAGGGCGGCTTAGCCGAAGCAGCCTGAGAACTAATTAAAATTCAACGTGACTGACGCCCATCCATGTCATATCACAATACCAGTCTACACGAAAATCTCAGCCCTTTCAATACATGGTTTCCTATCTGCAGCACACGTGAGTGCCTGGATGGGTCTTAGGGTTATGACCAAGTGCTGGTGGTTCCAGGAATACGGTTCTCGCAACTGAATTAAGCTTCCTGGCATGAAATGGTCATTGCTGACAATGATCTTGCTCCCATTTTCTAGTCAAAGAATGCATGCATGCTGCAGTCTGGAAGGCACAAGAAACATTCAGGAGGTGCATTATTACTGTGTTAAGTAGGTTCTTGTTAGATAGGTGGGACAGGCCCTGCATTTCGTTTCAGTTAGAGAGCACACTGTTTCTCATAGCTTACCAACCAAAATACTAATGAAAAGATAGGAGGCCCTTAGGTCACAAGAGTCTGTTAAAGCTGGTGATTCGTTTTATGTTTGCTGTTGCGAGGTGTGGTAACATGTTCTTTAAATGTTTATGGTTCTTTTCAGTCAGGCACATGATGTGGTTTATGGGTCAATTTTCCCTAAGCGGGGTATAGTGGAGCCTCGGTCTGGTGTCCAGTGACCCAGCTTTTGACCCTGACTCAGGACGGGTGGTCAGCGTCTGCTTCATAACAAACAAGGGCTGCAGGAAGGAATGGCCGTGAGTGATCGTGTACAATGGTCATAATTGTCGGTCACTTGGAGTGTAACACATTTTTATTGGCCTGTTTGTACCACTGGCAGACAGAAATGCTTACTTGTGTAATTTTCCGTTTTTGTGACGGAGCATCACCATCATCAGAAGCACTGCCTTTTTTGCCTGGATTAACAAACAGCCTCCGAGCAGCACGAGCAGGCCTTGTAGAGGTTTTGCTGGAAGTACTAGTAGATGTTGATGTTTCATCACCATCTGCACCATTTCCATGCTGCATAAACTGCCATAATAGCACCAGAAAGATACCTGGCATCCTCAGGGAAATACATATGTATTTGATGTTGAAGGACAGCAATGGTGATAAAAGCATGAAGAAGGCATATACAAAATATTCTGTCATAAGCGGAATCGCTCCAGTTGTTGTCAGAGCCGAACAAAAATGACTTTTTGGCAAAGTCAATACAGCATGGCCAGTAAATCGGTTACTCACGACCTCAAGTGTTCCAAATTTTGGCACAAACACCAAGTCTTGAGTCTCAAGTTGCATCCTTTGCCACAGCAGCATAGAAAATATGGCCATAAAACAAGTTAAAAACTTCATCTTGGATAAACTTATCCCAGTATATGAGACACAATCGAAGCAGTACTCTCACTGATTCCAAAGTAGGAAGCTGAATGGTCAAGCAATGTACTGATGTTTGACTCGTACATGTGTAGGAAATTGTAGCACTGTGAGATAGTTCATTCTTTGTTCATGAAAGAGTTATAAGTAGGCATTGGTCATTAAACCTAGTGTAATGTTGCACATAAAATTGATGCATTATCTCATTGGAATTTACACTGACCACATCAGAAACTTGAAAGAATATGAAACTGGGACTGACTTTTGGCTCTTTGGAATTATTTTTAATGTATATTGAATTACAGTGTTTTTTAATATTATATGCTTAATAAAGACTTTTGATTCATGATTGAAATTTGATATTTTTCTTATCTATCACATAAATTTTGTAAGCCAATGAATTAAACTGATTGGGTGAGTGATTCATGCTATTAGTTTCTTCCCTTTTGTTCCCTGAACAAAGTGGTCTCATTAGAGTGGCTTCTGCAAAAAAAAAAGTGTCAAAATATGCATTTTTGCTTTTGTTGGTATATTGGGAATATAACTACATTATTGCTTTATATTTGGTACATATCTTTGAATGGAAAGAGAAAAATGAATAAAGCACCCAGTCAGTTGACTGTCCTGGCCTTGTGTCTTTACAGGTTACCACGGTGAATGGCAGCCATTTTGAGCCCTAGGCCAATCAGGTAGCTCAGAATGGTCATTTGGAATTTAGCTTGCCAACATGTAAACAACCACTTTTCGAAAGAGATTTTGACAATATTGCCTGATGTAAATGTATATGTATAAATTGAAGTTGCAGCAGGTGCCAATTTTTGTAATTACAGGGCAAAACCTGGAGGAAAAGTGGGTGAAATGCATAGATATTTGAGAATAAATGTTCTGTCATGCCATAAAGTCCAGTGGTCAAGTACGCTGGCATGTCCATATACAGGAAATACAGACGTGCTATTGTAGGGTCAACATTCCAAACACATATGGTAAGGATTGGGGTATCTGCTTAATGGGTCAAGTCTGCCGTTCCCACCATAAGCCTTGGCCACGATGGAGATGTAATAGGACTTCACAGATTTGACTGCCGGTAGGGGGCGTGGTCAAAAAGTTGTCAATCTTCATTTTAGTTTTCCACTGCAGCAAGGCTTGCTGATGGTCACCATGTTTCCTGACACCTAAGGGCAATTAATTATCTACCACTTGACACCAGATTTATGGGTTTGGGGCGGACCGATCGCAGAGTAAGCTAATGTTTGACAGGTCTGGTCATTCTCACAGTGAGACATGAGGGGGTGGGTTGACAGGCATGAATTCAAGTCAGATCAGTACAAAATTCCTGTTACCCCTATGCTCATTAAAGTGGACAGTCTGAGCAAGGCAGAAATGAAAGTTGGGCTAGTTCAATTGAATTTTGGAGGGGAGACATGATTTTAAAAGTTAGGCTTCTTCCCACGTGAAAACAGTAAAAAACAGGATGGATATACTAGTGCTGCCTGTGTCGTGTCTGAATATTTCAAATCATAGCAATGTGGAAATTATGGTGATTGGGTTCATCCCTGCCAAATTAATTTACAGTTGAGGGACTTATGTTCGACCGAAGGCTCAGAAAGGTAAATACATTTTGACCTGTACGTAGAAATTGCTATGGAATGTTGGGGGTACCCTTGATCAAGGGATGCACCATTGTTTGATCATAGCCCATATATGTTATGCAGACCTAAATGTTTATATCCAGACTGACCAGCAGGTTATGTAGATAGGATGTACAATGAAATTGGAATATTTGTGTATTCATAACCTTTATTATGGCCATCTAAATGTAAAATGGACTTGAGTTATTTGAAATGCCTCCATGCCGCCATGTTGGATCATGACGTCACACAATGAACTCGCTTCTATTTGCTAACAGTATCTGAGTCCGAGGCATGGAAATAAGTGTATGGGCAGCATTAGCTATCGTGTGGGTGACTGTTTGCTACCTACCTCCTGCAAACAATAATACCATTTCAGTATATTACAACACGTCAATTCAACTTAATTTTGGATCTAGTAATGTACAAACCAATGACAAAATATTCTTTTTTAAAGTATGGCATATGTGTTGTATATATTATTATTGCTGGAGTACAATTTCAAATATGCTTGAATGGAGAAGCCGAGAGAACACTCAAGTGATCCATTCAGCCCCTTAAAAAACGAAGGTAGTTTGCACACTGCAAGTGATTACTGGAAAAGTGTACATGCCAATTTTACTAAGTTGGGGTGCAGGCATACTGCATGCATGAAAATATACACTACAGTGAGCAACAGCGTACACACTGTTAATATATGCTGGAAAATTACAATGCCATGGGGCGTGCAACGGACTTGAAGCCCACATTGAATATTCTCGGAAACGTGATACTTGGGTGGTCCCTATGACGGGTAGGTCTTATGGAATGGAATAGTCATCTGAGTCAAAAAATGATTATTTTCTGATTTTTTCATTGAAGTAATACCATATATGCATACTGTTGCTTGGAGTGCAGGGGGAACATTTACCAGTGTCACGCGTACATTATCCTCATATACATGTAGCTTTAATACTGCACACATTGTGTTTTATAAAATCCATTTTGACGTGCTACGAACAACACCCAGTCCACTGTAAACTGAGCAGCTAGAGAAATGGATATTTTGCCATTAGTGACAATTAACCTGGAGTGCATTCTCAGGCACCAGTCATTCCATCTGTTGTTGAACTTATTTATTGCCGTACGTCTACTTCTAATAGGAAGTTTGTTGCTTCAGTTCAAGTTCAAGTATGATGGTGATAGTAATAATAATCACACTATCCATTCAAATATTATTTTAAAGTGCTACCTGTTTTGAATGTTTATAGAGCAAATACATTTCGCTGTTCTCTTGACAACATATTTGCGTATCCAAACACGTAAATAAAATGATTTACCAATAAAACCTCGATACAAACAAAAAATATATTTTCACGTGAATTGTCATATAGTAAAAATATTTTTAAAAATTTTTTAAAAATATTCAAACCATTCCATTTTGCAATTCGAAATGATATCAATATCTCAGTAGCACACAAAAATAAGATCAGTGATCGTTGTACTTGAGTCCATATTTGCTTGAAGCTACATTTGCACTACAATATGGTGTAACATAGATAATATGTGAAACGTCGGTATCAAGGCTTAAAAGTTGCGTTATGGTACCCTGAGTATTTCATAAAACATTTTATGATCATACTTATGCATTGCTTCCCCTTCCTCCCTACAACAACGACGACGGCGACGACGACGAAGAAGAAGAGGAAAAAGAAGAAGAAGACGAAGAAGAAGATGATGAAGAAGAAGAAGAAGAAGAAGAAGAAGAAGAAGAAGAAGAAGATGATGAAGAAGAAGAAGAAGAAGAAGAAGAAGTTCATGACGCATTTATCACATTGAACATTTAAACTACCAATGTCCAGACATTATTACACGATTGGCATGAATCTTCCAAATTTGTGAACAGAGGGGAAATATAATGGCACATGAGTGGGCTGAGAGTAAAGAAACATCGACGTTCAAACCCCCAAGATTTTCTGAAAGATCAACATAATACCAAGAGTTACACTTCAATGATAATTACTGCTCTCTTACTGATAAATACTTAATTCTCTTGAACATATGTATCTGATATGCATTCACATAATGCTACGAAACAACACAGTCGTCCTGAATAAATCAGCTTTCCTTCTTATATTACAAACAAGCAGTGAAACAGACCAATGGCTTTACTGGTGCCAAATATCATGGATTGTAAGGCATGAAGACAGATGAGAAAAACAACTTTTTTCTTTTAATTTCCTTCGGCAGATCGCACTTCAATGTCATGCTGGCATGCAGTGTTTTGTCATCCTCAGTATGGACATATGTGAGGAGCCACCTTTATCAAATAGATGAGCAAAAGGTACGATCAACATACCTGATTTATGACAAAACAGACTGTAGTATTTCTTTATATATATTGCTGTCTGACTCCACATGGTCATGTGGGATTCACACATTTTTCTCTCCAAATAGCTCTTGTCAACCGCCTGTTTCATGGAGTGTCTCTTCTTCACAAGCACAAAAGTTCTGATGTCTATAGACAAATTGAAATACCAAACGATGCAGACAAAATTTAAACAAATTTCGCAGAGTTTTGTTGATGAAAAATGTAGGTATGTAGATACCACGTAAAAACTCCACAATAGTGATGTGAGGGGCTTAACTTTTTGTAAAGAACATTAAGTCCGTCTCAGAAAGACCACCCTTGGCCCTTGGGTGTGGACAGATCCAAATAAAGCAGATGATGCTGTAGATGTGTGTGTGTGTGTGTGTGTGTGTGTGTGTGTGTGTGTGTGTGTGTGTGTGTGATGGGTTATATTGTCAGCCATTACACAGAACATACCGGACTTCACTCACACATTCACATCCTTTGGGGACCAGCATTATACATGGTCATAATTGGCTTAGGCCCACCACTTTGTTTTGAACACAAACAGCCATATACAATTCTGCCATTACGCATAATATCCGAGATTTAAAAAAACAAAAAAACAAAAAACTCATCAACTGTCACAAACTGTTAATCAAAGTCGCTTACCTATATTGCCGACACAGTTCACAGCGGACCAAACAGGTCTGTACGTCAACAAGATATAGTAGTTATTGGTTTGTGATCTGGATTCTTTTCTGTGTGCTCAGGGAGCCAGTTGAATTGGCATGAATTAGATTTTTTTCTGTTATTGTTAGGAAAATAAGCTGACTGTGTATTTTATAATTCTTAAACCAAACGTTTTGCAATATTCAAAGATAAAGCTGTCAAAATCTGACATGGCATCCCTTCTTCATGATTGCTTGCGCTCCTTGGACCAATGTCTTCAACCACGGACTTGCAATGAACCTCAGGAAGATCCATTTTTGGTTGGCCACATTTAAATCGACGAATACCATTCATGCTCGACCATGATTTAATGAGGGAAATGAAAGACTTACACATTTGTGGCATGCAAGCGAAATGGACACTCCTTGTGTGACCAATGGGAAACAGTGGCTCAGTTGCTTCACAACGGTATGCAGAGTACAAGCTGCTTCTTATCTTTACAAAGAGTTTATCTGGGGTATTGACAGAATGAAATGAACTGTACTTCTATTGCTATAGCATTTGGGCATTATATAGCGGGTACAAGTGGGGGTTGTGTCTGGTCTGTGATACAATTTGATTCAACTACTCTTTTGGGATAGTGTGGTGGTCCTAAACTGGACCTTTTAAATTTGCTTGAAGAGTACGTCTAGGTGGATTAGTAGTGATTGTCCTCTGTGTTTCTGCAGGCAGACGCCTACTCTCCTGGTTATACTGTGGTCCAATTTGGCAGTCCCTGCTTGTGGGATGTTCTTGTGGGTACTTTAGGCTGTGAGAGAATGACAAGTGAGGCCAGGTGATCATTTTACCGGTCTCGAGTTGTGAAATCCAACATATCCCACAGATGTTCAGTGGGTGACACGTGTGAGCAGTGTGCAGGCCGAGGCAGGATAAGGATGTTGTTGTCAGTAAGACACAATGCTCACAAAATTCTAAAGCTTATTCCATTTTCAAGACAATTTAGTCCCTGCAGTTGTTCAGGTATGGGCTGGTGTTCCTTGACCATATGACATAAATTAGAGTGGTCCATCCACTATTTTATAAGCAACAATATATTTACCGAACTGAAGACACCCCATGGATTTCTAAAAAACATAATATATGGGATGCTTAACCCCACGCTGTGCAAATCTCTGAGTCATGGAAATGTGCAAGTTGCATCCTCCCATAAATTTATGTCCCTGTGCTACCATTCGGGGGGGGGGGGGGCATCATTCTAAAAATAAAAAGTGAATTAGTATATCATCAACAAAAAATGTAACATGTCAAAATTATCACAACATATGGCAAGAAATATGTGCAAGTACGATCATTTTCTCATTGTAGGATAATATATTTTTTACAATATATTGAATATATAGGGACTTTGGCACCTGTTTAAGCATGGAAAAAAAGCAGAAAGTATAGTTATTCATTAAGGGAATTATCACAGTGTTTAAGTTAAAAAAGTCCTTGTCTATATGATGTTACTCTTACGAACATCCAATTGTGTAGGAATGATAGAAAATTTGAATTACAGATTAAAAGTGAGAGTACTTTGATCTTAATAAAATGCAAAGCAACACTCCACAAATTTTGCATGGAACTGAGATGTAGCTATGTTGCAAATATATGTATATGTATGTATATATATATATATATATATATATATATATATATATATATATATATATATATATATATATATATATGTTAGAGTCTCTTGTGTGTGGTGAGAGTTAGTAGAGGTAACATGTCCACTCAGGCTATCCCTCTACCTTCATGTCGTCTGTATTTTGGCCATTTCCGGACACTTATAAAAGTTTATACTGAATGGACTTCGTAACCTAAGGACATAAACTTGGGCCATTAAAGACTGATTGTGTGGATTTATCATATTGTAATGAAACAGTATGATATCTTCAGCACTCTACTTTGACGTCAGTCTACAATTTACATTTTGGAAACTGAAACACGTCCAGCATATTTTCCATACTTGCTACGATTGCATTTATATTGGACCTTTATGTTTAACCTTAGTGACGTTGCAACTTAATTTTGAATCTGTTTCAACGATTTTGTCCAGCACTGTTTGAGAAAAGCCCAAAAATGGTGTATTTGGTAATCTCACATAGTATTGACCACTCCAGAAATGTTATTAATTTGGATGAACAATTTATCTTAACTGCTCTTTGTGTAATTTCGACGCTGTCAAGCTGGATGGTATTGATCCCCATATGTTCCTCATAAATCTGCTGATGCTTTGAAATGTAGGACTAGGTACTTTACAGTTTGATATTTTTATTAACCCTCTCTTTATGCCTTTTTATGGGTTCATGGCTACACGGTGCAAAATACCTACAAACATACAAAATAAAGACATATGTACACGTAGTGACGTTATGTTACCACAAATAAGATCAAGCAAAATATCTAATCTCAAGAAGCAATCCGTTACGTATCTGGCCACACAGTTCATAAGTTCTGAATCTTTTGATAACATTAGAAATTCCATGCCAGCTTCCTTTGACAGAGACAGAGAAACGTCTGGAAATTGGTTGTCATTGACAATAGATCTTGTGTTTTGGCAAAAAGATTCTAGGAAAACAGTTTTTACTATTCTGAGTAAATATATTATGCCAGAGTCCAATATCTAACTGTTTTGTTCATGCATAATTCAGCAGTTGAAATGATCTGCTGCAATGTTTCATTTTGTTGGTATAACGAGCAGCTGACATTACTTCGTCGTCCGCCCGTATGTTTCATGTTTATATTGGTGGTGACCGAGGCACTGTTGCAGTCGGTATGATAGGTTTAGGTACACTTTAAATAATATTGTGTCACTTGATTCGGGCCTGCTCTAGTTTGAGGAGCTGCAGAAATCTGTCAATACTGTATCTGGCTAGAGGTTATGATATCAAGTGTCGTGAATTTTGTTAATGATTTTCTGATTTACTGTTTTCTTGACTGTTTATATATATTCATATTCGGATGACGAGGCAAATATATGCTGGAGTTTGAAAATGCACTGCAGTGTAGCGGGTAATGAAATTTTATTCAGTCCATTTATTTTCTTGACGGACATGAGAATCTCAGTACAGATTTGCTTCTTTTCTTCTTACAGAATCGAGAGGCAGCCTCCATAACAGCACCTTTCATAATGCACTTTAATTTTTTTCTAATATATCTGGCGCTAGTCCCAGTCCATACCTGGCGCTCCTACCGTGTATACAAAACTGGTTGTGGATGACTTGCTATCGGTTGCAAGTCGTTTCCTATCGGTCACTTCCTTATGGTTGTGGACCGTTTGACTGCGCATTGCTGTTTGGGTTGACTTATTTAATTTTAATGGGGCAAGTGAACATCTCTCCTATTGGAATATAATTAAGCCTAATTTTGCGAACTACATATGCGCATACTGTCTTTCTTGTCAACTAAATGCATAATGTGTGTACTTTGGGCAGAACTAATTTCTTCAAGACGCAGGTTCTGCGAGTATAATGACCGAGCATGCACACGATAAAAGCCGGTTCCAAGCAGCTAGAAAGGATTAGCGACTCTGTTGACTCGCTCATAAAGACCTTGACCTGCTGCATTGGATGCCATCGGTTTTTACCCTAATTGTTTTTAACGTATAGGTGCAGCGAAATCTACCAGACCGAGTTAAATTGGGCCCTATTGAACTTTAGGGGACCCGAGTCCAAAATAGGATAATTCTGATGAAACTTCCTAACATGTAAAAATTAAATCTAGCCTGTCGGCAAAATTAGGATTGGGAGGCAACTCTTCTCCTGTTAAAGGTAAATAATGTTTGGCCACTGACCATGCAATTATAGATATCAGCAAGGCACAAATTAGCACACAATCGAATTTGAGTCCACAAGCATTAAATTTGAACCCAGTGATCACGGAGATTGCAAACCTTATTCTCAAAGACATTGAAACTCCAGACGTACCAGTGCATGTAAATGGAAAAGGAACCAATGATGATTGTGAGACTGCAAGTGACAAAAAAAACGAACTCGAAAATGAATACATCAGCTTTTTACACTTGTTGTTGTTGTTGTTGTTGTTGTTGTTGTTATTGTTGTTGTTATTGTTGTTGTGTTTTTTTTCGTGTGGTGGGCGCGGATTTCTCCCCCAATCCGGACTCTCACCCACTCTTAAAGTGTGCTGTATTGGAGGGGCTGACTTGTCGGGCTTCGGGGATACCTCTGCGGCCCCACATGTTCCTTTGGTCTATTTAATCTAGCTTTTCCTGCAATTTGCATGCTTTTGAATGGGATGCGGGGGAAAGGCCATGTTAAACAGACGGAAATCGCATTTTTGGTAACATTCTCGGGGGAGGGGGGGACGGAGAATGTATAGGTTTTGCTTCTGCTGTGTGTACACGTATTTGTAAATATATTTTATACTGTAGTGTGTGACAAATGTCTTGAATATGTATAAAGGTACAGCTAATAAAGATTCCCTCATTCATGAAAATTAAACATAAGTGTTTCTGCCAAAGATCCAACATGGCTGCCGCAAGGGGTACAAGGGACCGTCTAAAGATCCCTCATTCATGAAAATTAAACATAAGTGTTTCTGCCAAAGATCCAATATGGCTGCCGCAAGTGGTAGAAGGGACCGTATAAAGACAGATCATAAAGAATACAAATAGCTGTAAATGACAATTTACCACACACTTACAATAATTTAATTACGCTTGCATCGAATTTAACTTTTGAAACTAATTTGACTGACTTATATAACAATTACATATTTTTAAGGATAATAGTCCGCATCATATTTTCAAAACTCTGAAACAACCAAATTTCCCAACTATTTCTTGCAGATGACATTGTACTCATAGCAGAGCCCAAGAAAAAAATACAAGAGATACTGAACACAGCAGGGGAATACATACGGGAATAAATGGAGGTTGGAATTTAGTAAGGATAAGAGTAAAGTGATGACTCTTGGGAATAAACCAGATAGGAATAAAAAATGGAGAATTGGGCAGTTCCAAATTCCAGAACGTAGAGAACAGTTCATTGAAATTGGCGAGGTTGACGAGTATGAATACCTAGGTGTTAAGATACAAGCAACGAGTAAAGGCATGTTCAGGTATCAGGGAGAGAGTTGCAATACCAGGAATGATATGTGGCTCAGATGTGATTTCAGTAAGTGAGGGAGATATCCAGAGAATGGAGAAAGCACAGAATGAGATGGGGAAATGGATACTGGGAGCACCACCATGTATAGCGACAGAAGCAGTCTTACGAGAGTTAGGATGGAATAAAATCACAGATAGGACTGCCAAAGCTAAGTTAAAGTACTGGGGTTACTTGCAAGCAATACGTGAAGACAGGTGGTGCAGGAAAGTTTACAATGAGGTAGTCAAGGAAAAAACAAGATGGGTCAAAGACAGACGGGTTAGCAGATAAATTTGAACTTAAAAGATATGATGAGGTGGATGATTGGAAAGTATATATAGGTAAGACTGTTACAGAGGGTTGGAAAGAAAACTGGAAAAGAGGAGTCAGGGAAAAAAGTACATTGAAAGCATACAAGGTATTAGAAAAGCCAAAGAAAAGTGTGTGTTGGGATGGAGGGAAGGGATCGAAGCTTCTGTTCCAAAGTAGGGCAGGAGTAATCAATCAAGAAAAGAGAAAACAGAAGTGGACAACAGGTAGTAATGGAAAGTGTAAGTCGTGCAGACAAGAGGCAGATGAGACAGTGGATCACTGGCTGTTGTGGTGCCATGCACATAGAGAGATACAGGAAGATTTTTTCAGAAAGTTGCACAGGGGAGATTACAATTACAAGGGTTTAGAAGAGGTTCAATGTTTAGAGGAAGAGGAACGTATAGCATGGATTTTAGGTTTGAAATATGGCTTTCTGGGAGGCAGGAAAGGTAATAAAAATGTACAGGACTACCTGATAGGATGCTGGGAGAAAGCAATGAAGTTATCGTGTTAGAAGGCAACAGGTTAAATTAGAATCCCAGAATACAGGGAGGGGAGGGAATGGGAATGGTGGTAGCCCTTATAAGGGCTCCCATGGGTGCTCCCATGGGAACAAGCCTGAGCCTTAGAGGCAGGAATATGGTGTGTGAGGGATGGATTGATTTTTTTAATATCCTAGGCCACCTGTGTCACATAGTGACACAGGACCGCGGCAGACAAGCGGAGAACCACAATATTATTATTATTATTATTATTATTATTATTATTATTATTATTATTATTATTATTATTATTATTATTATTATTATTATTATTATTATTATTAACTAATTTTAACAGTGAAAGACAACACATACAATTTTAACAATGGAAGACCACGCATACAAGCTAATCCTAGATCACAGAGCTCAAACTTGTCACTGTTTAAATTGGCCAAATTCAATATGGGTACCAAAAAAGTTGGAATCGGTCTAGAGTGATCAACAAACTACATGGATTTGATACATTATATTGGCAACCAGATAAGCCAAATATGCATCATTTAGTTAGCAAGGATGATTTATTTTGGGCCTCATGAAATGTGCCACAGTTTTACCAAGATCGCTATAATAGTCTGATTTTAAGACCATGTCAGCAGAACGGCAACAAATATGAATCCCTCGACTCTTGATAGGTGGTCTCTTGTAACCGTATTTTAAAAATTTAGAATAGTAAAACCAGAGAGTGGTCGACAATAATTTTAGAAGGCACTCTTTTTCTTTTCCAGAACTGCAATTTTGTATAGTGTATTTAAGGGATTTTAAGTAGTCATCAGACCCCAGAGCATGTTACAATGAAAAGATGTTTATTTCAACAAGATATCACCCGAAAATATCACAATATAGGCATACATGAAGGAAAAAAGTAATATGTTACATCTGATTAACAAGAAAGAGCATAACTACAAGGGCAAAAACTAACTGGAAAAAAAACCCTCCAGGGCTTGCGAACTGGATGGCAGTCGGTAATATGATTTAAAGACAACTAAATGAAAATCTGATAGAAATAATCAGTTACGCTGTGCGTTACACATGCAATGAGAAGCCTTAAGATATGCAAAATGTGCCATTCAAGCCAAATCACGAGTTATAAAACTGACCTTTTTTTGAAAAAGGAAGCACAGAGACGTTTCCGATGATAATGACAAGGCACATGTGACATCCAGATCAATCTCACCGGGTCCATCTGCCAGTGTTCCCCTTCAACCAGGGCAATGGGAAAAGTCCAAGCTCCTGAAATGTCTGAGCAGGACTTCCAGGTTACCGTCGGTGAAATCTCAATCCTGACACCATGGAATACACACTCTTCCATGTGAAGTAGGGCTGAATGCACGAGTCATATTTCCAATGCACCTTACAAGCATATGCCACTGCAACAGACCAGGCGAGTTTAATATGACCTACGTCAAGTCGTCTTGCCTGCAGGTGCAATAATTTCAGTCGGCAAGTAAGGCAGTTTTTGTATCCCCGCACTCAGACAGACCGTGCTAATAAGTTATCCAGAGACTCCAACCTGCAGAACCCAGTAAACGGGAGATAATTATGTAAGCAGCTGCTCTCACCGGGAACCAAGGAGCCACATTCACTTTCTATAGTACGCACTGTCAGTCAGGCGGAAGGTTATAAAATTTGATTGATTTTCACCATAAGAATGCGGGAGATCTCCCGCCCAAGGGGGTGGGGAATCTCAGGCTCTCTAAAGTCAAAATGAAAATTTGAGAACTTCTATATCTTTCCAGAAATTAGAGGAAAACATTTTTCAGCTTGTTGTTTTAAACTTTTCCGGAGTGAAGCCTTTTTTGAGCCGCATAGGCAAAAACTTCATCCAGAAAACTCAGCAAATTGTGAACAGTCTTACAATTCTTCATCACAGGGCATGTTTAATGTTTCAATAATAGGTGAAGAAGTAACTGCACCAAAACTGAAATTATTTTTTTCATTCTACACCCATTTTCAGGTATCAATATTATTTTATGGAACAAGACCCAAAAAGTAGCATGCCCTATTTGATATGGTGCTTGTTCTACGTTATTCCTGCACATGATAAATAAACAAGACATACTATTTCAAGTAATTATTGTTCGCGTTTATAAAGTGTCCTCTAAATGTAATGGTGCGACAAGAGTGATCTGCCTAACTGGAGTTTACCTCTAATTTCACAATAAAGTGTACTTCTGATAACACAAAGGCTAGTTAGAAATGAAGCAATGTGGGTTCCCCATAGAAATACCAGCTGCCTATATGAAGACAGTGTCAACGAAATAAATGTACATATTGTCCATTAAAATTTCAGATAATTCCATACGCTGCTCAGAGTCAAAGGAATCTTCATAATCTTGACCCATTAACAACATCCTTTGTTTAAGACCGTCATCGACTGTTTGCCATTTCGGTCGTCACTCACACAGTTCAGGGGTCACCATTGTTAAACGAAAATTGACAGATCCACCATTACCCAAAAATAAGCAAATGAGACCGTTTAACATTTCAAGGTAACTCAAGCCAAAAATTAATATATATATATATATATATATATATATATATATATATATATATATATATATATATATATATATATATATATATATACATGTATATATACATATATATATATATATATATATATATATATATATATATATTCAACAGGCTACATACAAATATCGACGAATAATTTCAAAACAAAACAAAGGCATCCTTGTTCACATTAAATACAGTAAGATATCAACATAGATGATACAATGGCATCCAATTTTATCAAGTGCACAATAGTATTTCGCGTATAATTTGCACATAAACTTACATAAATAGGTTTAATTAAATTCCGATACTAAAATCCACACCACTTTTGTTAATGTTCAGAAACTTTAGATCTATTGTTTGCAATACAGTGTTCTATATACTTTATTCTTTTGACCAGGGTGGCAAACCTATTAAAATCAGGTATCACTTTTCTACATTTACATGCATGTATGAATTTTTTCGCAAGAATAAAAATCTCTTCATAAATTGGTCTGAAGTTTGTGTCCCTTAGAAATACTTGCCGAAATGTGAATTCAGAAATATCAACTTCATTCATTGTACGACCTACAAAAACTCATCTCCAAAATAGAGTAGTATGATCACAATCCCCCCAAAAAGATGCTCGGTACTGCGTATGTAATTTTTCTCAGAAAGAACAAATCTTTGTTTCTGTAATTTTCTATCCATATAAATTTTCATTTGTGTAAATAATTCGGTAGAGAAATCTGATTTGGGAACTTCGGATATCAGAGAAAACTGTTGCCAGATAAATAGCTTTAAATAAAGAATGCCACTCTACTACTTGAATTTCACATCTCGGCTCAATCTTCCACTTTCTCATTAGTGGCAGCTGGCTTTCCACTACAGTTTGTAAAAGACTAGGATATACAAAATGCGGAACTTTGCCAATTTCTAAAATTTTATCCACATTTTTCCATAGCACATCTTCATTTACCAATACATGCATGGGATTCATCGAAATTGCTTAAGGTTCATGAAATCTTGTACAAAAATGAATCCAGACAAAATTAATATTTTATACTAAATTGTAAAGGCGGGTCATTTATTCAAGTATTTGGGTCACAATGATATCTACTTACTATTTATCTATTCACTATTTGTCCGTAACATTATGTCCGTTGACTTCTTTGTGGAACTATATCCACACATGAATGTGTCACATCTAACTTTCATGTCTGGGTCTCCATATCAAGTTTCTGGATCAGTAATACTCATATAAGTATACTATCAGTTCGGAGTCCAGGTAAGATTACCTGTGTTTTCTCTATGCTAGCTGAACTTTGCAACTTATTTTGTGATTTATGTGTGCAAAGCATCGGTTATATGTGGAGGGGAATTGTGTTTTGATACAATAGTACTTCATAAGGCCATTTAAGATACTTTCTCACTCTGACTTTGAAGGATATTGTCAGTAAGCTGCAAAACAGGTACCTTCCCCCCTGCTATCTGCACATTGCAGGTGTCTCGAGACACCTGGGGTATAAAACTAACCTGTTTCTTTTATTGATTGAAAATTTCGTGCGACACATTAAACAGGTACTGTTGCTATGCAACATAGTGTATATGACATGTGCTATAAATAATGCGCATGTATCAAGCTTTCAGAGTGTTTCAAAGTGCACTTGGTCTTCAGAGGCATCCTTGTATCATCACCTTGTATAGAGAAGTTAGGCATCGTTTCTTTTCTGTTTTGTTTTTGTTTTCATAGTGCCTGTTGCCTTGTAGTTTGAGAACTGTTTTTTTTTCAAAATAATTTGCAAAATTTTCATTCATTTTAAATGAAGTTATACTCGGTAGATATTGACTTTTCTTTCTAAAGTTCGATTTATTCCTAAATGTTGAAGGTCAAGGTCGTACATTTCTTGGATCTTAACTTACTTATAGGAAAATGTGATTATTTCTCCAAACTTAAGAGGAAAGGTGACATTACACATGTAAATGTTAAATCGCCGCTAAACGTCAAATGTAAGGAGATCCGTTCACCCTTGTAAATGTTTGAACCCAAGAAGTCCCAACAGTTTAAACGCCAATCCAGGAGGGGAGCGTCAAGTACGCCCCCCCCCTGATAGAGTCGAAAAAAAAGACGGAAAAGAAAAGGATCAAAGAAGAAGAGAGTAGCTAGTCGTTCAAAAACATGTCCTCAGATGCATATATAGGCTTACAAAGCGAAAAAATAGCATCTGCATTTCTGTACAACATTTATGCCAATTATGAAACGCCCAGTTTGCCAAAATGGCTATGTCATGAATTCATACTCAGATAGTGTCGTTCGGTATCCCCTCCCCGAAAAATGAAAGAAACGAAGACAAAAAACAAAAACAAAACCTTAAAAACAAAAACAAAAAACAAAAAAAAAAATAAAAAAAACAAAGGGAAAAAAACAAAACAAAACAAAAAACAAAAAAACTAAAACAAAAACAAAAACAAACAAAAACAATTATCTGTACATGTATTCCTGTACAAAATATACTCTACGGTATGAAACGCCCATTTTGCCATATAAAACCAGGTCATGAACTACTGGTACTCAGATATTGTCGTTAGGTACCCCTGACCCCCCCCCCCCCAAAAAAAAAAAAGTAATCAAAAAAACCTCCAACCAAAACACCTCCTCCCCTTCCCCGAAAAATAAAACAAACGAAAAAGAAAGAAAGAAAGAAATGTAGGAAACGAAAGGAGTAAAACAAGAAGAAAGTAGCTTTGCATTCAAAATGTCTCTAGATGCTCGTATGGGCTTTTGGGGCAAAAAAAAAATTATCCTTACTTCTGCACAAAATTTATTATACAGTATGAAACGCCCATTTTGCCATGGAAAACTGTGTCATGTACTGATTCTCAGATATTGTGGTTATGTATATGTATATCAAAATTATAAAATTTGTATTTGTAATTGGTAAATTTCCGAGCTTCTTAGGTGTCAAAACAGACACTCTATTATGATACCAATTAACCAAAGAGGTTAGCTCCTGGAATTTATTTTAAAGTGTGCAATTATGGTAAGACCAGCAGACATACACTGCATTTGTGGGCAAATCCATTGACATCATTTAAATTGTTTCCAGATAGTTCTAATTTTTTTAGAAAGATAAACATGTGTGAACTATTATGGAAATACTACACGTCAACCAAATTATCCCGTCGCGTAAAAGGTATGGCGCAACCTTAACACACGTCAAGATATCGGATATATATATCATAGTAAGTGTCATTAAACTTGGCGTTGAAGTCAATACTAGGTTTCCATGGAAACCACACACGTAAGATTTAAAGTTTATAAATTAATACTGACTAGTATACCTATTGAAAATTTCATTACAATTATTTTTTTTTCAAAAAGGAAAAGCATAGGTTAAGTATGCTGTGTGGGGAAGGGAGAGGACGATCCGACAGTTTATTTTGCAGGATAAACTGGTACACTGACAAATCCAATCCATTTTAGCTCGCCATAGGCAAAAGCCCATTATTTCATTTGACCTTTCTTACAGATACTTAAGCTCTAGCATGCTACAGAATGCACCATAGTACACTCATTTTCAAAAATATCTGGGACAGCATAATGATGTATTGCCGGACAACCAAACAGCACATGGTTGCTTTTTCCTGGAGCCCAGTCAATGAAGTGCAGCGTACAATCAGCATACAATACAAAAAATGATACGGAAGAAAGATATATTTGGAAAGTTAACAAATTAAATATAATATATCTTATTACTTTCCTCCAAAAGTAACTATTTCGTCTGATCGGCATATTTGGCCAAGTATTTCCAGGCATAGAAACATAGTATTCTGATGATTTACGAAAATGCCTTTAGGAACTACAACTTATAAAGAATAAGTAATTTTGGTATTATGATTAGTTTCATCAGGTAAAAGTGTTACTTCATCACACGTGGGCCTGATTGGGGGCGAGGCCATGTATAGCCTTGAACATGCCTTAAGCTGTATGGAAATGGGGACCGAGAACCCCGATACTCAAGAGGGACACACACCATTGTTTAATCAGCTATTACGCTGGATGTACACGAAGTCAATTTGAACGTATGAGTAACGGATGCTGCAATCTTTTGTGATCTGAATTTTAAAAGCTTAGTGTTCAGGTCGATAATATCCAAAAAGAACATGTCACAGGAAAGCTTTAAAGATATCTCGCGACAGAGCGAGCATGTATGTCTCCCGAATATTAAATTCGTGAACATTTCGCAGCCCTTTCAATGACATGCTTTGGTTTGAAGCATATTCAGCTGATACCTTGTTATACATGTCCGCAGTTGAAAACTCCGTCGCAATAGCGCACGAATCAAGGCTGACGAGTTTTTCATGCACGTAGTCACATCCAAATATCAGATTAACAAACCACCAGATACCCATGGATTTTATCCGTCCTTTGGTCACAATTGCATCGGTCAAGACAATATATCAGGCTATGTCATGACTGAATTCGAAAAGTTACATTTAAGTTTCTTTAAATATACTGTATGAGTGAACTCTAAAGCTTGCAATATTGCGGTTTTGAGTGAGCTCGGAGCTTTTCCATCTTCTTTGAAAATACTGAAGACTATATGTAAAAACTGGTACCGAATTATAAATTCTAACCATGACAAATTGTTGTGTGATGCCTATAAATGTAACTCCGAAATTCTGTCATTGACTAACTATACCTGGTTAAACAATGTGAAGAACACCCTAAAATTAATCGAATGCGAAGATATTTGGAACAATGCCGGCGATGAATTTGGGGACTTTTCGGCACATATTATACAAAAATTATTACAGAAGAAATGTCTTATTCAATGGCACACTGACTTTTCTAGACAATCTTTTCCAGATAAAATAAGAACATATTCAAAATTCAAATCAAAGTTTCAAATGGAAAATTATTTACTGGTATTGAAGAATATAGATGAAAGAAGAAACTTAACCCGATAAAGAATCAGTGCACATAATGTAAATATTGAAAAAGGGGGACACAAAAGGTCAGTTAAAGTACCAGTAGATGACAGAATATGTGGCTTGTATTTTACATTTTAATTTGTCAAAAGTTCTGTGAAGTCAGGAAACAACTTGTTGATAACGTCTCAGAATTTCTATCCGATTTTGAATATTTAAGTCCGGAAGTAATTTGGAATATGGGAAAATTTATAACAGAAACTGTAAAAATCTGAGGAAAGTTGTGATGGAAAGGTGCCCTATTCTTTTGGTTCAACTCGATACACACATGTTTGTATGATTTTATTTTTATATCCATATACAATTTTTTATCATCTTTATATGTATGTGTTTGTAAGTTTTTTTATGCTCCCAACAAATTTGCTGATGGGAAAATCTTTATGATGTAGACAGTGTTTGTACCGTTTTTGTTTTTGTTTTTTATTTTGTTTTGTGTGTGTGTTTTTTTTTTTACACCCATCAACAAAAGACCACGGATATGTATGAAATGGCGCAGTTGCAAAAAAGGTCATTCATTCACATATTGCAAATAGGAGAATATATATCATATACACGTTCTATTTCATTTTTACAGGTAACTCAATCTTCAACAACATTCACAATAAGTAAAAAGTTGATTTACAATTAAGAATTGTATCAATCATACAAAAAATCCTAAATTTTTATATTCCTTGAATCGAACCATCCGTACTCCTCACTTTCAAAAGTCGAACACTGAAACTACTATCCAATGATGACTAAGGGTCAGATTTTTCACCTCTGATGACAACGGCATTGTCACATACTTGTCAGAATAACAGCAAACAAGGTTGTTGTATTTTGAAAGCCAAATCGAACCCAAGGAAAAAATTATCTGGGAGAAACCATACTGACAACTGGAAGATGTTGATATATATCTTCCGGAATGTCATTGTTAGAATTAAAATTGCACCAATCCAAGTTTTACCATTGTGATTGGAAAACAGTGCTTGATATTAGTACTAGCCACCAGCCAAACACTGGTAAATTTTGCAAGCGGCTGGTTCTATTTTACCCTTGCCTGGGGATTACAGTAAGGATTTTTAATGCCAGCGAAATAAAACCTTGCGGTTTTGTTGTTTTGACCGGTGGGTAAAAATATTAATCTCGAGCCATGCAAAAGAAACCATAGAGGCTGCCATTTTTATAATCAAATATCAATCCCATGGTGCAGCAGTAATAACATATCAGGCGCCCACCCAATGTATATTTTGATTTCGCGTCAAATGTTTGAACTTAATTACTGAATTTAGTCAGGGACTTTCAATAGATAAAAATATATGTCATATATAATAGATATATCATTAGGGACTACAGAGAGTTATTTTTCAAAATATAAATATCAAAACCAGCATTGCAGGTCTCTCATGTTATTACTTTATGGACACCATGAAGGGTCAAGAACAGAAAGTCAATTTCAATTTAACACTTTAAGGCGCCAGTTTCGACTCTATCTGTAAAACTTTGCCGTTTAACGGTGTGATTTCACAGTTAGCGCTATTTCCACAGTTAAAAGTTGTACAACATGGTCAACAACAGATAACATCGACTTTAACAAGGCAGCAGCACCACCTGTATCTCTTAAAATTTACTTTTCTTTGACACTTGCGTTGTAATTCAACACTCGGCATTATTTTAACACTTTTGGTTTGCACAGCAGGTCACATTAACAGAGCCAATACCCACAACTCTCCAACCTTTACACCAGTCGGTGACATGACGTCGGTTACTCATTCTCGTCTCCAAATAGCGCCAGCCATTAACTTCCTAAACTTTACAGGTATCTGTTGCCCTATTGAATAGGTATTTTATTATATTTGGAATCGCGCACTTATACGTAATTGCATAGGATGTTGGCATAACCACTGGAGACAGACAGCCGTGCATTAGATTGCCAATGAACTTTGGTGCCACTCGTAAATCCCCATCGTGGAAAGCATCGCTGAGTGGCTTGCTTACCGGTTAATCACCTGGCAAAGATCTCATCTTTTTAACTGGATACTTTATTTTTGAAACATATGACAAATGCAAGTTACGAGAGCAAGGAGCATACAAATGATCTGGGAGACTGAAATGTGTTTTTGCTACAGTGAAGGTATTCTATCATAAATGATATTCACCGATGGTCACCAGTCATCTCGGATAATAATCCAAAGACATTTATGTGCTCACGGTCCTTGAAACTTTACGGCAGTGAAAAATAATAATCATAATAAATAAACTCCAAATGTGAGCATTTCGTTTCACCTGTCTGTGAATCCAACCACATGCAAGTAATTAGCCGGATGTAACATTGGCAGGTGTGCAGTGCCCTTTGGACAGCAAAAGACGTCACCTTAAAAGGTACTGTGCGTCGTACTTTCTTTCTATAAAAGCACATATCGACAAATTACATGCTACTGAATGAGTATTTTAATGTATTGTAAGCGCTACTTTCCTGTGTGACGCGCGCTATTCTAGAATATATGAAGCATTGGTTTAAACATGATATAATAAATAAGTCATTTAGAGTTTAAAAGTCCAATTGTTCACGTTTCGTTAACCTTTCTCACACTTGCACATCGTTTACAAAGTGACCAAGGGTCTTTTACCTGAGAAATACTTGTTGGTATGTATATATGATTTGAATGTAAAATAGCAAGCTACATATTTTAATGTAACACATACACTGCGATAATGCATATAGATAACGAAAATGTATGCATCGTAGTGAGGTGCATCACAGATTCATGCTATATACGTCCAAAATGACATTATTAGTGATGCATTTGATCTAATTTCCATCTGATTTATCTGAAAAAAAACACAACATGAGCACCTAAAATTAATTGCCCTCTGGCAAAATGACATCAAATCGCACGCATAAAATATCATCTGCGAATATCGCTCAACAACAAGTATATCCAATTCCTAAAAATAAGTATGTGTTCTTCACATTCTTGCAAAAGCACATTTAGAGGCTAAATAAAAGTGCAGATAAAATGCAACTGGAAAATAGTGTAAAATGTACGAATCAAAAACAGTATATAACCATAATAAGGGGCAGAAAATATGAAGTATTTAGGCATAATTGATATAATTTATTGGTGGCTTGTCTGATAATTGGATTACAATATGGTAAATGTTTGATTTCTTTTATGTATGGTTCAGTGAAAGACATAAAAAGTTTGCCTTCTGTTTAATATTTGCACAATTTGACACCCTCTCACTTCTGTGTTGTGACGCTGTCTTTTTTATACTCGTCTCAATGCGACAACGATCTGTCTTGCTTTGCATAATTCAAACAAGGAGCGTCCCGGGTGTCGTGGGACAAACATCTTCAATTATTGATAGATAGAGTGCTCAGTTCAACTGTCAAAGCCGCTTGAAGCATATATTTGGTTGTGGACTAACTAATATAATTTGATTTGAATTCCCAGTTGTATTTATACTTTAATCACTCAGACTCATTGATTCACCCACACAAATTAGTAAACAGGGTAAACAGGTATAATTCACGGGGAAGCTAATATGGATACCTGCGGCTCTCCCTACAACACAAAAAATATGCAATTATACAATGCTTCCAGAATAACGGTGCCACGAACAGATTACCCACGCACGTCCGGCAATTTTCGCTGATCCTTGTGGGGTTAAGGCAGCCAAAAAGGGTTCTGTGTTCTTTTTGTGATTTTCAGCTGCTTTACATAGTT
Organism: Hermodice carunculata; assembly: GCA_964020975.1. Lineage (NCBI taxonomy): Eukaryota > Metazoa > Annelida > Polychaeta > Eunicida > Amphinomidae > Hermodice > Hermodice carunculata. The sequence continues at coordinate 66,206,160 of OZ026629.1, forward strand.
GTTTTTCGTTGCTTTGTTGAAACGCTGATCAAACACGATACCCCGCTCCAGCAGCAACCTGTGTTATACGTGTAGGCTGTCACCGGTATATTTGTCTCTTTCTATAATATCATACCGTGTTGTACATTCATTATGTTCTTCTTCCCGACAGCGTACAGGAAACCAGAGACAAGCAAAGCAGGCTAAGAGTGATTCGGTGACCGAAAATGAAGATCTATCATAGATAAGACCAGGGTCTAAGCTAATATGGGTGATAAATAGTCTCATATTGAGAAACACATAGGACCTACTATAAATAAAAAGATTCACACTAAGAAACTAGGTGCGAATAAGACATCTATGGAAAGATAATGTATCACGTCTGCAATATCAATACCGTTCTTCATCGAGTATTTTTTTCACGTTTGTCCAGATGACAGACAGGTAAGCATGTTGGATTTTGCATCAGCTAAGTAAAGCTGAGAGAGGTCTTCGGATCGAATCCCGAAGTGGGCACAAACAATTTATTATAATCTATATTTGAAGATACTTTTGAGCTAAAACTCAACGAAACCACAGATAGGCTCAGTTTTAGCTCTTTTGTTCTTTGATGATGTTGACATAAAATATTCAGTGTGCAATAAGAGTAACTATTTTAGTTTTGCTACAAGTATTTTCTCAGATATGGGCAGTCACGTTCCAAACGACTTGTGTTTGAGGCATGGTCGTATTTTCATGGATATATACAAAATGATGTTATCGTGAAGGCGAAATTATATTGCCAAGAAGCTACTGAAACAAGGCTTTTTTGCAACTGATCCATCAGAAAATATTTCCCAAATTTCAAAAGAGATGTAGGCATGTTTAATCGATCAAATCAACCAGTCCAGAGTCTGCACCGGCGGGTTCTTTTTCTGCGTGTGTATAAATACAACTTTTCCTGATCATGTTAGCACATGCGCCTCTCTTATTTCTAAAGACGACATTTTCAGTTCACATCTGCTCTACTTCTCAAGCTGACCTACCTGAATGTAACCCTTTCAGTGCTAAGTTGGAAACTGAATCAACAGCTTTCCTCGAAGCACTTTGGGTGCAATGCACCTTATGCAGCGGGGGAAGCTTATGATGTTGACTATTGCGGGGAAAACTGTTGATGTTGACTATTGCGAGGAAAGCAATTGGGGTAGACCATGCGAGGAAAGCTGATGATGTTGACTATTGCGGGGGAAGCTGATGATGTTGACTATTGCGGGGAAAACTGTTGCTGTTGCCTATCGCGAGGAACAGGTTGATGTTGACTATTATGAAAATAGCTGTTGATGTTGACTCTTGCGAGGGAAGCTGCCAATGTTGATATTGCTATTTTCGTTTAAAACATGGTCGCATGGGCATGTCGGTACCTGAATAAAAGGTCTTTTTGTCAGGAACTTGAATCGAAGTAATAATTATAGTTAGAATCCGCACAACCTTTTTGTACGCTAAGGAATTTGAAAGAATTAATATATTTTCATGCTGTCCTGTTGTATTTTATCAAGATGTTAATTTGGTGTGGTGTGTCAGCTCATGAATAGTATGTTGCAAAACTTTTTTCACATGCACGTAAACAACGACACTTCTTTAAACACACAGCCATAAAATGTTGCTTTTATGTGCTAATTATCTGTATGATTGTTCTGCCTTTGTGCGTTATCTGACAAAATGTCCAAAGTGTTGTCTGATACAGACACCAATCTCCGTGTTGTCACCATTCCGATTGATCTGCCCTTTGAGTGCATGATCACTCTTTAAGCGCTGAATAAAGTGATTTGAATTCTAATTGGGCCCCTGTGGTTTCCACGGTAACAGACTACAGGGCAACAGAACACGCATACTGCCAATGTTTAAGGTGATAATGATCAACTTCCTAATTGAATAATAAGTCTAAGAGTTTGTAAAAGCTGAAAAGCCAAAATTCTGCATCAAATAGCTCTATTATTGAAATTGATCCTTTAGTTTGGAATAATTAATATTTTCAATATTATGCAAAGTACATGAAAGACAGTACAAAGTCTTCAATATCTTCACAACTGTTCTAGATAGAGGTGTCGTTCCTAGTTCAATTTATGGATTTATACTATTGGCATATCCAATGACATCCAGGCAAAGACGCATCCCGCAGCGGGTGCTGGTATCATGAAGGTAGAAATGTACCTCCATAATGGTATAGAACCATTTTTCATGCATAATAAATCAGCTTACAGTATTAGGAACAGTCTTCTATGCAACGTACTATCCTCAGTATATTTAATTATCTGGTTTGTACCGAATGTGTGTGTGTGTGTGTGTGTGTGTGTGTGTGTGTGTGTGTGTGTGTGTGTGTGTGTGTGTGAGTGTGTGTGTGTGTGAGAGTGAGAGAGAGAGAGTGTGTGTGTATGTGAGTGAGTGAGTGTGAGTGAGAGAGAGAGAGAGAGAGAAAGAGAGAGAGAGAGAGAGAGAGAGAGAGAGAGAGAGAGAGAGAGAGAGAGAGAGAGAGAGAGAGAGAGAGAGAGAGAGAGAGAGAGAGAGAATACAAAACGTCCAACAACAACTGTAAAGCTATAATCTTGCCCACAAAATACAGAAAATCTCTGGCGGTTCATATTGCACAGGTCTCAAAGACCTAAATAACTAAAATGACCTCATCAGAGTGCTGCTAGTTTCATGGGTGCTTCCAAATAGTCTAAAGTATGAAGAAGCATTGTGCCTGGGGCTATCTGGGCCAGCTATGATCCCAAGAGACTACTCAACTTCTGAGTAGAAAACCGCAATGTGATATCCTCGATCATAAACAGTAATAGTGCTGATTTGGCTTCACCAGTCAAAGCAAAAACAGCCTTCCAGTCCGCAGTGACTATTTTAACAACTTCATGGATTTCAGGTCAAGGTCACACATGTTCTGTATAAGAATGACCTTCATAGAGAAACATTAACATGTGCAACATCAAGGTCACAACTTAAAACAGATCTCAAGTTATCAAGTGAACAGTAAATTTCATGTCAGTTGTCCTGTGACCTTGGGAATGAGGTCAAGCTCCAAACATCACTGGAGCATGACCATTTGCAGAAAATAGGTTGACCCTTATAAAAGGCACATCCCTACTAAGTTTGGCACAAATCTGGCTAAAGTTGTAACCATTACAAGCAATTCCTATGTTAAACTTTCTTATTAAAACTTTTTTACAAGATTTTCGAAAAAAATCATAAAAAATCCAAAAATTACTGGATTATGACCATTTGTATAAACTTGGTATAGGCCCACCCAAGGTACATTGTCGCCAAATTTGAGGTGAATTGGAATGACAGTTTCTTGAGAAAAGTCCAAATGTGAATTACCATTAGAATGTCCATTGACTTGCATAGTAAGCAAAGCAATAGAAAATGTGCATTTACCGATAAGTACCCGAACTGAAAAATATTGTTAAAAATCAGAAATCCACAGCAGTGGTACCTAGTGAATATCTTTGCTTGACCATTTCACAAGGAACATAGCCAGAAAGTTTCAACTAAATCTGAGTAACGAATCTGGAGAAGTCACAAGTCACGAAAACACGCATACATCCCCAAAAAATAAAAATTGCAGCACCACCTGGTGAACAAATTAAGAACTATGAGTCCCTGAGGTGTTCTTATGTAACATCAAAGCAATTGGATGAGTGGTTGTGGAGAAGAAGATTTTTTAAGATTTGTCCAAAACAAAACAAAAAATCATTAAAAATCCAAAAATCAATGGAGCGTGACCATTTGAACAGACCTGGTAGAAACCCACCCAAGATACATTGCCACTAAGTTTGAAGTCAATCTATATGGCGGTTTTGGAGAAGAAGTGGAAAATGTGAATTAGCATTAGAATGTCCATTGACTTACATAGTAATCAATAGGAAAGCTGCATTGACCGACAAGTACCCGAATTGAAAAAAAAATCGTTAAAAATCAGGAATTCACAGCAGTGCCACCTAGTGAACAACTTTGTTTGACCCTTCCACCAGGAACATATCCACCAAGTTTCGGTTCTGATCGCAGAGCCACCTGGTGAACAAATTAACAACTAGTAGTCCCCGGCCGTGTTCCTGTGGGATATCAAAGCAATTGGGTGAGCGGTTTCAGAGAAGATTTTTTAAGATTTGCCCCCAAAAAGAACAAAAAATTCATAAAAAAATCCAAAACCAACGGAGCGTGACCATTTGAACAAACTTAATAGAGACCCACCAAAGGCATATGCCCGCCAAGTTTGAAGAGAATCTGGCTGAGGGTTTTGGAGAAGAAGTCGAAAATGTGAATTATCGATGGACGACAGAAGGACGTCTCCTTTGAAACTTAAAAGCTTCATACACTATTCCACCATGCCGACACTGGTATAAACAGGTGAATAGTAATACAATTTTTAGCACCATAAAGTTGACTAAAGGTGGACGGACGACGGACGACGAACGGACGACAGACTCACCCAAAGGCTCAGCTGACTGACAGGTCAGCTGAACTAAAAACCAAGTATGCATAATGTATTACCTTTATTGACATATAAAGACTTGCAAACCAACATTTTTCAAAAGTATTATAGATAGAAGTGTCACTGCAACTTCAATTCCTATGTGAATGCTCAAAGCACACAAAATCAAAATTTCCTTTAAAATTGGTCTGTTTATAGATTTTGATCGGATATTGTGAGGTTTATGGTAAGAATGTTTACAATAATAATTATGCTGCCAGTGGTAGAATTTGACTGCTGCGATTACATGACACCTTCATGCGGTTTCGATTGACTATTAAATTCCATTCGCAACCCTAAAGATATGAACTTCAACTCCACTCCCAAATGCATGCAGTGACGAAAAACATGCAATGATCATATTTGTTTAATTTAACAAATAAGTTAAACAGATATGAGAAAAAAAAGAAACAAGAGGAAGAAATATTTACTGTAGCAACTGCAGTAAGGGATTTGTGGTGGCATATTGTCGGGAATGTGTCTGGAAACCCAACCAACCCCTGCAACTAGCTGACTTTAACAAAGCAAACCTGCCGCTCTCACTGGGGTCTTCACATTAGGCACAAGTAGCCTGTGATACGAAGCACTACCAAACATAGATGGGGACTATGTACGTTCATCTACCACCCACAAAACGATGTTACAACACAGCAAGACCAGAAACCAGAATGGATATCTTCTAATCCAGTTAGCCAATACTTAAAGCCCCTACAAAAAATGTAACCACTGAAAAATCGAAATACCCATGTAAACGCAAAATCGAGACACCCATGCGATATATGCGTAGGGGCGAATAGCGCACAGTTGCGTCGGTACTCAGCCACCCGATAGCCCTTTTGGCGTATCTTCAGTAAAGCTATTGGAAGAACAAGACATTATTCGATGGGTGATATATGGGGGTGGGTGGAGAGCAAACTTTACTGTTCAAAGTTAGGCAGTTTCCCAATGCTATGCTGCTTGGCCGAGCGTACAAAGACCATAGAGCCCTGTAATTGATCTTTAATATTGTGTTTGTAATTATAGCAATTACCAATTATTTAGCCTCACCCCAGGGCTTCGAGCTCGACCACACCATTCCAGTGGCGCTTACGTCTTAGAAATATACGAGCGACACCAGCGCGAACGCACATGTTAAGTAAGCTAGTATAAAAACGTTATGTTTAAATTTCGGATATTCATATTTTTCTTTATTTTGGCTGTCGGTTTTATTTTATTCTATTTGAACTGATACTGACTCCTCTGATTGTTTAAGATGCCACTGAGTAAAAGTTTGACAAAGACCACTTTTTTAGCAATTCAGAACTTGTTTTCAAGACAAGCAAAGGTACAAGTTTGGTCAAATGAAGCTGAGCAGTATATATGGGGATCAGTGAAGCGCCAAGATCACAGCTATACATCTCAATAATGGGTTTGCAGGGCCGTAGCCAGGGTTGCAAAATGGACGAGGCGAACACAGCCTAAGTAGGGGGATCCGGGGCATCCCCCCTCCCAAAAAAATGAACACCTGGTGTTAAATCATGCACTCTGAAAGTATTTGATGCCAAGTTTGACACATTTGTCTCACACAAAAATTAGGCATATATACTTGTGTTGTTGCACGTTTTTATTCACAATTTAACATTATGTGCCATCATGGTCATTATGTGCATGGCTGGTTTAATGTACAGACACAGAATTTGTCTACCTGGAGAAGAAATCACGAATATCTGATCCTCTTCTCTTCCAGAGGCGGATCCAGACTTTTTGAAAGGGGGATTCGAATTGCAAGTGCCAAAGGCACGAATCTGACAGCAGGGGGTCCGGGGACTTTGAAAATTCGATATTCATAGACTCGTTTCCCTAGCATTTGAGACTCTATTTTCACATGAACAATCCGATATGCGAGAGACACAAAATTCACTAAACTGGGCTTTTGCGTTAGCTCTCATATGTCCTTTCAGAGCAAGGCATACAGGGTTAGACAAGTCCCAACTTTTTTATAGGATGGCAGAGCCAGTGCTTCAAAATTTCCACTGGTCCTAGTTTTCCCCCAATCAAAGATCTAATAATTTTACAAGAACTGTAAACACTCCCATTTAGACTTCTGAAAGTCAAAATTCGAGTTCTTAAGTAACTTAAGGTATCGAGATACAAATGTATACATCTACGTTTTTGCTGCCAAGTGTGCACGGTTGAAGTAGCATAGTCTTGCTCTATCAATTGATTCACATACAGATCAACGAGATATTGTGCTAATTGAATAAAATTAATATACCAGCATAAAAGAACTAGATATAGGAGGACACCTATTTTAAATTCATTTCTCGGTAAAATTCAGTTCGAAGTTCTAAAGATGATGCTCTTTTGTTCCAAATACCATGAACCTAAAAAGGGTGTCCCCCAAATTGTTCCTATCAGGCCCATATCGGGATATAAGTCAACAATTTTGAAAATTAATGCTTTTGATATGCAAATTAACAAATTTTAATTTTGCTCTCTCATAACTTTTCACCTGACGCAGATAAGAACAAATTCAGGGACACTGTTAAGTTTCATAGTATTTTGAAGACATGTATTTTGTTTTCCCTGTTTTTCCAGCACAGTAATTCTTTGACATGTGCTGAACCTGATAGCTTAAGACTAGATAATTCCCAAAATTATATTTTCATAAACTAAAAAGAAAAGATTCAGAGAGTGACAGCTCTGAAGTTGTACCAAGCGAAACTACACGGATACGTATCAGGATACGTTAAGAGCCGAAATGACTGGCCTTCTATGACTGAATGAGTGATCTGACAAATTTGTCGCTGGTTTCAAAATAAAGGACAAAAGTCATAACCATAATGGCAACATCAGCAGCATGAAATACAATATCGCGTAGACCAAGTCTTTGATGTAATATATAGCATTTTAATACCCCCCCCCAAAAAAAAAAACGTGGAGAATGTATATTAAAAGTGACGATTATGTATGAAAGTACGAGCAGTTTAAAGATCATAGATGTTTAGATATACCTCCAAACAGTAAATTTAATTTAAAAGCGGCGGTAATAGGCCAAGCTGTTTGACTTTATCTTCCAATGTTTTATTTTATTTTATTCTCCATTTTCTAATTATTATTATTATTATTATTATTATTATTATTATTATTATTATTATTATTATTATTATTATTATTATTATTATTATACATCGCAGAGGGGGGTTCGATCGAATCCCCTCTCCCCCTTTCCGGTGTTACTTCCTTCTCAGCTGGCCACTGACTGAATAATTGAGCCTGCGTCACATACACATCACACCATAAATTGATAGTGCTCTGTAACCCGGATCCAAGAGCCCAGTGCAATTACTAAAAATCAAATGTATGGTGTCACATTTAGAAAGGTACCGCTAGCTGCAAGGGCGGATCCTGGATTTTTTCCCGGGGGGGGGGGGGGGAGAGAGAGAGGCTTGGTGGTCAGCAACTTGAGGGCGAAGCCCGAATGAGAGTGCCAAAAGCACGAAGCTTACTGCGGGGGATCGGGGGGGGGGGGGGGACCCGAAAATTTTTCAAAAATAAATGCTGTCAGATGCGTTTTACTGGCATTTGCGACTGCATTTTCATAAGGACCATTTTGATTTTCAGGGATGCCAACGTCACTAAACTGGGCTCCACAAATCAAATTTTGCTATACATATGTGATTTAAGTTCACATAAAATGAATAAAAGAAAAAATGAGTCAGTGACAAATATTTCCTGGAAATATGTATTGGCGACCTTTCCCTGCTAATATGTATTGTTTCTGGTAATCAACATTATTATGACATGGTCATACCTAATTAAGAAAGAAAATAAGTAGGTTTACAGGTAGAAGAAAAACAAACCATATGCCTACATTAACAGGTTTAAAACCTCATTCATTATGAAGTTACAGATCTTTCCGTAGCAAGTATATCCAGTCCCTTTCATACTTTTTCTTCATACTGAAGTTCTTGAAAAAAGGCTTACTTTAATTTAAAATTTCTAATAAAAATACACAAGCAGCTCAATTTAAGTATCGCTTAGCTTACTATGGCAAACCGCACTCCATTGGTCCTATATTTATATATATATATATATATATATATATATATATATATATATATATATATATATAATATATATATATATATATATATATATATATATATATATATATATATATATATATGTATGTGTGTGTGTGTGTGTGTGTGTGCGTGCGTGCGTGTTTATAGAAATTCAGAAACTATTTCGGTGTAAATTCATGGGCAATATCATGATCAGTTCATGAATCATGATCTGAGCATGATATTGCCTATGGATTTACACGTACAAGGTCTTACAAAAGAAGGATAAACTAATTATGCAAGGGGACGTCCTTCAGATATTTAAATTTTTAAAAACAGACTATCGCGGCTTCAGACGGCTTAGCTATAGGCCTAACTTAAGATTAGTAATACATGAATACAAAAGTTGAGATAAGTTTTCCTCTGCCTAGGCCTATTAAGAGTTATTACGATGGCTTTACTACCGGTGTGTCTGTGGCTTCATTCAGTGCTTCACGAAAGTTTACCCTATCGGCATGTACTGACTCCGCTGTGTGCTATGAATGTAGCCTACTAGATAATGTCAACGGTAACACAAAGAGTCACGTACAGTCGGTGTAGGCCTATCGTTATGATGATCATTTAGGATTAATAAATACATCGAATAACTTACTCTTCAAATAATATGTTCACTCGACGTTAGTCGACCTTACCAGGCTTCCACGGTTATGCCCTGCCGATAGCTGGCCGTCTCTAACCACAGGCGCTCGTAACTTTCAGTCAGTCGATCAAGTGTCCCACAAAATCCAGATGTGAGCTTCGTTTCAAACCTTTCTATGCAGGAGCTCCTTGTGATGACGTTGTGGTTTTATTTTGGGCCCATCCGCCACCAATCTTAATAGCGCAAATTACTGACCGCACAGATGAATAGGCCTACACAATATTTTATTGCAGAGATGGCCATATGTGGGTCATTGAACGCATAGATGTTCCAAGTCCAACCTCTTTGCCTGCCCTCCCCCCCGCCCCACCACCACCCCCCGCGCGTATATTAGCACGGAAGCTTGACTGACTGAACATTACGAGCGCCTGTTGTCTAACTGCATGATACGCATCAATGTAGTAGAGCGTGTTGGCCCTCGTATACGAAAGCTAAGGACAAATCATCCGCTGATTTGTGATTCAGATGGAATTTTCGGCATCTACAGGGCATTGGAAAAAAGAAGTAAGAGCAGGCAGGGGTCTGGATCCTCCTGGATCCCCACCCCCTCTGGATCCGCGCTGCTGCTGTACCCACCAGCCCAGCATCAAATGGCAAACACATATAGGCCTACACAAGGGCGCTCGTAACGTTCAGCATTCGTGCAAATATACGCGAGGGGGGGGGGGAGGGCGTCTGCCAGAGAGGGTTAACCGCGAACATCTGTACGTGCAATAGCCAACATAGGGCCTTATCTGCAAAAAAGTATTGAGTATTCATCTGTGCAGTCAGATTCGTGCTAATAAGATTGGAGAGGGTGGGCCTAAATCCACTACGTCGTCAGACGGAGCTCCCACAGAGCCGGGGGGGGGGGGGGGGGGGGGTACTTCCATGTAGGATTCACTTGGTATGTGCCGCGGGAAAGGCCCGGTTTTCATTATTCCAAGGATTAGAAAAGGCCCCCAAAATGTACACACCTTGATCAGGATAGGGGTAACAATTAGGATGCATCACTCCTTTCAACACATTACAGGGTTAAGAAAGGGTACCTTTTTACACCTGGTGTAGGATTAAGATAGGGTATTGATTGAAAATGTCCGAGCCACACCCCCTCCCCGATGCTGAGTATGTGCCCATCCACCCACCCTGCCCGGGATACAGAGAAAGGTTTGAAACGAAGCTCACATCTGGACCACACCATCCCGATTTCACGTTTGACATGATTTCTCCGCTTCTGTACATACCAACTAGCTGCAACTCACCAGGTTTTTCCAAAACTATATTTTACAGGTATATCACACTGACAATCAAACCGTATTCTTTGATCCACTCGCGTTTTTGTCCAGTGTCCATTTCCACAAATCGTGAAACCTGACCAAACTTGATTCCGCAAGTGCTTCTCGAATCTGTCCTGCAAGTTTTTTTTGTTTTTGTTTTTTGTTTTTTGTTTTTTGTTTTTTTTGTCTTTTGTCACCATACTTTTGACCCGACACGGACTGGCAGCCCAGCTGCTCTCTGATTGGCTGAAAGTCTGTGTAGCCAATCAGACAGCAGCTGGAAAAGTAAGGATAACTCAAGTGCGCATTTGCCGTGTGCTTTTTAGACATTTGGCTAGCAAAAATAGGATCGTTTTAACAAGTGGTATGGGCTTCCCGATTGTCATTTTCAAGTCTTGAATGTGCGCGCGCGCACACACACACACACACACACACACACATACATACATACATACATATATATATATGTGTGTGTGTATATATATATGTATATATATTCAATATATATATATATATATAAATTCAAGTCTTGGATGTGCACACACGCACACACGTATAATATATATATATAATATATATATGTATATGTATATATATATATATATATATATATATATATATATATATATATATATATATATATATATATATATCCGTTTGGGGCAGGGGAGAAAAAAAGAAAGGAGTTGCCACGTGGCATCATTGATAGGCATGTGCTAACAGGTAGAAAATGGCATAACTGCACATGTCCGGATGGAAATTTAATATATAAACGAAGCAAAACATGGCTGCTACTTATGTCTGTGGCAGATTGTTGATAAAGACACTAATCAGGTAGCCAATTTGGCTGGATTATTACACTTTGTCAATTGGCCATCTGGACAAGATGTATAATAAGGCAAACTCAGGATGAATATTCCTGTTGTTGAACCACATGTGAAACATTACCTGTCAAAGTGCACTGTGGGCTGCGTAACATTGGTAAGCATGCTGTTGTAGTGCCGATGTCACTGTGATATGTTATAAAACTGGAAGCAAATACTGCAGTGTAGTTTATTTAATTCTGTATTAATCAACTGTGTATTTTTTGGAAAGAAAATTCCTGTAAATGACACATTCTGGAAAACTTTCTGAGACAGCTCATTAATTTGCCGTCTTAACTTTTTCAATGCCAGGCGCGACTGAAGTCGTACTACTTGAGACGAACCGCTCTCAATGATAGTAAAGGTACCTGATTCATATAGCTTGTGAGAAGACCTTTCATTCAAGTACAAGCGTGACTATGGTTCCCGAGGATACAATGGTCGGGGTCAAAAGCTTTCGTCGGAGCGCTTTGTGCGCATTGGGCCCGAAGCGAGTAGAGGAAAGCTGTTGACCGAGTCCAAAATGTGGCGCTGAAGCAGTTAAAGACCTAATAATACGTACATCGGTGGAAGGAAAATGTCGACAATAATGACTGAAGATTCTGCAGGTGACGTTCATATCTTGAGTAGCAATTCAACGCAACAAAATATATGCAAGGATTTTTGTTTCTGATTATAAACTATTTGCTAAAAAGTTACATCTATTTGTATTGAATTTGCGTACTGCTGTCGGATTGGGCCATTTGGATCCACTGGAAAGCATTTTAAGTGTGATGCCTTGATGATGCACACGTTGGCGTTACACAAAACTATGCTGGTGGTCCGTCCTATTCATTCATTTTAGCCACATTGAAGATCCATATCATTTTTTCCATACCCACAGTGACCTCTTTTAATCTTATTACCATAATTTATACATTTTATGCTGCTCATTTTCATGTCGATGATCACACCTTGGATCTGTTGTCTGTCGTGCTTGTAGTCGATTCAAGTCTAAATGTAGATTTCGGAGCTGTCCTGGATAATGTAAGTTTATTACCCTTTGGGATTATTTCGCAACTATGCTCTTGTGGGATTTTGAGGCTCTGTGGTTTTTGGCAATCAAATCTTATAGGCACATCTGATATTTGGTCAATTGCCAAAAATTCTTTGAGTAAAGCTGAGCCTCTTTTAAATGTGCTGAATAGTACTGTATGTGTTTGCGGTTGGTATTTGAATAGCTCAAATTATGAGGACGACATGGACTTGGTATGTGTTGTTGCATACCGGTATGTATGTATGTATGTATGTATGTATGTATGTATGTATGTATGTATGTATGTATGTATGGGTCAGATCCACAATAGCCGTTTTTGTGACAGGCTGGCACTGATAGCTTGTTGAAGCTCTTAAACAAAACTCTGAAGTACTTGCCAGGAATCAGTATCACCCCTATGGTACATGTAGAAGTTAGAATAATGCCAGCAGATTTTCAGCACAGCTCTGTTGCTCTTATATTTTTATCAGTCAAAAATGCCTTTGCGACGGGACGGAATGAAACAATTGCATTTTCTGCAAACTATAATTCCTTCTGGTTTTGCATCAAATTTACTGAACATTACAAACAGTTTGAACTTAATTATATAAGCACAGATTTGTGGCAAGCGTTTGCACACACACACACACTAAGTTTATATACTTTAAGTTTTGTATGCAAGCGCAAAGCCAGAATAACAATAGGGAGCGCGACGGGACGGAAATTATTGCTAGGTGTTGCATGATCTTTTCAGGTAAGCTATCTGTGGTACATGGGCAGCAACATAAAAGTACAACTGAAAGAATAACAAACCATGATCAGTGTAGATGTTTTTAGGCCATATAACACTATGGATAATAAGTTAACAATATCCATAGGACTTGCCTGCTGAGCAGACTAAGAGCCCTTTATTTTTCAGGCCTTGCCTTAAGAGGCGAGCGATCTTTCCCCTTCACGCCTACACAAATCTGAAAGACTTCAGGTGAGCTGTTGATCATTCATCAATGCAACAGATTCTGTAAAGAGATGATAAAAGCAGCTCCCCTGATAGCTTACCCGAACAGATTTTAGGTGAGCTATCAGCAGCTCACCAGTGATTTGCTCATGGGTGGGCCTGATTTTTGCACTGGGAAGCCAGGTCTGGCCACCCCTCATGCTGCTCGCTGCAATCACAGCAAATGGCAGTGTCTTTCACTTAGCCAACTGTATGAGCCAGGACAAGAAATGAATAATTAGTGAATTAAAATACCTCTAAAAAAATACGACACATAGTTGGGTTTGGCAGACATAATGATGCATAATCATATGTGATTACAAGTTGATCTGGCCAGATTATTTGATTAGTATGGGGGACTGTGTTGACAAGAGCTGGATATATTTATAAAGAAATATGCTTGAAATGGTGCAGACTCACAAGCCACTCCAGCCAAATATGACTTGAGAGCAAGATACATGTAAGTAAGCGGGCATGAGGCCACCATTACCATTACAAACGCTTGTTTTAAGTAACTTTACTCAAAACTCTACCCTGTCAAAAAGTTGCAAAGCGCATTTAACGCTCTGCGTACCCCTTGTTTGAATAAATATTTCCTTGCCTTATGGTATATTCACACAGTGTGAACGGACTGGTCTGTCCACCTAATTGTCTTCATTTGTAACAGCAAAATGTGCGAAATGAAGGAAACACTTTAAATCTGAGTCAGAAGTGAGCTTTTACCATTGCGATTATAAGTTCATTTTGTTTGTGTGCCAACACAGACATTCTGTTTTTCATCTTTCTTTCCTTCCTTCCTTTTTCTTTTTTTCATTCTTTCTTTCTTTCTTTCTTTCTTTCTTTCTTTCTTTCTTTCTTTCTTTCCTTCTTTCTTTCTTTCTTCCCTACCAAATTTTGTTCGTCAGTATTCTCAAACATTACCACACTCAGAAACGTCAAATTTGGCATGATTATAGGTCTGCAATTGAATCCGTACCTTTTAATAAAGAGGAGAAAATGTGTTGAAGATTGTGCAAACTATAACATTTGAAATTTTTAATCTTGATTATTTCCAAAACTATTATAGGTGCATGTAACCTATATAACTTCAATTTATAGGTTTATAACACTGCACGTTTTTGTAATTTATATGTGACCTCTAAAGGTCAGATGTCAAGCTTATTTGGACCTTTAAAATTTTCATCCAGCCACAACTCTGTCAGTGTTCATCCACTTTTGACCGTTTTGTATCAAAATTGTAGGTATTGCAACACTGCATATTTTTGTAATCAACATGCAACCTCTAAAGGTCAAAGGTTAAGGTCATTTGGACCTTTGAAAGTTTCATCTAGCCATAACGCGGTCAATTTTCATATGATTTGGTGTATCTTGGGCTTAATTGTGGATATTGTAACACTTTATATTTTTGTGATTACCTGTGACCTCTAAAAGTCAAAGGTCAAGGTCATTTGGACCTCTGAAAGTTTCATCCAGCCACAACCTGGTCAATTGCCATCCAATTTTAATCATGTTGGACTTAGCTTGTAGGTACTGCAATACTGCATAATATTGTAATTTACATGTGACTTCTTAAAGTCAAAGGTCAAGGTAATTTGGTCATTTGAATTTTTCATCTAGTCATAAATTGATCAATTCTCATCTGATTAGGTTCATGTTCGGCTTAAATTTTTAAAAACTGTACATTTTTGTAATTTATTTATTTACTTTTTCATTTCTTGGGTCAATAATCTTACATCTGAAGTGTCCTGGTCATTCAGTATTCATATTAATCTTTCAAAGTCCTTACCATCGTATGATCCTTCTTAAAATTGTAGAGATTCTCTGATGACAAAAGCTAGAATAAGAATGAACTGCTTACTCTGAGCCTGCAGTAACCAAAATGATTGTTTGGGCAACATGAAGGAAATAACAGCATTGGCCTATCGCAGCGTTGCACCTCATATGCACAAATAGTTACGTACATTTCTACCCATCGCATCCAGGAATCAACGGTTTACAAGTAATTCATTTATTCACGCATGCCCCATTCATTGCTAAAATAAAAGGACTGTGCAAAATTTGATACCTTAGACACGTTAAATTTTGACAAGGGGCATTACGTGCTCTGGAGAGTAATTAAATAAATGTGACAACGCGACGGGACGGAATTTTTGCCTCGACATGTACAGCGATAACAAAATGGCAAATACGGAAGGAATATTTTCCGTAGTGTAAGTTCTATACACAACTACTTTAGGCCAGTCTTTATTCTAACTTTGAAATCTGATAACGGAAAAAACTTTTAAGCCAGCCAACAAAAGGTTTCCATCAGGTGAAAAATCACTTCTAGTCTATATCGTCAGCTCTATCTCAAAGAAAAGTTTTGCTAAGCCGTAATTGTACATGTATAATACTTATAAACAAGTATTCTTACCAAAATACCTTTGGAATTGGAAAAAAGTCTCAATTAAATTTTCACACCATGTGTTGACTATTTTGGATCTGACCCATCTATGTATGAACATACGTGTTGCGGCTACCAAACTGACAAACCTATGGGTTTGTAATGACATTCTAGGTCTGTATCTAACCGTTAGTCAAACCAACTTACACGCAGAGCGACGTACGATATGATGAAGTATTTTCATAGTAAGCCTGTCATTTTAACCTCGTAAAACAGACGACTAGCTCACACATTCAGACTATTTCATTCTCTGACTGTGTGCTGCAGTGCAAAATAGCTGTTTGGCCAACTTGCCGCAGAACTAAATCGTGCTTATAGTGAGCATTTGTGCCGAAGACTGTATATAGACCTGTAGATCAGGGGCTGTATTTCTGCAGGCCATTTGTAACTGAAGTACTAGTATATTGTGTGACCAAGCCAGATCTACACTCCACAAAACAACCCAGTTTGCCCCTTTTAACATACAAATGATGTTGCAACCGCCGTCTACTGTTTGATTCAAATGGATTATATCAACTGTATGTGACCCTTATGGTAACTTCCCCCTAGTATCCGCCTCTTGCAGGTGGACAGACTTAGGGGATAAACAAAACCTGCTTCATTCGTTGGATGACAGTGTCATGTGGCACAGGAAGCAGGTGCTGCCACCATGCAGAATAGTGCATCCGACATGCCGAAAAGACATCACTTGAGGGCCAATACCGCCTTCATTTAATGTGTTCTGTACAGGCATGATTGATTGTTAAGCTTTCATCTTTGTTTCTGAAATATCCAAGGCAAATCCATCTGTCATTTCTCTCTGCCTGCTTATGAATTATAACTGGTTAATGACTATCAGATTCGGATTAATTGTGAGATACCAGTTTTCTCAATTGCATGTAAAAAGTCACCTGCAATCCAAACATTAAAGCTTCTCTTATGTTTTTTACACAACCGACCACCAAGATTTATATATGGTAGCAAAATAAACAGCAAAAAGCTAATCTCGGCGTAAGGTTTTAATGTTTGTGGGGGTGGGGTGGGGTGAGGGTGGGATGGGGGTGGGGGTCACGGCAACTGGCCATCCGCTGGTCTCAGTACATACGTGAGTAATTTTATAATATTTTGTTTTATCGTGGATCCATCTGTTTGGTTTCTTTGTTGACAATGACCGATTGCTCGCTTCCAATACAAATGCTGAATCAGTGTTACCTACGAAAGACAAATAACACTAAAAGTGTGGGAAATGCAACGTCCACAAGAACTGTCTTGGTAAATATATCATGGAGGGCATAGTGTAAATTTTGGGGAGGAAACCTGGGCATTTTATGAGTGAGTCTGTTCCTTGTGATACTGAGATCAGCTGTATTGTGGGTGGGGTATAAAGGTCAGCTTGATTGATTGGGTACCACAAATTAGAAAGTTGATGTTTAGGGTGGCTAGAAAAAATATCTGAAAACCAAAATGTTAAATCGAATAGCGTTTCTTTTTAGCTTCAAAAGTGCGCCACATTTGCTACATGAAAGCACGGGAATTTTCTCCTATCGTGGCCCGATGTAGGGAAGTGTCTGTGACGTCACAAACACAACTTGCTGGCTAGGGTGAATGTATTATATGCCAGAAGGCCTTCAGTTAGTCGAGAGTCATGGCAGATACAGCAGAGCGTAGCGATTCTGAAGAATCTGAATGGAGTTTTTCATTTACGTGGTATGATGAGGATGAAGAAGAGTTAATAAGAAAAGCTGCAGCAGCAGAGAAAAGATCGTTCAGCCTTACAGACATGAGCGGGGCACCCTGAACCCTGCCGTCGCTAGTGCGGCAGTTAGTGGAGGGAGTGCAGTTGTTGAACAACCAGACTATCTCAGCTTGCCGTCTGGGCTATGATAATCCTTTGCAAAAGAGATATTTCCTATCAAAAATTACTAGATTTTATTTATAAAGAACAGGTATGCATGTAATAAATTGGAATTTGCGTCAGGGTGGGCCAGGTCTTGTAGTGTTTCAAATTTTAGCACTCACGGAAACAGCTACGGCCTACGCCTACGATATGCAGGCTTGAAAGAGATGGCTATCCAAACAAATGTTATCTGGTTACGGGATTAAACATCTCGCAATATACAGAATTAATTGGACATACACATAAAGAGTGGCCAGCTAACTCAACCCAGGTACCTGTTATAGACTGTTCAGCCCTAGACATGGGAATGGAACAAGATTTGTCCTTTCTGGTCCATATTTTCCACCCATTTTTTTTCATCAATTGAAACAAAATGATTAAAGACACTCACGTTTTGTTACAATGTAATACTTTGTAACAACATCCCAGACAGGCGTTGTCACTGTGACAGTCGATTGATAATTATGCAATACATTCTAACAGTCGTAGAACTACTAGACCTATATTGTAATGCAAGCTTTGAAATCAGAATCATATTGAAGATCAATTTATAAGTACTGTAAAAAAAAAATAAGATTCAATTAGTCTGTGTACCAACACATACATACCTTCTCCCACAAATAAGTTCTTCCTTTGGTACCAAATTCGTCCACCCTTTTTCTAGGGGGTTATTATAGATAGAAACTCCAAACTTGGCACAATTATATTTCTATAGATGAATTCGTGCCTTTCTATGATCAGAGGTCATGGTTTCCAAAATTATGCAAATAAAGGCTATAAAAAATTTAAATCTTCAAAATCGTATATACTATAGTAGATGTGGTTCCAAGTGCATAGCAGTCCTATCAAATAAAGGCAAAGGTCATCTCAAGTGTCAAGGTCAAAGGTTATGTGAAGGTCAAAGGTCAATTTTAGGTCAAAATTTCATTTTAAAGGTCAACGTTTATTTCAGGAAGAGGTCATCTCCAGGTCTTAAGTCATTTCAACGTCAAAGGCCATTTGATGGGAGCTGCTGAATGCACACATTGTCAAGTTTATTGCCAGAGAAATTAACCATAATTGGAACCATCGTTTCATTGGACAGCCAATCTTGAAAAGGGGACCTTATGTTCACAATTATGCAAATTAAAGTTTTAAACCTCAATATCTAATAAACTGTAATAGATGTAATTCCAAGGGTATATGACTGTACATTATTGTCACCTAGTACAACATATCAAAGATATTGCAAAACATTCGAAAAAATTGCGTTTAAAGGCATACAGACTGATTTGCTGTAAAACAAATATTCTTTTCTGGTTATTCCTGGTTTTATGAATAATGCCTAATTTGGCTAGTTCCGTCAATCCTTCCATTGTCCACCGATGGAACCGCATTTGGCAACATCAGTTTTTTTGTTTGTTTGTTTTTTGTTTTTTGTTTTTTTGTTTGGTTTTTTGTTTTTGTTTTTTGTTTTTTTTGTTTTGTTTTTTATAGCCAAACATATCCTAAACATAACATATTTGACGAATAAAAGTCATTTTCCACAAAGTGTTCGCTACACAGATGAGATCGGCTCCCAGGGCCTGGAGACTTGTCCCTGTAAATCTTGACTGCACGGGTCCACGCTCTTCGTAATTCCACGTCCTTAGGGGAATGTAAACAAGCTGTAGAACTTGTATTGTTACAACCAGCAGCAACACGCCAACCCATCCAGGGCGGGAACAGGAACGAAAATGAATATTTCTACATGCATTTTGAATCCCATTGATGAAGGGTGAGTAAAATATGTTTACACCAGGTGACACTTCACAGTCATAGCTGCAAGCATAATTATTATCATAAACATATTTATTTTCTCTGGATTGCCTAATAGTACACAAAGACTAGTCTGGAGGCTCTCCAGTAAGCATGGATCGGCGGCTTGCCTGTCAGCCAGCGGCATTGCGTTTGTGACGTCACTAACCTTTGCATTGGGGTGTCGGAAATGAACGGAAAGCGACGATTGAAGGCGTAATGAGGTGTTTGTTCGTTTGTTTGTTTTTTTATTTTGTTTTTTGTTTTCAATATAAAAATGTGAACAGTATTATTTTCATATCTAATTTTTTTAAGTGCGCCGGATGATTAGAAAAACCTATGAGTCACCCGTTTATCCATTTGAAACATGCTCAATCAAGCTGACCTGGATAAGAAAAGGTTCGTTTTCTAACAGTTGTTTTGCAATGCTTTGACAAAGGATGCCTGTGGTATTTGTACGCCTTGTTGACGAAACTTATCTCGGATACATTTAATCAGTACAGGGATATAGATAACGATTAGCATGACTTTGCTCTTCACAAAAAACAAAAATTACATACATTAAGTCAGTGTAAGTATAAGGCCAAGACTCAAAACATTATCCTACATAAATCCTAGAGTATCATCAATACATAAAAATATCAGACACAGTGTATTCAAGCGACAAGATTTCTAATCACTGTACAGAAGTTTTATGATTTATCTATTGAAGATTAGAATAAATTATGAATTTTGTTGCAGAATGCCGCAAGAAATGAACTCGAAACGAGCCTGAGGATACTCTCAGAAATGTACTATATGAAGTCGTGATCAATAAGAAAGTACACTTTCTGTACGTAGCAAGCGTCACTTTAAACTTTTAATCTGTTTTTTTTTTTCTGCGCAAAGCCGCACAAGAATGAACTCAAGACAAGCTTGATGATTCCCTCATAAATGTGCGATATGAAGTCGTAATCAATGAGAAAGTAGACTTCCTGTAGGTAGCGAGCGTCACTTCAAACTTTATATCTCTATTAACACGTCCAATGTGCCACAAATATAAGGCAGGCAGAAGAAACCCGGATATAGCCCTTTCTAAGGCTTCTGGGGTGATGCGCTTCAATGCTGAGAATGTTGATCGCTGCTCTTAAACGGTATGTAATCATTTAACCATTTCTTGCGAGCCTTTCGGTATACTGTAGCATGTTGCTTTCAATGATGGAGTTTAGCTATGTGTCACGGCGGCTTTCTCTTCTTGGCACCAATGTGTCTGAGACACTTATGTGAAACTTTGCAGGTGTAACTACAACTTTTCGCATAAAAGATCTTGCTCATAAATCACGTCTTTGGGCTCAAGGGAAGGTTTCCATCGGAAGCATATGAGACATGATCAGACAAGATTTTCACAATCATCTCAAGGCCGGAAAACTAAAACTTCCATGGTATGAGAAGTATGTAAAAGAATGTAAAACTAAATTTAATGTGCAGACCTGATTACATTGGTTGGTACTTATCTGTTACCTTGTAACGGGATGTCTTGGTCCACTCTTTTCCTGTCTCTTCCTCTCTCTTTAGGGATACGGGCTGGCGTCTGGCAAAACCAACACGCAAAATACCATCCTTGCACATGTGTTCTCGTCGTGTCGCTGGCATCAGCGTTGCGCTGTATTTCATTCACTAGCAGCTTTTGATATCGACCATGAATGAATATTGACTTTAATCTCTAAATATAGGCCTTAAGTATTAATATTGTATACTTGGGCCATGTAGTGGCGTACATCAGTAATTGATTGCACCCTTTGCACGGAGCTTGGAGTCTTTTGGCGCGGACACAAAACGCGCTTGTCCGTACGCAGACCGGTCTCTTTTGCATGACGTCATGTTGGTCAGTATAAATCTCGCGGATAGTACCACCAGACAAGTGACGAGATCTGCTGTACATTAAGGTAAGGCTTGTTTTCTCCCTCACTGGCACGCCTAGCAAGCAATAAACAACCTACCATTTAATATATGTCACGTCTTGGCGTGGCCGCGAAAAAAGAAGAAGGTTGGCCGTTTTTCTTTTTGTCAGTTCTTGAAGCAGATGGCTTCCACTATCGCAATTACTGTAATACATAATGTTAAGATACCTTTGGACTCAAATCGACGCCTGTAGGCGCAACATGGTACTATAAATCACTTTTTACAGCAACGCTTCGGTATTTCAGGACCCCACAACTTAAATAAAAAGTCAATTGCGAATCGTGGTGCAAAGTAAATATTGCAATGGAAGAGAGTAAAGTAGCTTGTAGCTTAGTCTAGCTCACTTTAGTCTTGATATCGGTACCGCCTGCACGCGGAAATTGTTAAACCGTTACACCCTGTTGGTTATAGATCCAGTGCATCGGTATGGGTGTACTACAACTACAAGAGTGTGCTAAAATATGTCCATTAAGTGAGAAACGCGGCCTGTGGGCTCGTAGCTAAGTTGCACACATCTGGAAAAACTCGTCGCTTGACACAAAGGGCCACCGATCTTCTACCACAGGCATACTATAGCCATGTTGGCCGACCTAATTCACTTGGAAGTTTGCTGTCGTGTCGAAAAAGGATAATTGGCTCTGTGTTACTTCAAATACATGCCAGAGAAGCTGGCAAGCAAGGCGATGGGGCCCAGGGGCGTGATGGCGGCCAATTCTCCTGACTTGCTTCAGCCCATCCAACTTAGCTGCTCAAATAATGAGCCTACAGAGACTTGTGTGCCGATCAGACAATGTATATTTAATCATACCACATGTATGGTAGAGCGCCAATGGCAGGCTTCTGTTAAAAGTGGTGATAATTCCACTTTGTTGATTTTGTGAGATTGCCTCACACAACGTTGAAACAACATGTTTCACTAATTGTTGATATATAAAACAGTTAATATATACTAAATGCATTTACCAACATCACTCTGCGAACAATTGACGCGTCTATCTAACCATACATATCGCCACATTCCTCAAATATTTGACCAAATTATCGGATGGTACATGGAGCAAAAATATGATGACTCCACTCCTTGTATTCATATACTTCCAAAAAGATGGTTTGCATTTTATAGTTAGCAGATGTGGCTACCATAATGCAAAATATATTGTTAAATTTACTCTTTTTATGTGCCATCAAACTTAATAGACAATCATAGTCTGTAGACAACACTACTTAAACGCATTCAACGATGTGTCTCCCCACGCTATACAAAACCACAAAAAAAAAAAAAAAGACCAAAACATTTCATACGATGTTGCATCGTACCATCGGATATCAAATAGTCAATGTTATACTCCACCAGATCAAAACATGTTCCTGTTGCTTGTATTTTTCAAATGAAAAACTGGACATATTTGACGCAATTCTTGCATTTGTCATCGAGAGTCTGTACAATGTACGTTGAACGTGGTTCATTTCAAATTTTCATTTTTGCAACGTGCAAAAGTTAAATCGCTCAGGCATGGCTCTGAGAAAGCACATGTAATTACTCTGGCCACTAACACATGATTAAGTCGCAATTGTAGCTTTAATTTGAACAATTTAAAGATAAACCGTTAGTACGCACAGTGTATAACATCTATACCGGCTTCAACGTAAGTTCAGATGCTTTTCTTGATATATCTAAAGCTTTTGATCGTGTATGGCACCTAGGTGTTTATTTCAAATGCGTCAACTGAGCATCATCCCGCCCGACATCAAATCGTTTGAATGTTACTACAGTACATGTAGTTGCCAACAAAGTTGTCATACACGGGTAAAGTTCTGCGTGGCTCCTCTCCTATTTTTATTTAAAAAATCATATGAATGACATTGTAGACATTAAATGTGAAATTAGGTTTTTTGCCAACGACACTAGCATTCTTAAAATTATATACGACCGCAAAGATTCTGGATCTCTTTGAATACTGGTTAAGACCGTTTCTTTATTTGGGGTCTTCTTTTCCCTTGACTTGGATGCTATTAAACGCCTCTCTACTCTATGTTCCTACAAGTGCACCGAAAGAAACCACCCTGTTTTGTATCTTTGCGATTCTGCAAGACCAGAAACTACAAGCCACATTCATTTAGGCATTTTGACGTACCATTGGGCAATCCAAGATATATAAATATGGTTAAACTCAAACATTTAGGCATCACTCTTTCTCGTAACTTAACACGGCATTGACATATCAATGCCATTGTAATTAAGATATCAAAACACCTGTCCCTGCTTAAAAGAATACTAAAATGAAATTTAGTTTATCCAGAAAAACTGGAAAAAAATTGCGTTTGTTTGACCATGACTCGCCATCCTTGATATATAGTTCTGTATTTTTTGATATTGTAACCAAGGAGCTACGAAATATATCAGGAGGAATACAGTTGGGAGCAGCGAGAAACTGTTGTAGTGCCATGACAGGTACATCAGGCGATAGAATACTTGTTGAAACCGGTTAGGAGTCGCTCTAAGCTGGTCGAATTTTTATATGAAAATGCTACTTTGTAAATGTAAAATAAGCTTGCTCGGTTTCATAATTACGAATGAATTCCAAATATTGTACTAGCCCCGATGGGCTGCCGTCTTCGTAATTAGACACAAATTAAATGAAGGACTCCTCGACGCTTTAAATTATTTTATCATCTGTACAAGGACTTACCGAATGAAACCGAAGCCTCTCCCACATTTTCATTATTTAAGGTAAAACCAGCCAAGTTATTGTAAGTATTGTACATCGAGAGAAAAGACTTACAAGACATACTCATTATTTATGATTGCCAAACTGTACGATATGATCATGGTTCTGAGTCCAGTTTCCTTTTAGATTTGCACTATTCATTGACTCTGAAGAAGCCTTGCCACCAAGGCCATTTTGTGCCCCAGACGCGTATTTGTTATTTTGGCCCCTATTTTTACGCTTTTTAAGTTGATGCGATATGTGCTATTAGAGTATAGAATATGATAGTATCTGGTCTGTATGTTAACAATGTCCTAAGATCTATTACTTGAGATCTGTTTTTTGCATATTCTGTGGCGATACGTCAAATCTATTTCAGACCTCGACCTAACACCTTGGATCCCAATAGGTGATTGTAACGGTCGTATATTACAAAGTCAGTTCCACTAACATCATTAAAGTACCCGCATTTTAACAGAGGGAAGAAGTTCCAGTCTACTGCAAGCATAATAATAGTTGATTTTGAAGAGACAAGATCCAGTCGTTGTCAGTGTAATAGACAAAGGTAGGTCTCCTGTGCCAGCAAATAATAGCAGCCACGTCATACGTTAGTCTGTATCTTGATAATAAGTTAAGTGTAATTGTGTCAACTGATGCGAAGATGCTTTCAGTTGCATGCATTTTATCACTTTTTGTGCATGTCTTACAAGTGAGAAACCTAGGAGTTACAACCATTCATCAGTGGAAACAATACAAGAATTGAAAGTATTTTAAAGCAAAGAAATGCGCATGAATATTGTAACGTAAATCATCTAAACCTATGGTGATGTAATTTTTCATAATCAACCATTTTTGTCACCAATACAAGGGATATCAACGGCTAAAATGAAATAATAATGGACTGCTTATACGCCAATGCTTTGCAGTAATAGGTCTTCGGGTCATTCACATATTTTGGATGTCTTCAGTTTTGAAAAGCCTCAGTTCTGTCTGTGCCTTTATTTTATACAATGGGGCCACAATTTTAGAGTGATAAAGCACACGTTAAAAGTTATTTTGCCGTGTGTACAAGAAAAGTGAAAAGCAAATTTAGATCATCATTCCGCATGTTCAAGCAAGATTCATGTACGGTTAGGTTCTCCAATGAAAAATCGGAAAATTAAGGGTCTTTGTCTTTTAGTCTGTGTTTCCTGAATTTTCCATAGTAGGCAGCCGTATCAAATACGGCAAACATTTTATGTCCGATGATTACTTTGCTGTCAGACGTCTTTTACATCAGATACAGTCGAAAAATAAAATATACAATCAATGCATATTTTGTCAACTCTATAGTACGATGATTTAAGGAATTCACAAGATAAAGTGCCGATGACTGCTTCAACAGAATTGTTCACAAACTGAATTTCTTGAGTAGGCAGGAGGCGATATCGGTGCCGCAAAGCTTTTGGAGAGGAGGATATGGCATTAATGGAGGCCTCACGATTCATTTCTGCTTAGTTTCTTCGACACCAATAAAGCCTAGGAGTTACTGAAGATAATCACCCAGAAAGAATCCCTTTATCGACCTTTGATTTTGTCCTTGGACACTTGTTCATTGGGCAGTTGTGAAAGTTTGGTCATACTAAACTACTAACTGACCGTGTAAATGGCACGGTGGAATGGGGGGGGGGGGGGGGAGTCCATAAACGTACTGCATGGTATTCCGTGATATACAGCGTATGTGTCACAAAGTTTAATGCTGTGACCACAGGTATTTCAGTGTACATGGGATGCGTCACATGCCTCGAGCCTTGGCTTTGTTTACACACTAACTAAACATTCTCGGATGGCCCGTCATGAAGAAACAAGAACATAAGATTTATTATGAATGACTGTTATAAACGCCCGATGATGCAGCTGACCTCTGACTTTATGGTTTTATAGAAGTACTGGATTTGTTGTGAACTTTTAGGAAGTGCCCTTTGGCTACATATCAGTACATGATGCTCATGACTCAACGCAACATTTTTTCTGACTTTCAGTTTGTTTCATCAAAGAATTAGTCAATATAACTTTTACCAAATCCCTAGGTCGACTTTGAAGATTTGCTCTCAAGTGCCACCCCAGATAGTTGGTTTGTAAAAGTTCTGTCCCAGTTGTGTTAAAATATCAATTATTTGTATCCCTGTCAAGGTCGCTGAGGTGTCACTGATTATTTTTGCGCACGAATTTTGATGACTGCAGTCGTTCCGAGAATCATGTGGCAAATGAAAGTCTAAGTTGGCTGCACTACATCCCATGCGATTTTGTACGGCAAGCATTCAGATATGAAGCCATATTACTTTATGGTATGCAGATCTCACCAAACAAAGTGTGAAAACATATTGGCTGCACGCATAAATGCATTTAGAATAACTGTGATAGTTTTGCTTACTATCTTGCACTTAGAGGTTTATTTTTTGGGCCTCATGAAAACATAGGTAAGACCTTTGTATTATTTTTTAATTTGTACAAGCGAAATTTGGAAATAAGTCACAAACCTCGTAGTTGTTTTTTTCTCAAGTTTCTAAACATGACTTCTTGATTTTTCATTCCATGACTTTTATTCACTTCGACAAGTAGTGGCAAATCGATCCATCCACTGGATCAAAATAGCAGCAATTCTACCTGTTGACATCCCGTCCTAATAGGAGAATCATAACTGGCACAACGTTGGCAGGAGTATTGCTTCATCCAATTGTCAGGGGTCGCTGGTGATGCGCGGGCGGGTCAGACGTGTATAGCAGTGTTATGTGTGGGTGTTCTTCCTGGTGCCTTCATATTAGCGTCTTATCTGGGCAATAAATTATAGTCAAACTACCTCGTATCTAAATCTCAGTTCTCATGGACGTCAAATTACGATATATTATGCATTTATCCTGCTTTATTTCAAAATTGCATCACAATGATACTCCGATTTGGATGATTGAACATCAGCGTTATGAGGCTCTCACATTTTTGTATCTCTGATCCGGCAGTAAATATTTTTGTCTCTGTGTCTTGAACAATTGAAGATAAATAGAGCAACACACTTTGACTTAGGATTTTAGATAATCTGGAGTGCATGCGTCAACACGGAAAAAACAAAGGCAAAACATTCAAGAATTTGCCCTCATTTCCGTAGACTCAGATAATCAATGAACGACAAAACCAATATTCTAAGCCTTGTTTGATGAGTACCGGTAGGGGTTGGGGGTGAGCGTGGGGGTTCGATAGTGCTAAGAGCAATAAAACTCCGTAGAAACCCTTTACACAGTTTTTTTTACAAGCTTCCGCACTACTAGCAACTTGGTTTTTTCCCTTCCAAAATACAGAATCTTCTCATTGCATGCTGCTATATTGTGTAAAGGCGTTCATTTGTCAATTTGCAATTATAAGAAAAATCTGTATTAAAATAGTCTGGTAAGATGGTCAGTTTCTAAATGCACGATAGTGGATAATATTGTCCAGTCGACTGAAATGATAGGAAACTACACGTAAACAAAAGAGAAAGAGAAATGTCTGGTTATAAATTAAAAAAAAATAAAGGATGAAAAATGCAGCATATACTTTGACTAAAATATTGATTTAAACTGGCAACATTGGGAACTTTCCACAGAGCATATCAACAAAAGCAATCATTTCATAGCACTTCAGATCGCACATGAGAATCTCGTAATTTCTAACGATGATTTTCCTAGAAACAAAAGAGCGCAAATCTAGGGACAAGTTTTATTAATATTCGGATTCTTATAGAACAGTGACTGTTCCACGGGGTTGCCTTACCCAACTTCAGCTTTATGTCATGTTTTGTGATCAAGGAACGGCTGGGTTTCGAACTAGCAAGCTTCGTTACCAATGACCTAGCTGAAAAATGGGAAACACACGTACCAATTGTACCAAATCCCCATTCCTAAAAAAAAAAAAATTGTTCAATGGAGGCAGGTATGCGTGAATGCCACAATCGACACGACCAAGTTCATTCTATTTATTCTAGTACAAAGGAAGTACCGTGTTCGGAGTTTTCCCAGATCGAGAACCATATGTATGTAAGTCTATCACCATCAAAGAGGCACCGAAAATATATATGTTTCGTGACCGCGGAACGAGCGGGTCTCGAACCAGGAGCCTTCGGCCCCGATCGCCAAGCCGAAAGTGGGAAACGGACTACCCAACTGTACCATATCTATGTTGAATTGGTGGAAATCTACAGATGTAATGGGAATTCAGTTTGCATCAAACTGAAACTATGCTATCTTACCGGGTTTCTTTCCTACGCGGGGGTGGATTTAGAAACTTTTTCACTTTTTTTTTAAAGAAATGATGGGCGCACCTCTGTCGAAAAAAGGGATAATTTCATTTATCTGCGGTATTAAGTTCTCCCACATATCTGGCGTTATATGTGCACTATATTCATGGGATTTTAAACGGTTGTGATTCTCTTGATTGAGAAAGACTGCCTTGAATCGAAGGTTAAGAGCAGTGAGTGTCTGGTATCCCCCGCTGCTTCAGTGGTGACGCTCTTAACACTTTCTCGCTCAAATCGATCCGTCGAGTCTGTCATTTCAGTTTTAACATGCTTTTCTTGTTCCTAGGATTTCAGTTTTCTGATCAGATATATATTTTTTAAAATTAAGGTTAATGCCAATCAGGATAGTAGCCCTCCAATCCTCAATTCTCAACAGAAGGACAACAACAATCCAAAGATAGTTGCTTATTGTCTTCTGTTCTGAACTTTTTAGAGTTAATCGTCCTGCAAAATCTTGATCTCAAGGGAATTATAATTTGTTGTGCTTCGCATCCGGTTTTATCCCCGAATCCTTGTATCCAATTTAGAATAGGTCACACATTATGACTGATACTGTTGTGGACCGGGCATGTGATGCCAGCGATTTGCACCACCGATACTTGTCGTATAACACGCTAAAATCAATCGATCTTGTTCCCTGCCAGAAACCAAAAAGATAGAGTGTTAGAGCAATGGCATTTTGATCTTGAGTCCCAGCGGTCATGAAAACACTTCAACAGTCCAGGTGGGGTAAGTTGCTATATGCTGCTAGCCAAACCATTGACACTTTAAGGCTGAATATTTTGGCCTCGTGTTTCTTAAACCTCTTTTTTACTGCATTTTGAGTGTCTGCTCCCGATTTGCAGAATTGACCTACAGCGAAAGGAAATAATTTTCTGAGATTCCAGGTCAAAGTTTGTGAAGGATATTACGATGCATTCTGATCGTTGATTGCTTTTTGTATTTGGTGTAAGGACATTAAACATATTTTGAAAAGTGTGGATTGATAATTAAATGGGGGTTAATAGTTGTTCCCAAATTTAATAGGGATCTTTCCTCAATATCAATAGCGCCCAGTCCCTGCCAAGGGAAGCTGTTTACATAAGGCACTGGATCCTGATAGGTCCACAATTCGATTTTTGTTTAAAACGCCTTATATTGACAGAAATATAAGAACTTTAAGCAGGCAGAATTTGGCTTCCGAGCACCTCTAGTGTGAGGAGAATATTGCTATATTGTTTGATTTGATGGTTATCATCTGACACAGTGTCCTAGCTCCGTAGCAGGTGGTACCATTCGCCCACCTACAAACATATTGTCTCCTGATGCAACTTGACTATCGCTACACCAGTTTGGTCATTCACGTCACGTTTAGACGGTTACTTACCGTTGGGCCACGTGCTAGTGTAACGTTTACAAGTTTCTCTTAAAGCCACGCAAAGGCTGTCACGTGTTTAGAAGTTTTCATGACCAACAATTCCAAGCTTAATGTTCAAAAATAGTTTGTACAGGATTGGTGATGAAAATCTCCAGCCTTTGAGAAAAAACAGTATCTTCAATCTCGGTTTACTGAGAAGGCGATATCCATCACGGACTACTTGTCTCAAGGAATGTATTTGTCCGACATATGCCTGAAACGAGTACAGTGCATGCATTTGAAAACCGTCTGACATTCCTTTTCTTGGATTTGTAACTTTAATGAGCCTACTTGCTTTCTCTTAATCTTTTGTACATGAAGACATAACCTTCAATACTTCGAAAGTCTGAGGTAGGCTTGTGTCGAACAGGACAGGGGAACTGACTATGAAAAGAAATGTATTTCCCCGATGCGGTTGGCAGTTGTGAAAGATGAATCAAAATGAGACTTTTTCATGCAAACATAAGATTAGTTCTCGATTCTTCTTTGAATTTTTGACCAGTCAACGGATTGGGAATGCTTTTCCTGATGACTCACATATACAATTCTCACTCACAATGTTTTCGATTGATGAAGGATTAGATAGAAGTGGTGAAGCGTACTTATCGTGCCTGCAACATGTGTCACCTGGGATGATTGTCGTCGTGTGGTGGGGTGGGATGGGAGTTTGTGTGGAAGAATTACAGTTTGCGTTATCCGGGACACATATCCCTAATTGTGAATGAAGACCCCAAACGCGATTCAAAATTTTTAGTGGCCCCGTGTATTACCAAACATCGAATCTGTAGAACACTGACATTTGAGACTTCATCATAGGGCTTTGAAAAGAGTGAAATTTTATATTGTACATCCGACACCCAACTTCTATAAGTCTTGGAAGGAAGAGTCAATCTTTGTGGATTTATGAGAACAACGGTTAGCCTTGAAATACAGATGATTAGATAATCTGGTGGCGTAGTTGGTTTTAAGTTAGGACAAGTTGTCACTATAAAGCCCCTGTAAACCTCAATGCACAATGATCACCAAGTTCTGAACTTTATCCCATTTCCAGGACAATCTTCTGTACTGCATTTTATCAAGCACGAACTAGTGTTTCTTGAGCGCGTTGCATAAAATTACAAGGGTGCACTCTTTTTAGCAGGACATGTCATGTGGTCAACCTGAAATCAGTACATGTCAGACATATTATAACCTGTCCTTGGTGGCCTCTGTAATACTAGTCTTAAAGTCTTTAATTGGCGTCATCCAGACACTTGTTTGTGATACCCTCTAACATTATTTAAAACAAGTTCGTTTCGAAAAAAAAATCAGGTACTGTTTCTAGTATACAGACAAATACCAAGAGGGCTTTTAGTTAAATTGCCCGTTAAAACGGCTGCATTTGTTATCTTTTAGCAGTTGCGGAGGACGGATAAAACGAGATTTCATCGATGAACGGTGGACCAGTGGCCTTTTATAACATTAAAAACGAACGTGGGCAGATTGTTAGCCGATATGAAGACAGAAAAAGTTCACGTGCTTGGCCTCGGCAACCGATGGATAAATAAAAGAAGGGCTGAACGATGCTGACTCTCTCAAGCACCAGCATATATATTTGGGTGACACAGGTAAGTTCAGTTCCTTTTCACATAGGGGAAGCTTCACAAAATGAATGAATGGATGAATGAATGATCTTGGTACATCGGGTATCTCAAGTAGACCCGCTGACAAAATAAAACTTGCATTCATAACTTGAAAGTGAAGCCAATTATTTATTCTATAATATTCTATTTGATCAAAATAACTGATCAGTTTTTCCATTTTTGTAAACGAGTGTGCGCTTTGTTAAAAGTTTCGTTTTCCTACAATAAATTTCCTTTTATTCAGTCACACTTCAAAAGATAACAAATCAATTAAATGAATCAAGAGATCTTGCGCCCTGCTGGCCCTGGCATGTTGGACACAAGTGTGGCGTAATTAACAGTGCACACGTGATTGTGGTAGCAGGAATAATATTCATCAGTACTCTGTGATCTATGGCTGAAATGGTGTTCAAAGATGCATCGGAATATGCAGTCGTGACCCCTGTTTGAGGTCCAGGTAAAACAAGATCAACTCAAGATAGTCCACCGCCAGAGAATAGATAGCAAGGTTGACTGCAC
Organism: Hermodice carunculata; assembly: GCA_964020975.1. NCBI lineage: Eukaryota > Metazoa > Annelida > Polychaeta > Eunicida > Amphinomidae > Hermodice > Hermodice carunculata. The sequence goes on from OZ026629.1 coordinate 66,238,104, forward strand.
CAGTATGAAATTTGCTAAGTATCTACCAACAACATTTGGAAGCTATCAGTCTGATGGTATTCGAATTATGGTCCGGACAAGCTGAAACTTTAAGGGGGTCAAAGGTCAAGGTCATAGGTCACAGTGTCTCAATTTTGATGCACGACACAGCCCTATCCTATGAAGTGTCCTCACACTAAATTTAGTAGGTACAGGTGTTATAATATAGGAAATATAGCCGGGACAAGCTAAATCTTTATGGGGAGTCAAAGGTCAAGGTCCCTGTGACCCAATTTTGGTGCGCTACAAATCCCTACCCCTTCAAGTATTTACCCACCAAATTTGGTAGCTGTAGGTGTGATGAAAATATGGGTGGAACACGCTAACACTTTAAGGGGTCAAGGGTTAAGGTCTAAGTGACCCAATTGGGGCAGGACACACCCCTATCCTGTGAAGTGTCGTTACACCAAATTTGGTAGCTCTAGGTGGTAATTAGGGTATAGGTAAAAAAATTTGGTGTGCGACATCCCCCTATATTATGAAGTGTCCACACACTAAATTTGGTAACCGTAGGTGTTATGGCAAAATATGGCTCGGGCAAGATAAAACTTTAAGGGGCTCAAAGCTCAGCTCAAGGTCACCGTGACCAAATATTGGTGCGTAACACATCTTTACTCCACGAAGTATCCACCCTCCAAATTTGGTAGGTGTAGGTGGTACGGTATAAAAATACAGACCTGACAAGCTTTGCTGGAAGGACTGACAGAAGGACGGACGGAAGGACACGGTGCAAACCTATAGTTCCCGGCGGGGACTAATAACATCTGTACATATAAAGGGCAGCAGTCATAACCCATAATAATCATTATAATGTTTACTTCTTCACAAAACGCAGTTTTTAGTCTGTTGACAAGATTACTAACTGATGAGCAAGCATGACTTTAAACGTAAAAGATTGCTCACTGGTGAGCCGGCTTGAATATATAAATAAAAAGGAAAAAATCCCACATTTACGTCAAGTAAATTTGCAGTACAAGCATAAAACATAGATATACTATTTACATGAGGCCAACAAATTTCATAGTGTCCCTTGGTCAAACAGTAAGCACGTCCTGCAGCCATTCAAATTGTTATATTTATTTTCTGAGATCCTATTTTAAATATAGTGCATACAGTCTCACACCACTTTGTGTGTTTATAATATAAATGTGTCAAGAAAACTTCCGTGTTATTTTACCAACATATTTTCTGACGATTAATTAAATAGTATTAATCACACGATGCACCATATTATGTTGTCCAAGTGAAGCCAGGGAGTATGTGTACATTGATAACTGTATTGCAAAATTACCATTAAAAGAGAGAACTTATAAATAGTGGGTTTTCATTTTTTAAACGGTATACTTACACAGTATAATAAGTATATGTATTGTGCGCGATTAAATCGAAAAAAAAAATATAATTGGAAATAACAATGTCCTAATATTTATTGGGTGCGCATAATTTGTTGTAACAATTGTGAGTTGCACGGATCTGTAAATGTGACTCAGTTTGGTGTTTGAATAATTTTCTTTCCCAAAATCTAGTAATGAGGTGCAATGGGTCACTCTTAAGTTTTCAAACACATGTAATATCGAGATGTGGAATTCCTGACTGATTGTGTATAACCATAATTCTCCATACCATGTTCTGCAAGATAAATCTTTCTGCCGTAGCTTAGATATAAAATATTTCACAAATAGTACATGGAGGCAGGCCGCTATTTTGTAGAAAACGCCAATTACGCTACCTGCCTGTTTCGTCCAGATAGTGTGATTGGGGATTATTTCACCTGCTTTTAACCAGTAATTTATATCCCGAAGATAAAGAAAGTACTTTTCTGCTCCATACTTACCAACTTGCCGACATTCTCGTCAATGAGAGACAACGCACGTGTTCAATTCCTATTGTCACCGCAAGATCCTGCACTGACGTGCGAACTGTGTGGGTTTTGAAGGCTTGCTTTTTGAAAGAAGACAGACCTGAATGAATATACAAGAATAAATATATTTTTACGCTTTCAAGAAATATTTCACTTTCGTATGCTGTACTTTGTATTTTCTATGTAAGCACAAGCTCGTAAAAACATAAGATGGTTAAGAATATATCAAATCTAAGTGAAACATATTTTATTCCTATCCCGATTAAACCATTGTAGACCACGCACGTAGCTTATCCTCAAGCTTCGCTTGGCTATTCCGCATATTGATTTCCACTTTATTGTCATTTTACTTACAACACTTGTGTGAGTCAGCAAATGCTATTGATTGTTAACTGTTTCTGTGTGCTGGCTGATTGTCCATGTGGGTGCCATACTCTTTCATCCTCCGCGTACATTGGACGTCATGTCTGCTCTGTAGCTAAACAGTGCCGTGGCTTTATTGCGAAATACCACTTCACTCAACTGAACATTTTCATGAATGTGACATCATTGAAAATACGTGGACATAACAAACATACCTCTTGGAACCCGGTGCGCCACAATATAAGATTTGCACGTTCCTCTTGTAATTCGGCTATATAATGGGCTTTCACAAACAAACGCTATAGGATCAAACACCATCATTAGAGATGTTTAAATTAATCAGGATCATATCAAGCAAGCTTAATTTATAGTGTGGGTTTTCCTTCGTCATCCTTCCACATGAACATGTTCGACTTCTTAAAACACTGCGGCCGGATGCTCTTCCAACTTTATGGAGGGGTATATTGGATGACTTTCCAACATCTCCGTTTAATACGGTGGCCTCGACAATTAAAAAATGGATTGGTTCATTGGTTTTGTTTTTTTTTAATAGAAAAAATATATTTTCCAAAATCTAATGGCCAGCTGCCTGGTAATTAAAATGTGGGACTTCGGCATACCAGTAGACCTTAAGGAAAGATAAGACACTTAAGGCATTTTTGATAACTACCTATAACCACGCCTCATAGGCTGAAAATTATGAATGCAAATATTTATAAAGTATATATTTCTGGATAGGAAATGATCAGATATTTTAAATATGGTCATAATTTCCACTTTGCGAGTAGATTTTTGAATAAATATTAGTTCATATGCAAACATGCCAAAGGTCAGACCCCTATAACCCTTCCTAAGTTTATGTGCAGTTCAAACTTTTCATAGAAGTAGTGCACACCAGTGTGGCTCCACAAATGTCAGGGACTTTTTATACCTGGTATAGTTTTCCAAATATGTGCCTTCAAACCGGCGAGACCCACGCCTCGTTTTTGAGCCTCATTGGCACACTTGAATTCAGTGAATTCAGTGAAAATATTTAAACAAGAGGCCCATGGGACTAATGCTCTGCTGGCACCGTGGCTATATTGCACCTGTTTATTTCAATGTTGCGAGTCCTCAAGTGGTTTCTCAACATATAAAACCTATGTACATTTAGTGTATAAAATGTCTACCAGATGGCACTTAGCTCAACATGTAATCATAGCTTAATTGTGCAATTTCTGTGATGGATACTGTTGCATGTGCCAAGGCAACAATCAGCGAGCCCTTAACTTCACAATTACCGTCAAATTATAAGTGGCGCCATTAGTATCATTAGCAAACTTAGACTTTGCCCTTCCTCCCCCAATATCCATCCGACTCTGGTGACGATCTGCCAAAAATTAAAGATGCTACAGTGTTCACAAGATTTTCATATTTTGACCCCTATATTGCTAAATATTGTAAGGGACGCCACCAACATCAAAAAACCCCTAGAATCTCATACCCTCTATAGGTCCTGGAAGTTATATTGGGCTAACTTAAAAACTGTGGACGGTATTGGGATCACAAAATTTCCACATTTTGACCTGCATATTACATAATACTATAGGTGGCGCCACCAACATTGATGTCGACAAAGATTTTTATACATTTCATAACTCCTAAATATTATATGGGTCTCAAAGATAGTGGGATGCATAGCTTTCACGAGATGACACTTATATTCAAACTCGTCATTTGACCTTGACGCATAACTCAAGATTAAAAAATTGTGTTCAAAATGTGCGGCTTAGATCCAGCTTTCTAAATAAAGTCTTCTTGTTCAAATTCGGAAATAACTTTTCGAGTTATTGACAAAAAGGGATTAACTTGAACAAGCGCCAAATCCCATAATTACTGGGTCATAGTGACACAAAAAGTAGGCCACCAAGTACAATTTTATGCATCATGTAATCAAGTGCAATTTTGATCTGGAGGCTCAATTCTCTTTGTTATTGATTTCCAAGCTACACCCTGCGATTACAAAATCACCTTTTCAACTCTACATCATGGTGACTTCACAAAAAAGGAGTCAACCTCACTGATATTAAATAACAACCTTTAGCTATGGTCTACATATCCTATAAATTTGGCAAGTCGAGTTCAGTTACTTTCTCAAATATGGTATTTTACATCTTAAAACACATTTTGGCTAATAATTTCAGTCAAAATATAAGTGGCGCCACTAGTACCATTAACAGCTTAAACATGCTCAGACATGGGCAGTCACAAAAGCTCTGCGACCTTTGGTCAGCAGAGCTAAAACTTATTGAGCCTGTGAACAGTCATTTTCACATTTGTACAGGGGTATGACATTTGCCATAGTTGCCAAAAAATAATGTTTATCTAATAATTAGGTACAAAGATCGAAATTATAGTCAAAAGGATTAAGAATCTTAGGTCGTCTCCATTCCTAAAAGCTATACGTTTTGCATGCATCCGCTAATAGTTTTCACTGTATGGATTTTGAAAGGTCGTACCAAAAGTGCGTTTGGTGTCTAGCCTGTCCGTAATTTCTTCAACGTGTGGCATAACAATGATTTGCTTACCTCATTTATAGTGTGTGTGTTCCTGTGGTTCCAGACACGTTAGATCTCCTTAATCAACCACCCTTATAATAAACGTTATAAACGCTTGAAGCATTCAAATAATTATGGATATGCCTATGTATATTTTTTTTAAAAAGGGGGAGGCAATTTGGATTTCTTGGTCTATTTATTAAGGATTCTTTTGTGTCTTTTGCACATTCTTACAACTCCAAAAACACAGGCCGGATTGTCTCTGAACTCTCTTGTGATGCACCTTGATCAAGTCAGTGCCACATCTAATGGCTGGTGCTTACATTTCCTGTCATTTAACACAATTTTGAAATTATTGTGATTAACGATTACCATAAGTGTTATGTGTAACCCCCATACAATCATGCATTATTTGTTTTTTTACAAATACTGGTACAAATCTTTCAGAACATTTGAATTTATTTTCAGGTTTTCAAAAATTCAATCATCGCTGAATCTAATTGTTATGCTTATTGTGACACTAATTTCCTAACGTTACAATTACCTAAACAACCTTTGAACGTGTCAAAGCTGAGCAGTCATACACGTGACGTTATGAAATACCACAGTATGCGAGGACTTTCAAGTTGACGTCATCATATTCTTGATGTGTTGACAAAAAACAACGAACAATCTGGCCACGTTGGGAATTTTCGGCTAAAAACGACAAAAGGTGCACAAATTTATATTGTATAATCTAAACGTAAAGTTTACTTTATATATTCCACATAATCATCATTAGTTTTTCCATTCTGCACTTTACATTTAAGGAAAATAACGTATACTTAACAGATGTTTATAAAAGATGTTGGTTTAACTGTTTAAAGGAAAACATTCGATTAAGAATGCCTTTGGCTTTATGTCCCTACGATAATGTAAAGTATCTGTTCGATTGATGGACGATCGATTATCTATGTAAATTCTACAACAGAAAGTGATCCTACCTCAGCGGTGTTGGTAAACAAACTGTTCAATATGAGCACTACATCATGTATTTCTAGCAATAAGGTAGATATTGATAGTGACATGGATCTGTTCAAGCTCGAATATCATTTTGTTCTCATGAGTGTGAAAATGACACCTTCCAGATTCGCTTTCGTATGGAGTTTGTATACCACTGTAAATACCACTGTAAATAAGCATTCCCGTCAAGATTTGTTTCTAAATTATAAGCAAAGCACCAGCCGTGGATCAGACTCTTTGGCAGGATGGGACGAGTCCAAATTATGTTAGTTTCTAAGAGTCTAATCCCCATCAAACCTGTGTCGGTGCCGTGCACAAGGACTGCGTTCCTCATCTACTGCTCATGGCATCGATTGCTCCCCCGCAGACTACGGTTCCATTAAAACATACTGAAAACAGGGATCTCAAGTTATGCTTCAATTACAATACTGAGCAGGATATCTCCGATCGCGAAACAAATACTAAGAGCCAGCCTCTTTCAGCGCCTTTGGATATATGGTTTGCTGTAAATGTTGGTTCCTTGATGCAACACGTCAGGACCGCGACTATCTCGTGTTGAACTGACTTTGCATGCAGTCAAAAACAGGTGCAAGCGAAATGATACTTCTGTCTTTAAGTTTGTGTAAGTCGCTTTTTAAAGGGCAGTGATACTGACCTTCATCAGTAGGGCTTAAATCGGATTACAATACGAATGTAAACCCGTCGCTCAGCAAGACGTGTATTTGTGAGCAAGAAACTCAAATCAAATGCACTCTCAAGTTCACCTGACGCGCCACTCAATCATCCATTCACACGTGTGTGCGGGGACCTGTCGTCAGTGCATTTCTTATAGTGGCCACTACTGAGTTAGGGGACTTGCAGCCTCCATCATCGCCGCTGACAGGTAACCCGGACATGTCCCACTAAGCCTTTGAACAGTTAAGTGTCACTGCATATGAAGAGCCAGAGAAGAATCCCCTTGGATCGGCCGGGATTTGAACCCCGGACCCCCGCAATCCAGTCCCAAGTTTGTAGTAAATCAGAAACATACAAACAAGAAGGCTGTGTGAACAGCCCCTGCTCAACTGACCTAAGATTGTTAACAAAATCAAAACTGCAACGAAACAGACCTATGTTGAGCTTTAGCAGACTACATATGACATTTAGATGTATCTGTAAGATTTGCTTGAAGAATCCCCAAACATGACCTTGCCCTTATAGAGGACTATAATCCTGTGTAATATGAATGTCCTAACTCAAGAAGTTCTTTTACATTATGCATAAAGCAAATTCCACCTTAATGGCTAGTGTTAATTCAAAATCACTGAAGCATGACAAATTTGACAGACATGTTTGAGACACATATAAGGTATTTGCCATTAGGTTTGACGTGATTCAGTGACCAACAGTTTCGGAGATGAAGTCCAAATGTTAATTAACATTAAAATGCCTACTGACTTACATAATAATCAATAGGAAAAGGTGCATTTACCGGTAAGTACTCAAATTGTAAAAAAAAAAAAAAATCGCTGAAAATCAGGAATCCACAGCAGTGCTACCTAGTGAACAACGTTATTTGACCCTTTCACTAGGGACATTTCAACCTAGTTTTGACTGAATCTGAGTGACGGTTCTCGAGAAGAAGTCGAAAATAACAAAAATACACAAAAAACCTTAATAAATTAGGGGAAAATGCCGCGCCACCTGGTGGAAAAATTAAGAACTAGGAGTCCCTAGAAATGTTCCTGTGTCATATAAAAGCAATTGAGCGAGCGGTTTCTGAGAAGACTTTTTACGATTTGACCCAAAAAGACCACCCCAAAAAAGCATGATTTAAAAAAAATCCTCATAGCGTGACCATTTGCACATTTGGTAGAGGCCTACCAAAGGTACATTGCCACCAAGTTAAAAGTGAATGTAGCGGATGGTTTCAGAGGAGAGGTCGAAAATATGAATTAGAATGCCCATTGACGTACATGCTAATCAACACAAAAGATGCATTTACCGATAAGTACCACAATTGAAAAAAATCGTTACAAATAAAGAAATTGACAGCAGTGCCACCTACTGAACAACTTTGTTTGACCTTTTCACAAGAAACATATTCCCCAAGTTGCGGCTTTCAGTGACGTTCTGGGGAAGAAGTCGAGAACAGCGAAAACAGACAGACAGACAGACAGAAAGACAGACAGACAGACAGACAGACAGACAGACGCACACATACACACACCGGAAGAAAATTGCAGCGTTACCTTGTAATCAAGTTAGGAACTAGGAGCCTCTAGGATTGTTGTTGTGTAATATCAATTATTTAAAAAAAAAACACCAGCAGAGACTCACCAAAGGTAGATCCCCACCCAATTTGAAGAGGATCCGACCACCGATGTTTTTTGGAGAAGTCGAAAATGTTAGTTGTTGACGACGGACATAGGGCCATAAGATATGTTCAACTGAGTGACAAGTCAGCTGAGCTAAAAGCACAGAAACAGAAAAGAAATTCCAGCTGTTGCACAACTTACAGTTGCAAGGCATCTAGAGGTCTTCATATACGATGCTACAGCGAGTGTGAAGGGATACCAGAATAGAAGCATTTATTTTTTCCTCAATAAAATTAACAAATTAATTCATAAAAATGAAGAAACGGTCTATTTAAGACATCTGGTAAAGACCCACCCATTTTGAAGGCAAATACCCACCAAAATTTGAAGATGATCTGACCAAAGCTTTTGAGAGAAGGCGAAAATATGAATTATAGAGGGAGGAACAGACGAATGTTTGACCAGTAGGCTGAGCTTACTAACTAGTGAGCTGAGCTAATATTATTTCTTTTAATATAAGCTTGGCACAGTATGTATGATGAATAAGCATCAGTGAAAACAGAGTCAAAAGAAATGTAATTGTACATGCTCGGCTAAATGTCCGGCTAACCTATAACATTACGGACATAAAACAATTAAAAACACTTTGTGTCTAAGTATTTCTGCTACAATTTTATAATTTAAAATACATTAAAAAAAATAAATTTTAGTTGCACACATTGCTACTTCCACTAGCGATGTCGGAACCTGATACTTAACTTTTCGTGAAGAAAGCGACGTTTTGATAAACATTGTCTTAAACGGTATTGAATATTTGTGATACAGAGACAAAGAAACAATATTTTTGAAGCGGTCCAAGTGCACATCTCGGAATCTGCGTGCTTTGTATAACGCAATCGTTAAATGTAAAATTTATTCTCCATCACTGCGAGTGGGACGCAGTTAACTGTGGACTTCTGTCGTCTTGCTTTGTTTATGTTTTTTGTCCTGTTATTCTTGTTCTGTACGTCTTGTACATAGTGTTGTTTGTCTCTTGTACTGGAGAAACTCCAGATTAATACCTCTTTACTATTTAGGCTATCCTCTTAGATTAAATACGTTTATTACCACTTATTAAAAAACCTACTGGTACTAGAGAGTAAGTCATGTATTAAAAGTACTTTAACGCTCGTTTGCCCTGGTAACTCAGAGAACAGAGACCTGGAATCTTGCGAAATATTACGATAACGATCACCGAACAAGCGCGGCTATGCTGTTTTGCCGAACAACTGTGGCTATGCATGCAGCTATGCGGTTTCCCCGGCCCAAGTTAGCCCTTCGCACAAGTTGAAATAAAATGCTGTGTTTGAGTTGACTTTACTGCAAAAAACGGCACACGATGGCTACTTTCTGGGTAAAATCTTTCAGCCTGGGTCGATCAATTTTTATTAGGGAAGGGCCCCTTGAAAGTATTTTTTGTTGCTTGTTCCATTCATTTTATGGTTAGGCCTTTCTAGTAGGGTCTGTCAGGCTACCGGAATCACACATATTTTTTTTGTTAGGCCTTAGGTAGCTTGGAAATTTGTTGAAAGATGTTTAAAACGGAGGTTCTTTCCTCTTTTACACATGATCTACTTTGACGTCAGTTTGATTTGTTACTTTGGCACAGCCGGAGGCACTTGTAATATCATAAAATATAGGTCAGTAGACGGAGATAGAAATGGTAGTTTTAAAGGTATTATGAAAATAGTAATGTGTATGATGGCTACTAATGTTGTGACAGCTAATATGGAAATATTGAACCAAAGTGTGATCCGGCAAGCACCAGAACTCGTACCCTTTCTAGTCTGTCAATATTATAAAAGTTTTACATGATTCAAGGCTTCAATCTTATTGTAAATTTTAATTTTTCAGTACTTTTAAGTCCTTGACATAAATTGTACGGTCAAACCAACAATCATTACTGGTACAGGATTCATGACCTTACCCTATGATGTAGGAGCAAACTTCAATCTCTGATACATTTTCCATTTTTTCGATCGCTAATAAAAACAATTGAAGTGACGCTTAGTTTAATGGATTGCTTTGCACATAGAATTGGTATAAATCAATATGTAGCAGACTATCGGGAATAAACTTGTTCACATTTTACTGTTCCCTGATTAATGACGACCAAAGTCGTATTAAGTGATGCGCAATTCGGTGATGTCCTTTGCAATTTGTTCATCTTCAAGCTAATAGATCACCTACGGTCAGGGACACTTTAACTCCAATTTATATTGGTATGACGTTGTAGGTACAAGTCATATGGTACATATGCATCGCTTTTTAAGCACCAAAATGAATTATAAATCAATTAACAAATCTGACTCGGAACGCAACCAAGAGATTGCACGTTTGAAATGCGACATAAAATGAAAATGTCGCAGCCTTTTGTTCGATTAAAGGCCTATTTTATTATGGAATATCGAAATATGTGGAATATTTTTTTCTGATTTGAGAATGAAAAATAATTGAATATCAATTAAAACTGTTGGCACGCAAAATATATCGAACAAAACTAAACACACACACACACACACACACACACACACACACACATATATATATATATATATATATATATATATATATATATATAAACCCGCATACACACACACATACATACACACACACACACATATATATATATACATACACACACACACACACACACACATATATATATATATATACCGAATGCGGCATATTTCTCAGCACAATTTTCTGTAATCTTTCGTGTCAGAAATCCTTCAGCATAATACCAAACTTTTATCTTTGATTTTGTGCTACATTGTAAAATAGGCATATGTATGCCCCATTCCACGTTGCTCTATCAAATAAGCAGGAAACTTATACCGAATAAGCAGGAAACTTATACCGAATAATTTTCAAAACTTTATCGAATATCAACACTCTCTTGTAGGACCCTTAGAACGCATCAGACGATGTTGAACTCTGTGGTGATATTTCCTGACTCATTTTGTGAAATGTGTCAGTAAAAGCGCACAAAAGCTCGGAACTCCTCATTTTATGCCTGAATGCAGAGTGGTTCATTTTGCTGCACCGCTGAACAATACCTTTTACTTTTTTGTTGTTATTGTTAATAGCAATGCATGTTTTAGTCTTGTCTTGATGGCCATAGTTTATTCTGACTTTTCCTGGGATCGTCTCATACTTTTTTGTGGCATTTATACATCTTAATGTCGTGTTATATGCGCGCTTCATAGAAATATTCCTGTTATATTTGTCGAAAATGCTGCATACATGCTTAGATACGAGTACGCCCATACCCACGTTGCTTACTCTGTGCCCACCCCAATCGACAATGTTTTCAGTGTGTCGACCCAATTTAGCGTGGCCCCAAAACACGTTGTGCCTTATCATTACTTAACAACAATGAAAGACAGGAGTATGGCACTTTGTTTATCCAAGATGATACAATTATGTGTTAGCTGTGCATTTTGGAAACACATGAGGATTTATTGTGGGAATATGTGCAAATCAGTGGACAATGCAAAACCTTGTCAACCCTCGTGGTGCGCTGAAGGATGAAATGTGATATATATTGGCCAGTTTCAGTATAATATATGTATTTATTCAATTATTATTGTGTTCAAACGCGGTTGTTATGATCTTAACACCTTGCAAGATCCGGAATGTTTCTTTCTTGTTTATTGTTACGTATTATATTGTGCACAGATTTTCTCTGTACTAGGGAATGTATGAAAATTGAAATGCTCAAATGTGTGAGCACAAACGTTTTGGGTTTCTTTGTCAAACGAAATCCAATAAAAAGTTTTGAGTTCAACATTTTTATATAAAATTTTAGGTCCGGGAACAGGTAATGTGCAGTCATCCTAGGAAAACAAGCATCAAAGGAGGTGTACCGATGGCGATCACTTTGTAGTCGGGCATTTGCGGTACTTTTTGTTTAAAAGGGACAGTTATTAACATAACAGTAATATGAAAATCCGGGAAGTTAAACCATGTCATTTCAATGTATTTGAACCAGATGTTTTGTCATACGACATAAACCACTTTTATGAATGACGTTAAGAATCGACGAACTGCAGACAACGTGGACTATTGCTAGCCTATCCAGATGAATAACCTGACATTAAGTCTGAACAAACTGGTTGAATGTCTGTCTATATATAACATTACGTCAATGCCATCCGCCCCAAACACCATGCGAGTTGGGCTTCATTGCATTAGAACTCATCTTAATGGTATAAGAAACCCAGAATAATCAATTACAAGGTAATACAATAAAAACACCGTGCTACAGGCCTTTATATTGGTACCAAAAGTTCATCTTGACCCTGTAATATTAAGGCACAGAACGTGATATAACGTGCGCTTAAAACTGCAACTTCAGAAGCAATTACATTTTCATTAAATTTTGTATAAATTTGCAAGTTTGATATTTACGATTTAGAGCATAAACGACCGTACATACGAAACATCTGCTGCAGTAGAATACTGCCATGGTCGATACTAAATAGTTCTTGGAAACAGGTCTTTTCTCGCATATATGCCATGGTTCAGTCACGTTACCTTACTTTATTGTCAGCTTTAGGAAGATAACATGTGATTTTCATTGCTATCAGCCAGGCTAATGACTGTACTAGCAAAGGTGAGATAATGATATCATGTCGTTCACAAAATGAGCTAATTTAATAACTGTAAAATCTTTTGAAAATTTCTTTTTGGACAGGTACTCAAAACATGGAGGATCTTCGTCATCATCACAGTGTGGCAGGTACTCACAGTGCTCTGTGCATATCCGCGCATGCAACTGGTGGACAAAACTAATGCCACTATGGTGATTTTCCGACACAAACATGTGCCTTGTCAAGTGAAAACGGATCAACAATTACGTTTGCAGATGGGACAATACTTTCAAAGGGACCGCATGTCCCTGAATTATGAGATAGACAAAGCAAGGAGAAATGGGGATCGAACATTAAAAAATGCAGTCGCGGGTAATTCAGATGTATCGCTGGCAAGGCAGCGTGGACATGCAAAATCGCAAAGCAAACGAAAAAAAGAATATACGAACCCTCATTCTATCCACATGGGCAACGGAGATTCAGATTCAGCTGCGGCGTATCACGTGTCCAAAGATGGGATACCATTACAAATTAAAAACTACAAAATCAAAAGGAAAAATAGTGACAAGGATAGGCATTTTGGATTACACACGAATAGTAGTTTAGTTGAAAAATTATCAAGTGTCAGACCAACTATAAGAAACATAAGGTGGAGGATGAGACGGGGGCCCGGGAGAAAGGGGCGGAAAGGAAGAAAAGGAAATCGACGTTATAAAGTTCAAAAGTGGATAAGCAAAACACCATTTTTTTTGGAAAAAATGCCATGGTTGTGTGATATGACAGTTGAGTGGAAGAAGATGGCCCCCGGTGTATTTCCTCCCTATGTTCAGACTGGAAGGTGCTCAAAACCGACCTGCATGCGTGGCTTGTATGAATGCACCCAAAAGCAGTATGTGATTCAGGTACTGAAGAGAGACCCTAGTCGCTGTAATCCTTTGCCAAGCATTACGTCAAATACGACCTACGAAGAGGTATGGGTCTTTTCTCGCTATTATGTCACAGTTGGCTGCGAATGTTCCCGGCGAAGAACACGGTTCCTTGGGGGGTAATAAGTGACGAACTGTCTATTAGGGTTTACTATCATTGGCACATGGAGGCCATGAAACAAGTACAGTATGGGAAGAGACACAATTCGTTGCATGCACACAGTTACTGCGACGTTAGATGACGTGCCGCGAGCTGTCTTGTTTTCAGTCGTCCCAGTATCTCATGCAAACAGACAAGAACACGGTACTGCTACGGACAGGTTATATGTTCATAAAAATGACCGATGTCCTCACTCGTACCACACATGGTCTATACGGCAAAGAAAGATCTCGCCAGGACCGTTTGATTGGTATGCTGGAACTTTACTACCACAGGAACCTCAATATATCCGTTTCCAAAGCAGTTTATATCCATATTATCATATGAACATATATCTTAATTGGCAACAACAGAAAGTAGACTGACCACGGCATTAAAGTGGAAAATTGACAGCAACGGTGCATATCTCGTGAGCAATTGTTTGGGCAATATCATTTGCACAGTGTGACAATTTCAGACAACCACGAAATGGTACAAATTAAAATAGACGCAGCATAGAGCAAAGGAACACACTGCATCATGCAGGGGTTAAGTTGTCTGTTGTGTATATAGGAAAAACAAATTCTTGTGTAAATGTTTGTTACCATCTCAACTGAATGGTATGGAGTCTGTACTATTCAATATTCATTGCAGACTTCAAAGGGCGAGTTACGGTGCAATAATTAGTGACGTCATCATACTGTATGTTCGTATATATATATGTATATACATATGTATATATGTCGTGTATAAATAAAGTATGTATATACATATGGAATGTATTTATATATATAAATATATATATATATACATATATTCGTATATCTATATATACCCATGTATGTGTACATGCACGTGTATATACATATTTTACATACACACACACACATATATATATGTACATATATATATTCAGAGAAACAAGCACATGTGAGTTTATCGTTCAATAAAATTAATCTATATTTTTGTAACCATGCCTCTCGGTGTTCTACAACTCAAGTGTCACACGAAACTTGTCATGTTTAAAAGTGCACCATCTCAGCGGATATGCATGCAGCAAACCCAGAAGTCGTGCATAACTGTAGAACGATAATCAATTTCTCATGTGAATCAAGCAGATAGAATCGGTACAAGTTTGCTTTAACATGTGTCCATGCCCATAGTTTTCAGCCATTCATCACACCTTTGCTAATATATAAGACTTTTCTGGAGAATTTATCAGAAAATCAAAAACAAAATGTATCTGATCAGCTATAGATGCGTCTCAAGGACGTTTCTGTGCATGAGCTTCGACAGCTAAGAGTTTCTCAAAACACGTCTGGGTCAGATCTGGGACGGGATTGTATTCGGGTCAGTTTGATCTAATTCTGAAGGTCACAGTCATTTTTGCGAAATCTACTTCTGTGCAATTTACAAAATATGGTAAAAGCGACAGAGGAATTTCATTAGGTCAACGTGACCCAACTAGATTCCCGGCCTAGACCTGACCCAGAAACATAAACCTGTTACGTTCCATCAAGTTCTGTTAAGTTCTGTAATTATCACACGCACACCGGATTCACACAACTGTCCATGTGGCTTAAAAGATAGTTCCCTGTAACCCAGTTACGATCCCAATTTAGGCCTCACCGAGACACATACTCCATAATTTTACTACAGTTTTAGTAAGTTGTTCAGTTGTTTGTGCACACAAACTGATTTCATATAAGTGGCCCTCTGACGTTGGCAATTAGGTCAAGATAACAAAGTAACCCCGATACAATCCCAACCTAGGTCTCACCAACAGACAACGTTCTACTTAGTTTCATAACGTTTTGTTTAATTTTTCAGTACGTATCGCACAAAGAATTTCACATAATTAATGGTACGACCTTGAGAAGTAGGTTAAGGTAAGCCACATTCAACCCAAGTTTCATCAAGAATGTTTTGTTAAGTTTTTCAGTAGATATCAAATGGGAATGAATTTCACATGTCATGTGAAATCACAGGATTACTTAGAGTAATCCTGTTACCTTGAGAATGAGTTCACGGTAAACCACACACAATCGTCACCTAGGCGTCACAGAAGAGGAAATGAATGAAATCAGGAATAAAAGAACATGCCTCCCCGAATTCAATGGGGGCAAAATAGTACGAATATCTAGTTCCTGTGGTCGAATAGTATACACGAGTTAAACATGATGTCACTCAATTAATACCCAGCACAGCTGTTGGATTTACGGACGGATCGATGAAGTTCATATAAAACTTACGTTTTTTGTCATTCTCTCTTCCACCAGAAGATCATCAAGACACAGGAAACAAGAAGACGGAAGAGAACAGCTCACGCAGTCATCAGCAAACTTAGAGGTACCAAGCAAAAATTGTTTTATTCTGATTTCGTTAAACTGTAGAACAAATATTCTAACACCTGGTAGATAATCCAACCATGTTTGACGGAGATGCAGTTTTTGGTTTTCGAGACAACAATCGAAATTACTACTGCTACTACACTACCATTCCTTCATTACAATGTGTTGTTCTTGATGGTTTCAGGATACCATAAAGCTGTTCAAAGTTGTTCAAGATTGTTTATATTAGATAGCAGCAAACTTTTGGAGAGCTCGACCAAAAAGAAAACCCACACACACGCCATCATAGATGTGAAACAAAGGGACTGTGAGAGTCTTGTGCTCAGCTAATCCTGCATGTGGATTACCGCAAATTCAGTTGTGTATGGGTGTCTATCATTACCTTTAGAAGGGTTTTCATGATTTTCCGACCCATCACTCGGTTATCATGCAATATCTACATCTATTATTCCTCAAATAGAAATGAAGGATTCTGATTGGCTGTACAACTATAACTGTCTCCTGAGAACCACGTGAATCTTACGTGGAGGGTGACAATAGTAATGTCCCATATTTGGTGCAGGGAGACATCACTATTGTCACTCTTTCCATTCCGACCGAGGGTCGCTTTAATGTCGTCATGCCTGGTGGTGTGCATGGGAACCAGGCTATGACGTGATCCAGACTCGCGCGCGAAGTAAGCAAACAAGGAACACTGCGGTGTGAGTAGGACAACAAGAATGGCCTCAACGAAAAAATTGGGCCGTGCTGGTGAAGTTGCTGAATACTATTAAGCTATGTCTTTGTGTTATTTATTATGATTTTCGGTATAATAAAACTATTATTGCCTTCTCAGGAGGGGAATTACCAGATTGTCAACCCTTGGGAGGTTGTCCTCCCTCCGGCTTCACCCTCGGGAAGACAACCTCCCTCGGGGTAACACATCTGGCTGTTCCCCTCCGGAAAAGGCAATAACTGTTTATTATTACACCTCCAATAGAAACGAAGGATTCTGATTGGCTGTTAAGGCTTAAAAAACTATGACAGTCTCCACAGATCCACGTGACCCGTCGGTGGAGGGTGAGAATAGCAATGTTCCATGTTTGGTGCAGCGAGACATCACTATTGTCACCCTCTCCATTCCTACAGAGGGCGCTTTAATGTTGTCATGCCTAGTGGTGTGCACGCGAATCAGGCTAGGACGTGACACATGCTCCCGCATGAAGCAAACAAACAATGTAGCCTGCGTGTGAGTGGGACAGCAAAATGGCTGCAAAGAAAAGGTTTGGTCGTGCTGGTGAATACTATTAAGCTATGTTTTTGTGTTATATATTATGACTTTTGGAATAATAAAACGATTATTGCCTTCTCGGGAGGGGAACAGCTAGATTGTCACCGCTCGGGAGGTCGTCTTCCAACGAGCTTCGCCCTCGGGAAGACAACCTCCTTCCAGGTGACAATTCTGACTGTTCCCCCCCTGAGCAGCAGGCAATAATTGTTTAATAGGGAATTATAGTGTTTCTCTTCACCCCTCCATGCTGGAACCATGTCTGACTGCACTTTAGGTTCGTGATTATGGTATGAAAACAAGTTCCAAAGGGGGGGGGCTTTTCTTTTCATTTCCGCCATAGAATATCCAAATTTATAATAGATTAATTAAAAAATGCATGGTATCCATTTTTGTGACATGACACGTAAACAAACTTATTTTTGCCATAGGAATTCTTTATAACAGATTTATTGTGTACCAAATGCACAGAGCCCGGTTGTTTTTTTTCAGGTACAATAATATGATCACGTGATGAAAATGCAAAATATGTACATAAATTATATCTTGGCCGCTGATCTTTAATTCATCATTCATCTGGAAAGCAAGTTTATCAGTTGCCCTTGGAAATTAGGGAATGATCGTGAATCTGCACTGGGCACGCAGCTCTTGCAAGCTGCTCATCATTTACGATATGAAAGACCCATTCCAAATCGAGTAATCATGCATACTTATATAAATCGGAGCATCCTGCGACCGTGGGAATTTTAGATTCAGGTGAAAAAAATACCCCTACCCATTCTAGTCCTTAAAGAACC
Source organism: Hermodice carunculata (assembly GCA_964020975.1). NCBI lineage: Eukaryota > Metazoa > Annelida > Polychaeta > Eunicida > Amphinomidae > Hermodice > Hermodice carunculata. The sequence continues at coordinate 66,256,317 of OZ026629.1, forward strand.
ATATTAAAATACCACTTCGACAAAGTTTTTTAGTTTATAACCCCAAAACTAAATTTACGTTGTCTTGGGGCTTGTCCACCACCCTCCCCCCCCCCCCCGACCCTAGAAAGACTTTTTCAAATTAATGGTTTTCAATGGTCAAAGGAATTGAAAATATGAACTTCAGCTGAGCTAACTGGAGTGATAAAATTTAAATATTCGTCAGAATAACAGTATTGTGGTTGATAAATGGCATCCTGTTTCAATATCTAAACCTTGATATTTCATTCAAAATTTAAATAACTTTTTCAGTGCAAAATTTCTGTAACTGAAGATTTTTGAGTCGTTTGGTTTGAACAGTTGAATGTATTGCACAAAACATTCTCTTCGAAAAAAAATTATAGAGGACTTACCTTTCGCATGAGTTTGAAAACAGCTCAGCATGCTTGGTGTTCATACTTGTTGCAAGGGTTCCCTTTGTCAACTTCGACTTCGAGTTTTAAAAACGAATTTACGTGCGTCACAGACCCAGATATGGCCATCATGACAATGCTCTGCTATACATTTCCCCGACATCATAACCATCTTATGATGTCGGGAAAATGAGGATTATAATTGTATGTTTGAGTATTGTATGCCTATCACATGAGGAACTGGATAGTCTTATAAACACACACACATATAGTTATGTCTTGGATGGTTTATGGGCAGAATTGTGATCCTCAAACCGTTTTGTGGGCAGTTGTTCGGTCTATGGGCAGTTGGAAAATGTCCATAAACCATGTTTGCCTTATATTCAATGCGCTACTTAGGGGGTTTCAGAAACGTACAAATTAACAAATCTGCCCAGATATTATGGGAAGCTATAAATGCCCAGAAATTGTGGTAAGCTATACTTGGTATATACTGCCCACGGTCCGGTTCGAGGATTATAATTGACCCGCAGACAATGGGCATGACCCACAAACCGGCTGCAGGACCTATTCCATTGTATATTTTTTGTGGGAAGTGTATAATTGCCCATAAACCACCCAAGACGTGTATATGTATATATATATATATATATATATATATATATATATATATATATATATAGTTGCCAGTATTTTTTTAAAGCATGAACAATTCCATCCTGTGATACTATTTCAGTGTGAAGCTTGATAAGATACGCCACCTAGTGACAGGCGATAGAAGCTACCTGACTAAACAGAGCGGGAGAGCAATCAAGCAAAAGACTTGTGGAAACACTCAGGGTTGATCACAAAGTACTCTTTCAAAACTAGGTAGGCCTACACTGATTTCATAAGTTGTGTAAGTGACCTGAACTGTTTTTGCTGTTTGCATTTTGAATTCAATGCAATGATATTTGCGAGGCCTACTATGAAATGGCCAAATGTAATTCAGGTTCAACCTAGGTCAACATCACTTGAAATAAGCAATGTTAATTCTGCTTGCTGTTACAACAGAGAAAAGTATGTGAAACTCCACGTTTATTCATCAAAACTTGGAAGAAGATGCTGTTCTGAACCGAAATGTGATACAAACTTCATACAAATAAGTACCCGTGGTGAATCAAAAAGCGGAACCACTATGCAAGGTGCATTGTCTGCATGGATCATGTCCTGTTGCCATCTTGATTCATGTCATCCAGATGAGGATGACGCTGGCATCACGTATGGAAAGGATTTGGGCAAACAACGTTGCTTTGAATCTAAATCTGAAGTTTCCGAACACCAACAGTTACCGAGATTTCACACAATCCCACCTGCCAAGATGTACTTGTAGGCCACACGAAGTACAGTAACTGTGCTCGCTTCAGTGCTGCTAGCAGGAGACCAGCACTTGGCAGCTGCATGTCCAGATTTCGATTTTGAATGGGGTTTTCTTGGGGTGATCATCAGTCATGCATAGTCCTATCCTGTGCACGAAACAGGACAGTAATGTCAGTATAAATACACCAACAGCCACGCATCGATGGCCAGTTTCTTCGAGGCAAGTCAGAGACGAGGACCTTTCACATGCTAATGTGGCGTTTGTGACAAAGTGTAGAGAACTCCTCCCGCTAGTCGCAGGCAACGCCCCAACTTGGTCCAAAGTGCGGTAACCCAGCCGCTTGATCTCATTAGGGTCTCTCCATTACGTAAATTAACAAGCGTCAGTGCACACTACTGGGGCTGCCATGGCAATTTCTCGGGGATTCACTGAAGTTAAGTGAAGGACTGCAGACACCCACGGGGAACCGTAAGGGTTTTCTCAGATAACTCGTCACACTTCCAACATCATTTATTTGATATCCTGCATCAAATGTAAATCACAATATGTGGGCCTAACTACTCAATAAGTTAAAGGATTCAGTGGTCATAAACTAGAATTAAAAATCACAAATTAAACACTTTTTTGTGTAACCGTTTCAATTCTGAGCAACATTCACATCTGGATTGCCGGATACAAATTATTGATTACATGGAGCCACATTTGTTGGACCAAGATAGTTATGTTAACACAAGGAAATTATATCAAACGGAAGATTTTTGGATCAAAACACTTAATTCTGCTTTTTCTTTTGGACTCAATGACAGAGCTTTAGGCTTCGGTGGTGTTAGGAAATTGGAATTTGCAACTCTTGATAGCAGTCACACACCGTTTCATAATAATCAGGCCGGTATTCAAAGAAGAAGAAGAAGCCACAGAGAAAGAAAATCACGGAAAAACAGGAAATTTAGGAACGTGGATACAAAAGAGGTAGTCCAAAATTTTCTACAGGCTGTCTCCAGTGGCATTGATTACTTATATATTAAACACTTAAAGCATTATCATTTCGAGACATAGCAAGAATCAATGAATATTTGGGTCTTACGTATTCAGAACACAAATTTTCACAAACCTTTTGTGAAATTGTGTATGCTTACACAACAACTATTCGGAAACCAGATTTTATAAGGGTAAAAATGGATCAAATGTTTTGCAGCATTCCTTTTAAACACAAAATTATTGATTCACTCAACATTCAGTCCCTATTCAAATTGAAATGTGTTCGTAACTTGATTCCCAAGGAAAGCAAAATAAAAGATCCCCATTATTTCCTACAAATACGGCAATAATAGCGGACAAAGTATCATAAATTACAAGAAATTCCTGTTTTCAATTACTCTTGTAGATATCGCAGCGAATCAAAATTGTGACTGTATGTCGAGCAGTAAATATTCTAATTTTGTTGATGTATACCACAAACATGTATTTACAGGTAATATGGATATAATACAAAATTCAGTTTTAAAAGAATGGATGAAAAATGGTACCAAATTTTAAATATGTCCCAAGTTGAACATTGACAGTATGATACATTTGATTCCTACTGTATGAAATGGGTAAAGAAAGAAAAATGGAATTTCAGAAATTTGAAGGATGGTGAGCAAAAAGAGTCTTTAGAAATAGAATTTATCGTTACAAATCCCACATTTAAAACTATAAGAACGATCTGTAATCACTAACATTGATGAGGCAGGTATCAATTTTGGGATCATCTACAAAAATATTATCTGGATGTTTTGAAAAATGAACTTGGAATAAACAATATTTCAGACATAAGAGGAAATGACATATATAACAATTACACAACCAATCCATTGATAATTTGATAAACGCACATAAAGATGAGATGAACAGGGATTTTAATATCAAACTTTCTGAAGAGGATTCCTCTTTTCCACTTTTTTTCTGGATACCCAAATAACATAAAAAAAATCCCTTTAAAATCTAGATTCATAACTGGTGCTTCAAAATGCACAACAAAACAATTATAAAAAGAAGTAACATTGTGTTTGATTGCATTTAGGAAGCATTTCCGTGAATACTGTAATGCAATTTCTAGAAACTGTGAAATAAATTGTTTTTGGAGTGTTAGCAATTCTTCCGAGTTTGTATCTAAAATCAAAGATTTAAAAGCAAAAAATATCAAATGTTTTTATTTTTGCACACTGTACACAAATCTGCCTTCAGATGAAGTCAAAAGTTCTCTTTCAGAGTCTATAAACAAAATGTTTAAACAAAATGATAAACCATACATAAATATTAATTCATATACAAAGAAAGCATATTCTTCACATAATAAATATTCAAAAAGTAACGTTACATCTCACACTGTTGAAACTTCGATAGGTGCTATAAAATCCTTTTGGACAATACCTTTGTTCAATGCGTACCATCGGTTTTTCAACTAGTAAAATGCATTCCAATGGGTAACAACCGCTCCCCGTTACTGGCAAGATTTATATTTAACCTGGCTTGAATTTAATTACATGGATTAATTGACAAAAAGGACTTTGAAATGGCCACTAAATTATCAGACAACGCAAGATATATCGATGACATTGCTTGTGTAAATATACAAAATTTTAGTGAAATTGTTAAAGAAATTTATCGAAAAGATATCTCTTTGGAGGGTAACAATTCAGATGGTTTCAGAGAATTGTTTCTGAAGTTGGGTATTCAGGTCACTAATGACAGGTTTCCTATTAAAGTCTATCACAAAATAGATGAGTTTAACTTTGAAGTGGTTAACTACCCTTTCGCGGACAGTAATATTTCGAAAACTTTTAGATATAATACGTTTTTGTCACAGATTTTGAGATTTGATCGTATTTATTTTAAATTTCTGGACTTTGCATCTAGAACCAAATTTATATACAATAAACTGGAGTCAAGAGGATTCAATGATGTAATTTTGATCAAATATTTCTACAAATTTTGCTGTAAATATCCAGAGATGGTTAGAAAGTTTGGCTTCAATAATTTTAGAGATTTTAGACTTGACGGTTTTGCTACTTAATTTTATCTTTTGGCATCATTCTGTTTTAATGTTCAACTTTCAGACATTTTAGGCTAGCTTGTTTTCTGTTAGGTTGAACCCCAGGGGCTATCAGTAGCAAGCAGCGGCCCACGACAGCTGCGAGCGAGCTTGATATCTGGTTAAGAAATTATATATTTTGATTGCATTCTCTTGACTTAAATACTAATGACTTTCATTCTTTTCTGAGTTGCCCTATAAATTTTATTGCCAACATCCAAAGATTATTATAAAGTTTGGCTACACCAATTTTACAGTTTTTAAACTTGCCTGTTTTGCTACTTAATTTCATCTTTTGGCATCATTCGTTATAATATTTACTTTCAGACATTTTAGGCTTACATGTCGGGGGGGGGGAGCTATCTCTAACAAACAGCGGCCTGCGACTGTTACAAGTCTGCCTAATTGTACTTAAAATCGAGTTGAGAAAATTGTTTTGATATCATGCTTTTGACACAAATGCTGATGACTTTCATTGTTTTCTGAGATGCCTAAATGCTTATTTACTCAATATTAAAAAATTACTCAAAATTGACAGTATTTTTTCAAATGTCACAAACCTGACACATTACTTGAATAATTAACTCAGTGTTGTCAGTGAAATAAAGCTTAATTGTTTGGAGACTTTCAAATTGAGATTAGGTGTCATCATGGAGTTTGTTTTACATTTCTGGTGCAGGATGTCCATTGTTGCAGCACTTGTTAAGATTTCCCTTGGTTTGTACAGATGGTCTAGCTGCAACTGTTTATTTTACAATCACTGGGACTGAATATAATGCCCCAGTTTGTTTCTACTTCATTTATACACTGGCAGGTGGTTTAACTAGGATAAGCTATCCAGCTAGAAAGGGTGCATACTGGTTCAGGGGTAAGTTACATTGTTCTTAACTGAACCTGTACTATACAAATTTATCAATTATGTTTTGTTTGGCAGGTATTATTCTTTCATATTGAAGCTCTGCATTTATAAGCAAAACTTCGCGTATTTGGCAAATTCATCATTTGCCAGGTTCATAGTTATTCATTATTATGTGAGTTGTCTTTGCTGAATATTTAGCTTAGACAAGGGGTCGCTACTCAGAGACTCACGTACAGGTATAGGCTCCAAAACATGTTCTGAGTAGTTACCCGCTGAAGACTCTTTAATTAATTTGGGCTAATACAAAGCCTATGTCAAAATTCTACAGAGGAACGTGTGCAATATGGACAATAGTACTTCTATATGTATGTAGGTTAGACAGTGAAGGGTTAGTTTATGGAGAGTAAAGAGTTCGGAGTGCGGGATAGGGTAATGACCACTAGGAAGTGGTTTTGGACAGAAAGACACAAATAGAACAGATTTTACTGGAAAACACTTTACACAACCAGTGCAGTTTCCGTCGGTACTGCATGTTCCGGGTTTTCTCAGATCAGGTGGCACATCAAACAACTGATGTTATTACACTGCAGACAGCCAATCGGGTTTCTTTGGAGTACTGTTTTGGGTTTCCTCAGATGGGTCATCACACAACAGGCGTTATTAATAAAGTTCATGGCATAACTTCATTCTTTTTCAATTGAGAGATCTCTCTATTCATTCTTTTGCTCTTCAGAGACCTCTATGTGCAGCTCGCCTCAATAGTTAGAGAATAGAGCCAGGGTGAGGAGCATTAGTGCTGAATAATTACCTTCAGGCAATTATTCAGCACCAAAGCTCCTGGCGCTCGGGCAATAATTCGGCACCAAAGCATCTCACTCGGGCTCTTTTCTAATTCTGACATGGGTATCCTACCGTTTTTATGTTGCATTATGGGCATATAAATGCAAATAATCTGCCCAGGAGCGTGAATCGTGCGGGCTGTAGGCCTACAGCGCCTCAACCAGTCATTGAGTCACTGTCAACAGTCGAGCAGCGCAGCCATAGGCCTGAGTGCAGGTGCATGTAGTTTGTATAAGAGAAGAGCATACGCCATTTAACAAGGTGTTTGCGCCCTCGTTAGATTATCACGTACCTTTGATGGACAGCCAGAACGAATATCCCATTGTTGGTCCTTGGAGAAAACCCAACCTTTGTTCTCCACTCTACCCCAGTCTCATGCAGGCGCAAGGCAAACTCCTTTTTTTTTTTAATAAATAAATATAAATAACATACATTTGTAACAATCCCAGCAACTATGCCATACATGTACGTTCATTGCCGACGTTGGTTTGCTTAGTCAGCAGCCAGCGTATTGTGTTTCATCGACCTTGCTTTCATAAACAAAGCACAACGTAAAGTCTTACGTAAGCACACACGCGTCGTATGCACCGCATGACTCCCCAAGTGGCAAAGCTGATTTCTGCTAAAAGGAAGATCGGTCTGTCACTTGTGGCGTGTTTTTTTCTTTATATACATTTAAGTTGATCGGTTTTGCATGTTTGTCTCTCGCAAGATTACTACATTGTCGGAGACTGGAACAGCATGGGGTTTAACTACTTTTGAGGAGGATTGGACGTTCAACTGAGCCCTTCCATGGAGGTTTAATTAGCAGCTGCCCATGCCAGCCTTTGTCGGGCATAGAGTAAACCATATATTTACTCATGTTAAATATTAGACGAAGCAACACCACTGATTACATGTGTTCATTATCCAGTTTAAAGATTATATCCAGTTTAATACTTGAAGAAACCATAGGTCTTATGTATTACCGCATGTAAAGTCTCTTGAACGTCAAGGTTTCAATTTAATGGTGCCAGGGTACATCAAAGAGAGTCAAAGTAAGAACATTTCAAAAATAAGGTGAAAACATATTTGATCCATGAGATGGGAGTACTGGACAGGGACAGTTCAATTTATTCATAAATTGAGAGTATCTATTTGTTATAAAAATATGCCTTTGGTGCTCATATATATATATATATATATATATATATATATATATATATATATATATATATATATATATATATATATATATATATATATATATATATATATATATATATATATATATATATATATATATATACAAGATTTCCCAGGCTTTTTGTGCTCCCATTTCATGCATAGTTTGGTGTGCTTTCAGCAATCATATTGCTTCTTGAATAAGTGTCTGTTTTCAGCCGGGCACACACACACACACACACACACACACACACAGAGAGAGAGAGAGAGAGAGAGAGAGAGAGAGAGAGAGAGAGAGAGAGAGAGAGAGAGAGAGAGAGAGAGAGAGAGAGAGAGAGAGAGAGAGAATACAAAACGTCCAACAACAACTGTAAAGCTTTGTAGATTAGAGATTTCTAGGTACAATTGGATGCAAAATCCTTCAGATGTTTGTATGTGATTAAGGTAAACCATCCAAACCTTTGCCACCACCTTATTCCTGGACCCTTTTGGGAGGCATGGTTCTTAATCTTAACTGGCATTAACGGTTAAATATTTCTGTGTTTGGCATCTCCATACTTCACCCTTTTCTGAAGAACACGCAAAAATGAGGGTGAAGCTGACCGACAACATGCTCTACCTCGGCTAATGTAAGTCTGATAATTGCATGATGTTGGCTGCTACTGCTGTTAAAGGTGGAACTTTTACAACAACAGGCATGAAAGAATTTCTATGTTCCAAGGGCAACTTTACAGATTGATTTTGTGGGAAAGCCTCTCTTGGAGCAAAGCCAGGTCGCCCAACAAAGCTATCTATGGAACAAGAAAAAGTTCTGCAAGATTATGGCTTTATGTGTGCTCAACTTGGTGTGAGGTTTGCAAGAAATATTTTTCAAGTATGATTCAGCAATAAATGCGATGTTTTCTTTAAGCGAGGTATAACATCTGGAAAGTTGTGGTAGCCTTAAACAGAGACATGTCAACATGGACTCTATGTAAACCTGAAGTGACAACCTCAGTCAGAGACGAGTCAATGAAGCACAAGTAAACAGAACAGTACTGTGATGCCTTGAGGTCCATAATGGAATAACAAATCTACTTGATTAGTCCCAAAAATATGGACTATGAACAAGTCTCAATGTCAGCTGGAGCATGTGCCAGGGAAACAATGTGCAAAAAGGGGTATGAAATATTTCCAAGCAGGCACTCGGAGCGAAAGGGAAATGTTCACAGTTGTAGTGGCGGTAAATGCTGCAGGACAGAGTTTTCCACCCCACTTCATTGTTAAAGGGAAAACGTTCCTGCACTGAATATTGTTAAATTAGAAACAACCCCAGAACATTTCACTTTTAGTGTTTCACACTGTGGTTTGATGGATCAGGGAATTGGGCAGATCTGTTTCAAGGAAGCGTTCCCAAACAATGTTGTACCTGAAAGGCCACAAATTCTTGTATTAGATGGGCATGATTTGCACTGGGTTGTAGAGCTGATTGAGATTGCTAGAGAAAATCAAGTTGAACTTGTCGAGTTACCCACCCATACATCCAGTTGCCTTCAGCCATTAGATAGAACTGTATTTAATTCAATGAAACAATTCTATAATGAAGCATGTGAGGAATTCATGAATGAATATCTAGGAAGCATCATTTGCAATTGCAACTTCTTCACAAAGGCATGGTCAGAGTTGATGACAGAATGGAATATCAAGTCGCGATTTATCCTGATTTCACATTCGATTTTGTTGAATCCAACAGCAAGTCCAACACAGGCATTCATGTCCAGTTCATTGCTCAAAGAAAGAGTAGAAGCAAATCATATATTTCAAAATGGCTCAGCAGGAACTGGACAAAGTGAAACAAACATGCAGTTCAAACCTTCATTGTCAGCTTCTTTGGATTCACAATCCATAGAGATAATAGAAACTATAGTTCAGATGACCCAGTCAATGGAAGTGGATGCACAGTGTGATTTCCCATCTGTGCTCACAGGTTTAGATTCATTCACACTCTACCAGATGAAAACAACCCAGAAAGGACAACTGACCAAGCTGCATCATCATTCAAAGCCTCCCGTATGTCACCATCCCTTGCTTTGGCAGCTCTTGAATGCTCCTCGGTCTAAGAAAAACTAACATTATATCGGAGGCACTAGATCAATGGCTATGATCTAGAGATAGATCAACAGTGTAACACATGGATAAAGCTGAAGCAAAAGGCAGATGAGGAAGAGAATGTGACAATTGCAAATATCAATGCATTTTAGCAACATAGAGGGAGTGAAAATGTAAGCCTGAAGAGGAAGCAAATACAGGGGTCCACAGTGATGAAAATACAGTCAGTGCACTTGTGCTAGCTGATCTATGCAAAATGTGTCCATCAAGTCAGGCACTGGAAATAGTTGAGTTGAGCATGATGGATGAACAAAAGTCCTGCTGTGAATGTTGCTTTACCTTCCACTATGACCAAGGTCCAGAGAGCAATCGAATTATGTAACATTGAAGCTACGGAAGAGCAATAAAACCTCCTCTGGTGGGGCATCAGCTCCCATAAAATATATTCTGGATAGTATAGAAAAGGATCCAAATGAAACCAATGGCACAAGAGACAAGCATACAAAGCAGTTTTGACAATGTGTCACTTAATGGTTGTGACCAGGCAAAATTAACCAGAGGAAAGCTTACTTTAAAGTCCAGCACACTGATACCCACAGCAATTCATTCCCCTTGTTGGACATGTTTGACCAACACTTATTTCATACTGCTGGGCCAAGTAGTAAGGATTCTTTTCTGCTTACCCAAAAGGCTGATGTTACCCTTATGAGAATATTCCAGGCTATAAGTCCATCATGTTCAGATGATATCGACTACAGTGATGCCCTCCCGATACCCATATTGGCCAAAAGAAGAAAAAAAACTGCCATACTTTGTTCTGACATCAAATTAAGTGGATGAACACAAACTAAGGCATAAAACGAGAAAGAAAAAATGAAGTTGAGAAGAGAAAACAAAACAAAGAGATTTCTTGGAGCTATACAGGAACGGGAAAGATGCGAGAGATGTGAGCAAGCAAAACAGAACAATGCAGAAGAGCAAAAGAAGAGGAAAAGGAATATGAAAGATCATAGACACAGAGGGCAAAGCAACGTGAAAAGGCAAAAGAGGAGAAAAAAAAGATAAGTGAAAGATGAAAGTGAGACAAGGCAAAGGAATGTGAAACAGCAAGAGAAAAGAAGAAAAGGGATTGTGGAGTGGAGAGATGGCTAAGGAATATCTAAATGTAAACGAACAGAAACAAAAGGAAGATAATAGAAGAAGGTGAGAATGAAAAGCATCATCATAGGGCAAAGACGCAGGTAAGGAGCAAAATGAACCAAGTGCATAACCTAATAAGCTAAGCCAATAAAGGTCAACCGAGGGTGACATAGTAAAAACAGAGGAATACACAATAGTGGAGGGCAGTCTGAGGGCAAAATTAAACCAGGTAAATAATTATGCAATGGAAAATGCAGAAATGGGAAATGTGGATCAGAAAAAGGCAAAGGAAACTGAAAGTACAAAAGATGCAACAGAAAAGGAAAGTCACAGAATAGAACAGGACACAGGAGGGCAGCATGATACAGCAAGAGAGGAGAAAGACATACCAAGGGCAGGATATAATTATGAACATGAGCAAGAAGGAGCACAAGAGCATGAAACAGTGAGAGCAATGGGACATGGAAGAGTTGAGGAACACATAGGAGCAAAAGGTAATGATGTGCATGGATGTGACATGGGGGAAGCAAAACAGCAAGAAAAATCAGAAATCAAAAGTTAAAAACATTAGAGAAAACAAGAAAACTGGTGATGAGCAAATCACAAGACCGACATAGGAAACAAACGACCAAAGCTCGGACATATTTATAACATAAAGCCAGAAACGCTCAGGTGGACTGCAAACGGAAGACCACACAGGCCCAAATACATAGAGACAAAACCAAAAAGGATCACAAGCAAAGCTCCACTCATGAATACATGGCTTGGAAGATAGGGTATAGCTGGTCAATTATTGTTCTGAAGTTTTTCAGGACTCCCCGGAAAGAGACTGGATCCAATCTGCTCATTGTTTGAAGTGGTGCCATGAGACGGGCTATGGATAACATACTGCAAGGATGTTGTATTTGTTAGGTTTGCAAAGCTTGCTAAGTGAGGAACAATTGTTGCATTAAACAGGCCAAAAACATTTCTGCCAAATCTATATGTAATCTACTGAGGATAATTAGTGCTACTGTTATGCCATTTTGCTCAATTTACTCAGTACTTCTGAAAAAGACTTGATCTGATATGCGCTGAATGTTTGGAGTTTTGTCATGACAGGTGTACCCTGGATAAAATGTGGAAGGCATTTCACTTGTTATGTTTGAAAGGAGTGAGTGGAAAACAGTGTTTGCATGAACCCAGGCGGGCCACAAAAAGCTGTGATGATCTAATCTACTGAAAAAAAACCCACTTTGACTGTTTAATTGGTTTTCTCAACATGCAACCAAGCAAGTTCAACACCTCCTGAAAAGACTGGACGCAATATGTGTTCAATGTGTGGATCAGTGCTATGAGAGGTGTGCTGTGGGTACAATGCAAGGAAGGTTCATTTCTTATCGTTTATAAAGGCTGATTTTAAGTAAGGAACATATGTTTATTAACCTTAGACATTGTGCCGATCAATACTACTGGACATAAATAGTTTTTCTGTAATATTTTCTACATTCTTGAAGTATCCTGCCGACTACTCTGAACTGTTCCAAAATTAATGTGGTAGTTATCTCTTATTACAAATATAGCCTACTGTTAACATTCAAGTTAACTGTAGTTATAATGCAAAAACAAGTGTCCACTGTAGATTTCCTTAATTTTTTTAATGCCACACTTAGTAATGAGTCAACAGGTTTCATAGGCGCCATTTGAGTACAATTTAACTCTCAATGCCATGTTTTGTACTTGAGTCAAAGGCTTTCTGGCTATTCTTGTGTTTTGTGGAACCACAGGCATTGTAGTACGTGTATAAAACGTGTCTTTAAAGCTATATGAATGCGACATCCTTTTGAAAATTTGGAGCAGTTCAACTTAAGTAGTTCGATTTTAGTCGCACTTGACACTAACACAGTTAATTGTAATCTGATTAAAGGGGAACATGTTGTAATATTTACCACATTGGCCAAATCACTAGTCAGTGCTGAGTTTGTTTGTTTTTTTTGTTTTTGGTTTTTATTAAGTAAAACCCAAGGGCCTGGTTATTGATGTGAGGTATGGGGCAATTTTTGATACATATTAACTTTTATAATTGTTCATGTGCATCAAATGCGTGAATTATCTTTGATGAAATATCTTTGAAGATTTTCAGATGTTAATCAGGTATAGTTTCCAAAACGGGGGAAAAACATTTATAGTGGTAAACATGTCGCCTAATCACTTTAATTCCTAACTTGTGAAATCAATGTGTCATTGTGACTTGACAAAAATTCTGTCGCTCTCTACCCAACAATGACTGCATACATTTACATGTGTATGCACTAATTTTAAGTTTGAAATTTAACTGCAGGACCAGAATGTAACCATACTAGATCTTGAAGCAGATTTTCAAAATTGTTTTGCATTTTGCACAACAGTGTCATTTGATTAGAAATCCCATTAGTCTCTGTTTCAATCCAGTTATTTTGGCGCTAAGCACATTATGTCCCAGCTGAAGATTGAGAAAGTTTAAGCTGCTCGGGAAGTCTTATGCTGACGTAAAGCTTCGTAATAACACAAATTATGTGACATTTTTCACGCTTTGTGGTTTTTACAAGGCCCCTTATGAATTTACGTCAGTCTATATGTGTAATTTCCTTTGATACTTACACCATTACCCAACGTGTAAATTGTATCATTTTGTACCTAATGTGTTCATGGTACCATGCAGAGCATCTCTTAAACGAAAAAAAAGGATTTTGAACTCTTTATTTATTAATGTTGTCGCATGATAGTGTCCATACAAGAATCAAAGGAATGTAGTCCAGCACTGACAACGCAGCTCTCGTAAGTGCAAAAAGTGCTCCAAAAATGACATGCTTATCAACACTTTCAGTAATGTACAAGCTCACCAAATTCAACACCGTGCAAGACCAATTAGGATCCCTCAACTTTTAAAAAACTTTCTTCAGTCACTACTTAATTGTTTACCTTTCATGTGCATTGCGTAACGTAGATTATAGTGTTTAAAAAGTTAAGCTTCATGTAGGTCCACCTTAAATGCCAGCATCACATGTCACATGCAATATGTATCTCTCTGTAAACCTGAAACAGATAAGTTGTTATGCAATGTATCTCTCAAGATGATTTTGAATTCATATCAAACATTTTGAAGGAGGCATACATGTCCCCTATCTGTGTACATTATTTCTTTCTTATTTTGAATTCATATTATTTGTATTCCCAAGCAAGCAGAGTGCCCAAAAAATGAATAATTCCACAAATGGATTTCCAAGCATTGTCAAATACAACTCTGCCAGGTCTCACACTGGAAAATAGGTGCCTAAGAACGTCACCCTTATCAAAACTTTCTGCATGTGTTCACAGCCATTCGGTCATGCCAGGTCATCCCATGGTCACGATCATTTCATAATTTCAAAATGAACTTCCCTGAATAAATGGAGAACATAGAATGTAATGGATGCACAGTTTAGTAAGTATATGCTGAATCGTGGACATGACGAATGTGGCATTAAAATAGACTTACATTTAGACCTAGCAGCTGGCGAGAGTTTTTAACTGCAGTATCAGGACTACCTTCTGCATGAAAACACTAAAAATAACAAAAAATTTGCTTCGACAATAGCTTAGTTCCGAGATAGGGACAATTTTTGCCACCGGTGGCGCTGACTACAGTGTTCCCGCGAAGTCACGGACGTTTCTCCAAGTCTCGGGGGACACTTTCAAGTCTCGCCATTTTTCCCCATTGAGTTAACACGGGAAAGTTGGTGTCATTTTTTTAACGCCGGTTATTTCAATAATCTACAAGTATAGCTGCAAGAAAGCATGCCAGTGTACAACTGTAAGATACCAGGATGTACCAAAGATAGCAGAAAACACGGTCACTATGAAAAATATTGACACAAAACCTGAGACAAAACCTATACAAATTGGGGCCTGCATTGTGGCACAACTAACCATGCATTAAGTCACCCTTGATTGACTCGGTGAGTTCTGAGGGATTAGCCTAGGGCGCACTTCTGCCAGTGCTTTGAAGATCCTCGCGCTTGGCTGACCACTAACCAGATTAGCGCTTGACGGGTGCAATCAGAAATTAACAGTAAAGCACCTGACGTACATTCGCAATACACTGTCTGCAAACTTTGTTACCTGATCACTGGCACACTGTAGGCCTTCAAGCATTTTCAGATCAGCTGTTATTATTTGTTTAAGATTGGCGACATTAAACAATAAATCAATATCGAATAATTATTATTATTAAAGCCAGTATGGATGACTCCTTCTTCCGTGACTATTCCCCAGACCTCGTTCAGTGTCTCGCCTTGCGAGGTTGGTCTTGTACAAAGTGCCTTCACGTACAAAAGTTTGCATGGAACAAAGTTCGACAGCACGTGTAACTTAACCCCATGGATGCGCCCCTGTTCCGCAAGTTGGTAGCCCCTGGATTCGCGGCACTTCTGAACATTCTTGGGTGTCCAGTCACATTTGCTTATTAGGTAGGCAATCTTTAGAAACGTCTTAAGGTCAACCACTTTCATCTTTGAGAATTTGTCGTGTAGTTCATTTTCCGTCTGTTCAATCACGTTAATCGCCGCTCCGTCGTCCGTATTTCCCGCCATGTTCACTGAAACTGAACGATCACTGTTCTGTTCTGTTCTGTTCTGGGATTTTTTTGGCTGTCTGTCGATATGACAAAGTTAGCCAGGATGGATTTTGTAGTGGTTGAAGGTGAAGAGAAAGTCTGGGTTGTCGCAAATGATGTCACTTCCAGTAAAGATTCTGATCATTGCCGACGTCGACGCATTGCCAAGTAAACACCACAAGACTGAACGTTTATTCTGAAAATATAATGATTTATACATTTGTGTTTCTTCTGTATATTTTTAACCTAGTAACTAGCAGGTCCATGTGCAATGGACAGCTTTTCATGTGATCATTAAAGACAATGGGGGTTCAAATGGGATAGCATTTGTTACATAATAGGCATAGTATGGGATTATTACGCCTCAATATTAAATGGATGCACTTCTACAATAAAGCTTAAAGTTTATTCAGGGATGGGCACATTTGAAAATCCTGTAGCAACAGATATATAGAGCACCTGGGGTGTCGGAGGGAAGACAAGAAATGGGTGGGGACAGCGAGGCTGGCTAAGTGAATGGGAGAGGGTGTGCTACTGCTTGGCACTCAAGATCATTTCTGATGAGGACCATAATGTATTTCGGCTCCATCTTACACCACAATACATGCATTCGTATGCACTTCATTTTCTGTTTTTCAAATATATGCTGCCTCAAACATTTTTGTGGATCCCATAGGAATCCACATAGTAAGTTCACAAACAACTGAGGAGTTATATGCACTGCATTTTAGAATATGATTTGGTGGGCAGTCATGATCATCACATAAAACTTTAAATGTCCTGCACCAAAACATTACCTATTTTGATATAAAGTCGCAGCGCATTAATCAATATAAAGAAGTTCGGTCAGTTGACAATGGAGACAACATTTAACAACTAATCAAAAACCTCTTTTATCAAATGACCATCTATGCATCAAGCAAGTTCATGAATGAAAACGTTTATCCATATGACAATTAAGACGACACCACATTTTTCAAATTTGCAGCCACTTTCTTCAAGATTAAGCTCAGGGAATACAGCTGCTTTAATGGTACCGGTGACTGGCTTATTAAAAATGCACATCAACTAAGTCCGTTTACTTTCACCGTCACACTTGCAAAAAAATGTACAGTAAACTCTATCCCTTCAATAAGTCTACAGTTATAATAACAAACTAAAATAAACAGACAATCGACTAATTATATCTGCACAAAGGTATCATGTGTTCTGAAAAGTCACATATTCCCTTTGTAACAAAAAGAGTAGAACTAGTAATAAACAAACAATGGACTAATTATATCTGTGCGAGAGTACCATGTGTTCTGAAAATAGTCAGACATTTCATTTATCACAAAATACACTACATTTAGAACTGGAAATAAACAGACGATTGATTCATTATAGTCTACACAAGAGCACCCTGTGTTCTAAAAAGTCACATATTCCATTTATCACAAAAGGGTTGTAACAAATAAATATCTGTTGACTTTAATCTGCAGCAGTATGCTAAGAAATAGGCTACAAGGCCTCATCGAAAGGGCTCTCACAATAATTTTAGGCAGGATAGACAGACTCCAACCCTTGACCTACACCTTCTTGCCAAAATGCAAACTTATAAACATAGGCGAAATAATCATCTAAATATTTTCAGGTCAAAGCTTATCTGAGACGTTCTACCAGATGTGCTATCATCAAAATTCTCATATTCCAGCACCGTTCACTCGAATTCCACTCGCTCAGCCACTACAGGTACCTTATGAATCCCCCCCCCCCACGCCAGCAAATGCTACACATGGAATTCCCTATCCCCAACTTTTCGTTAACAAACAGCCTAACCTGTAACCTTTAAATTTGCCCTGAAAAAATGCGGGCCCTGATCCAACTATGATCACTGATGCCAACAGATTTCACAGTTGCTATGTTTCATTATTTATATATTTTAGTTTATTCTATGTCAACCTACCTATATATATATATATATATATATATATATATATATATATATATATATATATATATATATATATATATATATACATATATATATACATATATATAATTATGAATATGTAAAATTATCAGTAATTTTTGTATATTATATTTTGTACTTTGTGTGATTTGCCTTTTATTTCTGAATCACTACTTTGAATATTTAGGTATTTTTGCGTCTACTATGTACTTCTATATTATTGTATTTTTACACAATGTTTGTCATCTGTCTTGTTACTATTTTCTGTTGTAGGGCATGCTATTATTTATTTGTGTATCTCATGTCATTTTTCTGTATTATCATTTTTCAACCAGGGCCTGTTGGGAGATCAGTTTTTTTTTTACGTTGAGCCAGTAACCTGGCAAAAGAATAAAGTTCAACTCAACTCAAATCGTGCGAATCAAATTCACTAAAATGTCAAGGCAGTTAACTTAATCATCAACATGGTAAAATACAGCACCCTGATTCAAAGTTCAATATTTTAAGGAATCAACCTTATTACAGGTAAGTCATTCAGGATACACAGCACTTTCAACAGGACATTTCTAAATGACTAGAAAACGGTACTGTGTGCTGAGGAAAATATCAGTTCTTATCAAAATAGACATCTAGAATTGCTACGCCATCAACGCTAATTCAGAAGTTTTTTCTAGAGTATACATACATGTATCACACTTTGTCACACTTATCGGTGCCTGTTTCGCATTTTTTGTGTGACAGCATGCCCACCCCTGCAGTCAACACTACAGAGAGCCATTAGCCTGCTGTAGGGTGACAGATCATAAGATGCATTTGGGGGCACGTCTCTGTACATGTGGGGTACAAATTTGGTTTTGAGATGTCAACTAAATTTCAATGGTGCCCAGGACCTGAGACGTACAGTTGGATTACTTGGGGGGTTTTCATTGACAACTACGCAAGGAGTTAAGAATCTGTAATAGAGTGACAGACCTTCAGGTGCACTGCGGGGGCACTTGTGGGGTATCAATGAGGTTCTAAGGTGTCAACTGAATACCAATAGTGACCAGGACCTAAGACGCATAGTGGGGTTCTTGTGAGGCTTCATTGAGAACCACACAGAGCCAATAGTCTGCAAAAAAGTGACAGACCTTCAGGTGAGATAAGTGGGGCATGTACCTGTCGGATACCATTGAAGTTCTTAGATGTCAACAGAATACCAGAAGTGGGCAGGACCTGAGACGTATAGTGGGGTTGTAGGCACCTGTTTGTCAGCAATGGGGTTCTTAGATGTTAACTAAATGTTAAAGGTGATCGGGACCTGGTATGTTTAATGGGTTTCTTGTGATGCTCCATGAACTACCACACAGAACCAATATTCTGCAAGAAAGTGACAAACGTTCATATGTATTGTTTGGCACGTGTGGAGAATCAATGGGGTCCCTAGACGTCAACTGAACACCTGCGGTGACCAGGACCTAGATTATAATTGGGGTCCTGTGAGGTTGCAGTACAGAGAGCCAATAGCTTGCAAAAGGGTGACAGACCTTCAGATGCATTGTAGGACAAGAGTGGTGAACCAATTGGGACCTTCGATGTGAAATGAGTACCGAAGATGATGAAAATCTAAGACGTAAAATAGGTTTCCTGTGAGGTTTCACTGAACACTAGAGATCCCAACAGCCTGCAATGGAGTGACGGACCCTTAGATGCATTATGGGGCACCTGTGAGGCACCAATGGGGTTCATAGATGTGAACTGAATACCAATGATAACCAGGACATAAGACATACTATTGGGTCCCGGTGCCAGAAATGCCATAGAGAACAAGAGTAACAGAAATTCAGCTTAAAGAGACTGTATGGGGTTGCTGCGGGGTTTCTATTAACGCACACGAGGAGCCATAGAACCTTGAATGTTCTACATGGTTCCAGTGGGTAGCTGAAGAGTTGCCATTTATAAATATGCTGAACCACCGACACCAATAACTTGGTGCACACAAAGGAGTATCTTGAGAATTCTTATTTAAGGAACGCCTATCACTAGATCATTGGTTGCAATGAACACTAAGATACAAGAGCAAGTTTGTTTTGCTTATGGATGTTGCCTGCAAAGTTTATTCTAAAAGGCATGTAGTATATTCCACGCTACCAAGCTTGATTAACATTATATTAAAGTGAAGATTAATTGAATGATATTATTATTTGCATTGTCCATTAATACTGTCAGTGAGAAAATAGAATCATGTACGCAAAGGGGTATTTAGAGTTAAAGGACTTTTAAGAATGAACTATTCTTCGACCCTATAGAGGAAATACAGTCCCTTGATACCTATGCAATATAACCGCGTTGCAAGCTGCACTGAGGGGAATCAGTTCCATTTGTCCCAGAAGATGAGACTCCGGATATGAATATAAATATATATATATATATATATATATATATATATATATGAATAAATATATATATATATATATATATATATATGAATATATATATATATATATATATATATATATATATATATATATATATATATATATATATATATAAATACATACAGCAAATACAAGTGCCAGAGACACGGCAAATTCAACTTGCTGAGCATATTAACAAATGTTCTAAACTTGTGCCGAAATTCTTTGTGTGCCCTGTGATGCGGCAGTTTGTAATAATTGCGCCAATTTGTAGTAACTGCCTTTAAGTACTCAAAGAACGTGCAGAAATCTGCATTAATTTGTAATACTTGCCGCAATTTGTAATAAATTGCAAATTTTTAATAATATCTTGCAGCAAAATGTAATAAATCATGTGTGTAATAAGGGTGAAATACAATGTACTAATCATAATGGTGCTCCTGAAAAACATTTCCTTTAATACTCATTTCAAGACAAGTGTGTTCTTCAAAGCTCAATCATATATTTATCAAATATAAAGACTTTCATGAGTTCCGAGGTGCTATGATTGAATTTTCTTTCTGTTCCCCCCACACCAATGTAAAAGCATTCGTTTAGCCTCCTTGGCAAAGGGTATTGTTGACATGACCCCGTCAGTTGTTGAAGTTCTTAAATATGTACAATCTGCCTTTTTTTTTAATTATTCACACCAATTGGTGTACACATTTTAGAACTGTTATAAGGACTCGGACAACTTGAAATCCTTTGTACCTGAATTGAACAGCAAACCTATATTTTTCCACATTGAGTAAACATGCAAAGTTATTTCAAAACATCTTCACACTATGGCTAAATTATTTATTTTTAAATATCTATAATCTCGATATTTATCAAAATTGCCGAGTGCAGTGAATATGTCGGGCGCAATCCGACAGGTAAGTTCTCCTCCCCCACTTCCTATTCCGGGGCTTGGACGGCAAAACCACTTCACAAACATGTGCACACACACGCCCCTTCCAATATGAACTGTTCCCCTTAAAACGTTACCTCTCAGTACTCAGAGTGACGCCTCCTGACTGGGTCTAAATAAGTGGCGGTTCGTATCGATGTAAATCAGTCAGGTCCTGAACGTCCGATACTCTCCTTGCAAGGGTCATCTCATGGACTTTGCGATCCTTTATCAATTCTTACTTTACACACAATGAATGGAAAATTGCATCAATTTCCAACAACTTAACTTATCGAAATTTTATGAAGCATTTCCAACGATTTTCATAATCATTCGAAGTAATAAAAGAACATGTTGCAAAATATAAATACTTCCACATGTTTGCTTATATAATTATCGGTTACAGGCCTAAGCAGGAAAATATAAAGCTTAGCTGACTTGTCAGTCAGCCAAGTTTACGATGAAGGTCTTCGTCCGTCGCCCGTCTGTCTGTCGTTTGTCGTCCACAATTCACATTTTCGACTACTTCTCCAAAACCGATGGATAATTTTCTTCAAATTTGGTAGGGGCATACTTTGGGTGGGTCTCTACCAAGTTTTTTGCATGGTCACGCTCCAAGGTTCAATCATGGCCAAATTAAATCTTCTGCAAAATGGCCTCGGTATTTGCTTTGGAATTGCATAGGGAAACGTCTGGGGACCCCTGCACCTTAATTTTCTCAAGAAATGGTGTCGCCAGTATTTGCCCCCCCCCTTTCTTTTTAAATAAATGTTTTGTATGTTTTGCTACTTTGAACTTCTGATCCAAAATCATCATTCAGATTATGCTGAAACTTACCAGAAATTTTTCCTATGCAAGGGTCAAGGAAAGTCGATGAGCAGGTGGCGTTGCTCTAGTTTACTAATTTTTTATAATTTCTTTTTTAGCTGGAGTATATATGGGTAATGCATACAATTGTTATTAAGAATAATGTTAAGTCAATGGGATTCCTAAGGTACTTCAACATTTAACTTCTCCAAAATTATCAGTCAAATTCACTTCAAATATGTCGGGGAAGCATCTTTGGTAAGTGGCTTCCAAATCTGCTGAAATGGTTCCGCTCCAATGATTTTTGCATTTTATCAAAATGGGGAGGTTGGTAAATTAAGAAAAAAAAATCTTTTTAAAAACTGCCTATATAATTTCTCATGAATTGCATGGAAAAACTTCTGCGTGTCCCAAAAGCTCAAGTTATTCATAAGGTGGCGCTGTGATTTCCGTTTTTAAAAGAGTTTTTGGGTGTTTGCGGAATATCCAACTTCAACCTAAGCGCGTGCTTGATTCCTTTCTAACATACAGGGAATATCCATTGACCCAAGCTCCATTAAGTGTGTTCACTACATGGTGCTGATTGCATTGCCTGATTTTTAACAAATTCTTAACATTTCGCACGCATCTTAGCAGGGGCAGGAAATAATTAGCCTCGTGCTGGGAGTATGGGTGGAAAAACTCGCTAAGCTCTGAACAAGCTATCCAAAGCCAAATACCCTGAACGAGGGACCGTTTCACCGAACGGTCATACTCATACTAGTGTCACAAAGATGAAGACTATTGCCTTCTATGAAGCGCAACTTTCTTTTTTATAATTGAAACAGACTTTTGCATATTTACTATATCTCCCTGCGCTTACATTTAAAAACCCAGTGGGATCACTGTTGTGTGTTGCCATTTTGATCACACGGCCAATAATCACCAAACACTAGGACCAACATTTCCGATCTAAGCCTTGCCCAGCTGGACTCGTACGAAAGTTCGTTTCAGAGGGGTGTGGGTATCCGCTCTTGATTAGGCTTGCTGGGCGCAGTAATTTGTGTAACGCTTTTCCACATCACGGTCAATCCACAACGTTTAATCACACTTAGGACTATCGACTGGATACTTAGGATGTCGCAATCACAGATAACATGGATCGCCAAGATCACATGTTCAACAACATGATGCATGATATGGAACTCCCCTGATACAAAAAAAGTTTAACACGGCCAGGCCTTGATAAGTTTCTTGTGAAGACCTAAAACTGTGATAGGCCTAATCATAAGAAAATGTGCCCAATGAGAGAATTCATCAAAAATGGCACCAAAAAAGTAGCCACAGATGAATGTATAGGGAAATAATAGAAATTCACCGTGAAACATTGTGATAAATTTTGAGACATATATTTCTCATGTCCAGACATTGTTCTAGGAACATACAAGTTGTTAAGTCAAAACAAGATAAAAATAACAACAGAGCAAACTATAGGAAAATACAAGGCATACAGGTTTTATTGTTTCCACTGTGTTTATCGTCACCCGCATCTTAAGATGTCAAACATGTTTGCAATGGCATGATATGTCAGACATTAAATTCTAAGTAGGCCCCTTACGTGGGAAATAGGAACATTAAGATAACATCTAAACAAGTGTCTGCCCTTTTGGAATAAGTAGGCATTCCTTCATTAGACCTATCAGGTGGAACAAAAAAAAGCTTCGGCCATGGGATCTTTAAATTATACATGTATCATAAAAATTGGGCCTTCTATCAAAATTTAGTGAATAGATCCATATATTTAATTATCAAAGCAACAGCCAGGCTGGGAACAATAACAAAATGCAAAGGTCATGTCATTAGAGCATTACTGAAAACTAATCAAATGTGAAGGTCTTTAATCCAACACCCTAACCTCTTTCTGTGGCACCTTCTGCTGTTACATTAAAATGCAGTGGCCATGTAAACTTATCAGTCTCGGAATTGTGATACAATTCTAATAGAAAATTTGTTAAGTGATACTTGTTTTAGGACTATTTCTATCTATTACTTATTCCCCCTTTTTAATTTTAAAAATGATCGGTAAGAACCCTTTCTTTCCAATTATATGAATATGTATTTAACCGATGTAAAATCCGCTCGTCTTGTAGAGACTGTCCATCTTTAACAACGTTGCTAACAGGGGTCGTCTCAACAAACTTTTACATCTCTTTACACAAAAGAAGCAAATGAGAATTTAATCAGTTTGCCACAGAACGTCACAATGTCTAGCTATTCAGGGCATTTATTATTCAGCTTTCGCGATAACGTTCTACTTAAGAATGATTGTAATGAAAATTATGTGAATTGATACTTCCAAACAATTCTTACATTTTATTACAATTTTCAGCTCACTGTGATTACAAACCGAGCATATCTGATTTATCACATTTTGTCGCAAAATGTTAATACAAATTGCAAGATGAAATAATATTACATTTTGCCGCAACTTATTACAAATTGCCGCAAGTGTTACAATTTAATGCAGATTTCTGCTAACGTTTTTTATTAAAACAGGCAGATATTACAAATCGTCGTAATTATTACAAATTGCCGCATGACATGCCCATTTTATAAAATGATTAATGACTGACACAAAGAGAAAACAGAAAGACCTAATGTTCCAACGTAAATATAAGCCAAGGCTGAACAGTGCTAATTATTAACTATTCGTGATAATTCAGGCCTAATTACCAAGACATATTCACATTGATACGATTATTATTATGTTATAAAATAGGCCTAAATCAGTGTCACGTAATTGAACGTCATCATTATAGTCTGTCAACCCTGAATTACGGAAGGGAATTTCTCAAATGTTTCGTAAACAGCGGGCAAAATGACCATGTATTTCATACATAACCAAATCTAAGCAGTTTACCTTGCTCTTGAAAGAAATTTGTTTGCAGTGTGGTTTGTTTTTATTTCTATAACCAGCAATTTTAGCGTTTTTGCGGTCTACTCACGAACAGTGCCGGCAGTTTAAAAAGATCTGTTAATCACATGTGTGTACGCGCACTTATCATTTCTTGGACGATATGGATTGCGGTAACTTTTGCTTGCCGCCGGAGAAATGCCCCCAAAATGCGGCTGAAAAGAAATACAAAGTGCATATAGCTGCCACATATGCCTCACAAGTAGGGTATATTGATGAAAAAAGGTTATGCATTAGCTATGTCGCCAAGTAATAATCCATTGTTGTAATATTCACAAAATCCGTTTCCGTAAAGCAAGGTTGATAGACTATAGTACCTGCTACTAAAAAAACACATAACTTAAGCCACAGGAACTAACGTAATTATTTTACTGGATTGAAAAAAAAATTCAAAATGTATGCCGTTGAACTTGCAAATGCATTAAAATGCTGAAACCGGTCATACACACACACACACACACACACACACACACACACACACACACACACACACACACACACACACACACACACATATATATATATTCATACATATTCATCCATTATTTTGTGGGTTGTCTTTGCTGAATATTGTGCTTAAACAAGGAGCCACTACTCAGAGAGACATGCATGTGTATATACTCCGAAACATGTTCTGACTAGTTACCCGCTGAAGACCCTTTAATTTATTTGGGCTAATACAGCTTATGTCAGAATTCTAAAGAACTTTTGCAATAAGGACAATAGTACTTTCATATTTATATAAGTTATACAGTGACAGGTTAGCTTATGGAGATAAAGAGTTCGGCTTGCGAAATAGGGTAATGACTACTAGGACGTGGACAAAAATACACAAATACAAATATAGATACATACAAACATACATACATACATACATACATACATACATACATACATACATACATACACACACACATACACACACACACACACATATATATATATATATATATATATATATATATATATATATATATATATATATATATATATCGTATTCTTGACACACATGCCGATGACAAATTTAAAAAATCACTACAGATCTGCAGTTTATATTTTTGGTTTACAGCAAGTTTCCTCGGCTTTCATGTACCTTTTTGTAAATTATACATACATAAAGAACAATCATAGTTTAATCAGCCTTCACCTTAGCTGCTTGTCGTGTAAAACAAGAGGTTTTTTAAAGTTTAATAGTGTTTTTTTTTAAAGATAAGATACATGTAATAGAAATGAATAACTTCATTAAGGATCAAAATATAAAAAAATAGTTGATTTGTAAAACAAAATTTTAAGGAAGTGGGATGTTGTGATATGTAGAGCCCTGGGGTTTACAGTGACATATTCCAAACGAATAGTAAAAGCTAGTAAACAGAAAGAAATCGTATTGAATAAAAAAAGTTGGAAAATTTACAATGAAAATGAGCATTTTTAGCTAATAATGGCATAGAAGACATAATTGACCGGATTGAGGAGCAGCTAATCATATCTAAGTGACAAGCGAGTAAGGGAATTACAATTGCTTCATGGCGTGAAGAGGTAAAAATATGCACATTATAATTCTTGCCTATATAAAATATCAATTACAATCTAAATGCACTACAAAATTAACAACAGTAGATAACACAGATATCAAAGAAATTTCAGCACTAGAAAATTTAATTGAACAAAAATTTAATGAAAACTTCCAATAAATCTATACATACTGTGAATGATACTGCGTTTATTCCAATTTATTATTAGCCAAATATGAAATTGACGGTTAATAAAAAAGTAAAAGAAATGCCCAATAACTATATACGGTATTAATGTTTAAGTGCTGCCAAACAGTTTTAAAATAATACAGGTCATTTAAGTGATGGTTTTTTATTTACCTTAATGTATTTTTGACAGATACAGGATTTGGTCTGTATAGATTTAACCGTGTCTTTGAACAAGAAGTTATCTCAAGTGACCCAATTAGAGGAGTCATTCATTAATACTTCACAAAAACCAAAAAAAAATCATATTTGAAAAAGTAGCAGCCACTATCTTTATTGGATTAAGATGATAAATATAATTGTAAAAGTTATGGTATTAAATCAACAAACATTTCTAAAAAAAATATTTCACACGGATTAATCTGATTTTGTTGGGCTTGCTATTTTTTTTTGGGGGGGGGGAGATGACATAGATTAGATATTATAGAATTAACAAGTCCCGGAGACATAGCTAGCTTGGTCATATTGACAAGCCACCTGACACTTTAGAATGTCCTTTCATAGATAAAGCTGTTTATGTATTTACTCTAGGGAAATCCGTTTGAAAGTGGATTAAAATAATATATACAGACATTAGCAGGTGAGTATTCAATAATGGTTATAATGGCCCTACTTTTCTCGACACAAAGGAGTTTGTGAAAGCTGTCCACGTTTTCTTTCTATTTTATCTGTTGAATTAATACATATTTATATTAAAGCTGATCCAAGCATGCAGAGACATCACAATAGGGTCAGATGATAAAAAGCATTCTCATATTGCTGATTTAGTACATGTTTTGATTTGGATGACGAATCTGGCAAAGGTATTCTTATATTCTTATAAAATATTGAGAGGTGCAGTGGTTTAAAAGTGAACAACTTGGGTAAGACTGAATGCATATAGGATGGCAGTAACAACGCGAGAAAACTTGGAGATATGCCAATAAAATAGAATTCTGATATTTTCAACTTTTGGCAAGAAAGTTTTCAGGGACGAACAACATATGATTTTTAGAATTTTGAAGACAAATTCCAACGCATTTAACATTTTCAAAGGCACCTACACCTAACTGATAAAGCTTCACAGCAATGAGCCTTCGTTAGCATATAATCACATTGAACACCAATTCATAATTGCCCCCGATACAGTGCAATCTTGAATTGTCATTTTTCTCTATTTTACGGTGTCCATGGAATCACACACATACAAGGTGCTTCTGGAATCAATTTCAGTGTGCTGAGTGTGCGACATTACAACGTGTACGCAGCATCATCTAAGCGTAATTTCCGCAAAGCAATTAACACGTTTTGTTTCTCAGAAAACAAAAAAATAGGATAGTGCAATCAACCAGTCCATTTTTACTGGAAGCCAAGGACACAATTTGATGACTTACGTGTGTCCTAAGGCATCCTGGAACGACAAATGAATTGTTGAGTTGTATGAGGTGCAATTGCAGGAAATAGCATACCCATGCTGCATAAAATAGAATGAATAAAAGAACAGTTGTTGGCACATACGTAATTACATCTTATCCTACTGACCACAATTAAATGAAAATTTGCACATTCATTCATTTTATCTGTAAACCACTAGTGGATCATATTACATGCACAGTAGCTGAGTGGATATAAAGTAGCTTGTTAAGGGTCGTTAATGCTTGCTGAACAAGAACAAGACCATCCATTTTCCTAACAAGGACATCAAGTAGCACTTCACCAAACATCCACCAATATTGGGTTATCCATGTTTGCTACTTTCCATGTCACTAAATCACGCAATCGAGCATCCGGCAAAAACTTGCCTCATCATCCAATTGGATCTGCCTTAGTATATAGGCATGTTCCATGCAAATACATGCAATGCAAAATACAATTGCGAAGCTGCTTTCCTCCGTGAGCTTGATCAACTATTCCAATGTTGGATCATTTTGTGAATAATACTTGTGTACTTGTAATCAAACGAAAACAGCATTACCATCAAACTTGTGTGGGTACTTTAAAAGGATGTGTCTTTCTTTTATTTTCCGGGTGTGGAATATTACAGTACCTTATCTTTCCTGCATTGTTAATACCATGTATTATTAAAACAAAACGAAATTATTTCTCCTCCTAGACCTTAGTATATTACATTTTTTGGATCTTAGCTTTAGATTCAAATAAGACTAGGGAATTGCAAAAAACATTTTAACCAGAGTACATTGTCTTTGTCGAAATAGGTATAATTTACTTCAACGATGCCTCTGATGCAGAAATGGCACCATAATATTTGGTCATCACAGTGCAATGGTCTTTGTATAACCATGCAGCCGAATATATATACTGTCAAACATGAATGAATCTGACATTGAAATTGCTTCCTTCAAATATCGCCATAGAAAAGACTTGTTGACTGCCCTTTGAATACCTGTCGACAGTCGTTTTAACGCTGCTAAGATGCTGCCAACACAAACAGGCGGGACACATACATTTTACTGGTAATAGAATCAGCCAAATGAAAGTTCGTCCAAGGTTTTAATATTTGTCAACCCTTTGACAGTTGTAACAATGTTTTTCAAGCTTGTTGACAGGTTTCGGAAATAATGCATGTTATTAGGAGAGGGGCCAGCCATCGACTTGTCATTCTGCTGGCATAACTCCCACAATGTTTCATTCGGCAAATCAAAAATGTACCAGTATGTACATAAAGCAAGGTAAATATCACATTGGGATCAAGAAAAAAATCAGGCTCAAGCATTTGCTTATGACGAGGCTCTCTTCAGCTGGAGCTATTTATTGCCACAACTTTGCGAGACGGTACATGTGTGGAAGTGGGACTAAAATATTAGCAAATGTTATATATATATATATATATATATATATATATATATATATATATATATATATATATATATATATATATATATATATATATATATATATTGGATTCACGATGAACAATATTGTGTATTAATAGCGAGCTTATAAAATGTGATTTGACAAAATTATGTTGATAATTTGAAAATAGCATGAGAATCAGTTCGCTTTTCTACGATCAGTGGAATTTACTAGATATAGTATGAAACACTGTTTTACTGGTGGGATTTGACACCGCAACAGGTTAATATGAGTGTTTAGTTGTGACGAAGTTTTGAAATACCTGACGCCTTTGTGTTTTTATATCTTATGGAGCATTTAATTGTTCCGAAAGTGGCATTTTAATGTTTAACTATGGTATGTTCCAAACGTAAGTTTGCCTTTTGGAACAATAGAATGTAAGCATTATATTAAAAGATTCAATAAAATCGGGATGTTTATTGCCGATTTTATTGAACCGAGAAGTCAACTTCATCACTCATTGAAATGTGATTTTTAGCTCAGCTGACCTGTCAGTCAGCTGAGCACTTCGGACAGTCAGTCGTCAGCCGTGCGTCTGTCGTGCGTTCGTCGCATATTCCTGCGGTTTATGGAATTTCAAGTTTGTTTGTTTGTTTGTTTGTTTTTTTATTTTTGTTTTATTGCAAAATATTAAAAAATCTCCAAACGCGGTTATCCAATTACTTTGAAATTGCATAGGGACATTTCTGGGCACCCTGGAACTTATTGCGCTCAACAGGTGGCGTTGCAGTTTTAAAAACGTTTTGTGCATGTTTGTCTGGTTTTGCCATTTTCGATTTCTTCTCCAACGGGTCCCCCGGATTATGATGATATTTGGAGGAAATGTTCCTTTGTAGAAGGTTCACACAAGGGGGCATTATGTGAATTCCTGATTTTAAACAATACTTTCATTTCTGCCAAGTATCAGTTAATACATAAGTTGCTATTGATTAATATGTCAGTCAATGGCGATTTGTTCAAGAAGTGTCCCTGCAGTTTATTTTCATTTTAATTTGTGTGTTTTTGCTGTTTTGACTTCTTCAAAGCCGTCCTCCAGACTATGCTTTGAAACGGAGGAAATCTTCCTTGCTGAAAAGTTAAAGAAGCTTTTTTATTATGTGGCGTTACTGCAGATCTGTGAAGTTAACCAGTTTTGCGAGTCGTGTGCACCTATTTTGAAATTTGAGATTTACTTCTGAGAGTCTCAGTATGTAAAATCCTTGTTCAGGCAGTCAGCAAATAAATAACTAGTGTCCAGGTAAAATGTCACCATGATAATAGGATTCATATGCATATCGTCTTTGATTTTTTTATCATTATATAATCATATCATATGGTCAGATAAAATTACTTAATCATCATAATTTTTATCCTTTGTGAATTGTCGTGAGCAAATCCCATTTGTCGAAAGACAAGTAAAGCTAAGCCAGAAGTGACACATATGTAGTACTAATATGAATTCCTCTTGATCCAGGTCTCTACCCAAAATTAAAAGAAACGCATCCATCCAAACGAAGTATACATGGGGGGTTCCAGGATCTACATTTGCAGCAGAATACAAATATGACGTTCTTTTCTAAAGAAAGATCAAACCGTGATTCCAGACGGAAAGTGATATCTGCGCTTAAATGCAATCGAAGTGGTTCAACAAAAAGGCATACAGTTTCATCAAAGATGAATTAATCCTGCAATATTTCTTTCTTTCCAGTCTGCACTGACACGAAGATACCCGTGGAAGGACCAAGTTAAGACCCACGTAGGAAAGCTTCCTACGCATGTAAAACCGTGCTAGTTGTTATGGAAAATGTAGCTAATGGCCCGGAAACGGAAGACCATTACAGTTGCAACACACACACACACACAAACAAATATATATATATATATATATATATATATATATATATATATATATATATATATATATATATATATATATATATATATATATATAGTTGTCATGTATAATGAGGGCTAGATTTTCGTCAACCAGTTTCATCAAGCGCCTACGATAAATGTATGTCCATAAATATGTTTGTTTGAATAATATTTGTTCTGAAGGTCTGGCGTTTAGTGTGTAAATGTATGCTGTTTAGGTCCATAATAAGTCGATTTTTTGTATACGGGTCTGCGTTTATTCAAGTATATTAAGGTACAAAACGTTGTGACATTAATGCCATCATGCTCAAACACTTGACATATATATATATATATATATATATATATATATATATATATATATATATATATATATATATATATATATATATATATATATATATATATATAACATATTTCTCTCCTGTGGCACTGCGTTTGCCCAATCTTGTCATCCATTTGGTATGGTGAAGTCAACAAGATGATTGTAAATTTTGTCATGATTGTTTGTACCCAAGCCACTGGATAATACGGGAGCCAGGTCTGCAAAAATTCCCTAATAATTTAGTTTCGTGGCCACATCTGGGGAATGAATAAAAGTTATATCATGTTGAAGATTACTGTCAGGAGATTTTTTATTTGGTAGTTCTAACCTTTAAGAAGTGTATCTTGGTGTTAATTTGGCTTCATTTGCAAGGTATGGCCAAAATAACAGTTGCAATTATTTCATACCTGTTTTAGTGGTCCACAGTATGCTATTTTGCGTAAGACGAATAAATAATATATTGGTCATGCTTTTTAAAAATATTTTAGTGACTAAAGTTTGTATAGAGAATATATAAAATCATTCTTAAGGAAATTTATAAGGTATTGATCAAAATTTGGGTAGGTTTTGGCCATCAAGATACCCCCAACGCTTTGTTACATTGCAAAAAAAAAATAGTTTGTAGTGGAATGAAATTGCATTGATCATAGTTATAAAGTATAAACACAATTTATCGAACCATATCTAATCACAATAAACCTAATTTGGGAGTGTTTTTGCGTCAAAATGAGGAAACTTTAAAATTTCAGTTTTCACCAAATATTTTACATTCTCTGCCTTATCAACGAGGGTTCAACGACCCATTCAGCTTCAATGTGCTGAACTGCTGCAAATACACAATTATCATATTTTGCGTCAAATATATTGCAATATTGACCATAATTGTACAGTTAAAGAGCATTTTCATACCCTTACCCCGTAATTTTCAACAAGAACATTTTGTATATTTTTATCAACGGTTTTCACAAGATGTTTGCTATTGCTTAAATACATGGTGCCGAATGCTCACAGAATTAAGTATACAATAGAATATAATTGTTAAATCTCATAATTTGAAACTCATGCACAAATTTCATGCAATTATTTCATGCATTTTTTTATCATTTAAAATGCATGAAATAATTGCAGGAAATTTGTGCATGAGTTGAACCATTTCTGTAAAATAACATAGAAAAAATACAAAGGGGGGGGGTAGTAATTACGCCTCAAGTTACTTTACATTCTTTCAACTTACCCTATTTTACAAATAATTATGAAGACCTATGTAAAAACTACAAAATACCCGTATTTGGTGGTGGACATATTAGTTCATATAGAACATAACATCTTTTCAGTTGCAAAATATTTTGAAGTCCTAAAAATATTCACATTTTTATTATCTTGCACTTTTGACTAAACGTAAATTGTTAGCAGCGCTATATCTAAACGTATCTTTCACTTTCCAGGATAAGAAAAATGAGCATCATTATATACATTTGACTAATAATGTGAGCTTAGAGCAGAAAACTTCGAGTATATATGTATTTAATTGGAACACATTTCAAAATATAAAACATTGAAAATTATAATCATATAAAATCATAAGTGAAATATTCATTAATTTTTACATTAGTGAGTATACTTAACTCTCGACGGTCCATGCCTAGACCTCCGTGTCTGGGCCACAACGCCCGACAGAACTGCGTTAGGACTCGATTGTTCTAAAGACCTAGCAGTCCCGATCAACACTCGGTTCTATGGAAATGGAAGGGGGGGACCTCCGGTGTGCATGGACCCCCTATTTTTCCTTTCTGGTGATTGGTCAGTGGGTATTCACTGTAGAGCAGAAGTGGGGAGGTCGGGTGGGCTTCTGTGGTGATCAAGAGGTAAGTATACTCACGGAAGCGGAGAGGTCGGGTGAGCTTATGTGCTGGTCAAAAGGTAAATATACTCACAAATTAAAGTAAACAGTTGTGTAAGAAAGTATAAGTTGACATCTGTACCATGGTGAGTGATTAATATAGGCTTGGCTTACTTTGCAATCCATGTAAAAGATATGTTTGTATATTTTTTAAGTATACTCACTAATACCGAAATTATTAAAACTTCTTCCATTCCCCCAGAGGTGGCCACATCCACCATAAAAAAATGGATCCCTGGATTCCGTACTAGAAACCAACCGTCTGGTACCTGCTACAAGTAGTTCTCTTAACCGCTAAGCACCCCAATATATTATCATTAGCAAGAACTGATGTCTGCATTCGTATCAATTTTACCATGGTGGAAAGAGGTTTAAAGACGTTAGGCAGTATCATGTTTTAGAATATGTTAGAAGGAAAGTCAGAAAGAATAGGATGTAGAGTGTCTTTGCTTACGTGGAAAATGCTAGCCCTTTGATGTTGAAGGCTGTGAATCTGCTTCCTGAAGCCTGTCCAAAGTCTTTGTGAAATTTTGATAATGCGCGCTGTGGTTCCACAATACATCAATATCAAGACTTTCAAGAATTTTGTCAAAATCATTTTGAAAATACGCTTTTATGAATATGCACACGCACGGCCAACATGTATAGAATGTCACTTTCGTTCAAGATCACTCTGTAGAAATGAGAAAAGTATTTCATGAAGAGCCTTCGCTGGACACAGTGTTTTCTCGTGATATATATTGAGTGTTACTGACAATAAAAACAGTTACCCTTGATGTTGCCTTTTTTGAGGGGAAGGGGCAGTGGACATTTTGAAAAGCAACTGAATTGTCCATCTACTTCACATGATTCTATCACCTGTGTTGCGAAAGATACTTTATAGATATTATTGACTCTCAACCCCCTCCCTTCAACCATCTCCACCAGCCCATTGCCAATATCATTTTTTTTTTCAAAATAGAAGACGGGAATTTTAAGGAAATCCAAAGTGAAAATTGATTGCTTATGGGAATTTACTTATTCAATGTGAAAGATGTTTCTCAGCATCTGGTATTGGAAAACGCCCTCTTGTGTTACCATGATTCAAGTGAAACATACAGTGTACTTCACAGTGGTATTTTCATCTCCTGCATTTTCGCCACAATTGGTCAGATTTGGAAAAGTGCTGTGAATTTTGTCAAAATGGGATATTTGGAAAATATATCTCTCTAAACATGTAGCTTGGATGCACACACACACACAAAACACACACACACACACACACCCATATATATATATATGTATATATATATATATATATATATATATATATATATATATATATATATATATATATATATATATATCATTAGTATTAAGATCCTCTCACTAACAGATACCAATTAATTAATTGGCACATTAGGAAAAAACCTCACTCACCAATGTACAAAATGTATTGTATCTTTGTTTGATGATATTTAAGTGCACATATGATACATTCAACCCTGTTTGAGCGATAATGCAGAACCTTGCAGTGACAGGCTGCAGCTGCACATTTGCTCCGGAGCGCTCTTTGTGCTTTCATCTGTATTCTATTTTATATGTAGTGGGATAATAGAGCGGTTCCTGGCTTTCGTAATAAAATTGGCTCGATGCAAGTGTTTTGAATGTTATTCAAGCCACTCTTGGTAAATGCAAGAAATTACCAGGTGGTTCTTTTCATGTGTTTGCTTTGACTCCACACTGAGCCTATTCACATAATTTTCTAAATCAGATATTTGTTTTCATTTTATCGTGGTGTTACTTTTGGGGAGAAAGGTGGCTCTCTAGCAAGGCAACAAAAATTGTTTAACAGATAGATGGATTGATTGATGGATGGATGGATGGATGGATGGATGGGATTGTCTGGCTGGTTGACTGGCCGGCTAGCTGACTAGCTGACTGGCTGGCTGGCTGGCTGGATATATAGATAGATAGATAGATAGATAGATAGATAGATAGATAGATAGATAGATAGATAGATAGATACGTACGTACCTACGTACACACATACATACATACATACATACATACATACATACATTCATACATACATACTTACATCCATACATGCATACATACATTCATAGAAAATGTTTATTTATGGTCATGTAACACAAAAATGAACACAAGCTACATAGCTCTTGCCACCGATTTATCATAGATATACACCCTCATAAAGTGACATACGAGACAACAACAACAACAACAACAACAAAACACAAATACACTGTAAAACAAAGGGCTAAAAGTCAAGTTAACCTAGGTATTCGTAAAATAATTGGATGAAATATTCACATGAACAATTTCACATGGGACCATTCTATTTGTAGATTGCCTAGCAGAATTAGCGAAGGTCTGCAGTCCAGGGGTTGAAACTGTTCCCTACTTTAGCACCCTGATATTAAATGGATCTAGAGTGTAGACCATATTTTGTAGTATTACAGGATGGGACTACAAGTTGGGTGTTATCACGCAGGTTGTGTGTGTTGTGTTTCAGTGGAGATCTTTGATTGGACGAGATTTTCCATTTATGGCCTTCAACTACTTTAATAGCAAGAGCGACTGGTTTTAAGGGTAGGACGATTTGCTGCCTTAAATTTAACTTCCACTTTGTGGGAAAAGGATATTTATGCTAAAACAATAATGTACAGTCAATATGATAGTGGTTTCATCCAGTGTGTAAACGCAGGATGAAAGAGGTAGACGCCAAGTATCGCAGACAAGTATGGAGGACTGGTCATTATTTGTGGCACTTCTCATAATGCCCGATAAAGGGATCAATGATAATAAGTTTGGCTTTCTTAAAGGTAAAAACTGCAATTTTGGAAGCGCCTTATTGGATGGTTTAGTGGCATACTACACTCATAATATATCTTTAGTGTCTGTTTGTAGTCTCGATGCTGAAAAGTACATGTACTATAACAGTATGGCACGAGGGCTTGATTGTCTGCTTGATAACAATTTCAATGAATGCTTTTCTACATAGAGTACTAAGGACGTGATGAAAATGTAAAGTGGAATAACTGTTTGAATGATAAGTTTCTAGTCAAACATAGAACTCATCTTCGTATAAGTTGAAAATTAGTTTAAATGTTATTAGACCGCAACAATATAGACAATAGCTTACAGATTGATGATGTATATCCGGATGATGTCACTTGTTTATCTAAGGTTTCGGGCCTGCGACGGCTGATCAACAAATATGTAGCATGTTCTTCCCTAAAGACTTTTTAAAGCTTGGTATAAACAACACTAAGTGTATGATCCATAGTTTTGGAACAGCCGCTATTTTGGTATCTGGGTGGCTGACTGTCACATAATGTCTTAGGACTTTTTTCGCCAAGCGTAATGATTTCATCAAGCATTTCAAGAAGCCTAAAGGCATACGTTAAGTTTTTACAGCCTTGTTGGTCTTGGTCTCTGCAATACAAGATTTTAAACAGATGACAAAGTTTGCCTCTATGTTTACCGCCCCTGACTTTTCATGTGAAGCCCTATCACTTAAAAGTAATCCTTGGCACCGTTGGAACCATGCCAAGATACTCCGGAAAGCAGATTATGGACATCGAAAGGCCATCCCATAATTCTAAACTACAGCAAGCCATATATATCACACCCATTTTACAAGTATATTTATTGGCAGCTTTGCTTAGTTCAATGTATTTTATCACCCAGTAAAGAAACAGTAATGCGTTCTGTTTGAATCTCACAGTCGAATAAGGAAGTTGTGGATAGCGATTACGAGATATATTACAACTTGCGCCATCGCGATCGCTTTCTCCAGTTATGCGCCAAGGTTTAACACTATAAGCGAAGGAGATTATTAATTAGTCAATGGTTTACAGTGGACTACAGCAGATATCACGAAGGAAACTG
The DNA here is from genome assembly GCA_964020975.1 of Hermodice carunculata. NCBI lineage: Eukaryota > Metazoa > Annelida > Polychaeta > Eunicida > Amphinomidae > Hermodice > Hermodice carunculata. The sequence continues at coordinate 66,293,466 of OZ026629.1, forward strand.
CATTCCACGATGCGATAGCTGTGTGGAATATAGCTTCCTGAGTGTGAGCTATATGCTGTAGTCCACTCCAAACCATTGACTGATGATTGACTCCCATTTTTGGTTTATCTTAAAGCAGACAATGAAACAAGCAACCCTGTGTTTTGGAGGGTGCTTCCCATGATGCGCCCCAGCGGCTAGTAAATTCGCTATTTTCTTGTCTTTTGACAGGGGGAGCGCGCTTTGCATTATGGGAGCAGTCATTCACTATAGTAGCTATCTTCAACGGGTAGCATTGAATATAGCGATGGGAAGTCCAGACCATAAAGTGCGATGTATAGTGAATCGCCCGCAACCAATCAGATGCCAAGATATTTACCAAAAATGGGATGGAGAAGTTACTGTTTTGTCCTGTGTGACTTGTACATACATACTGTGTGTCTCCATGTTCTGGGGAACCCATGTATTAGTCATCTCGATGTACTATAGGACTATCCAAATTAAATAAATACGTTTACACTGAATAAGATATTATCAACTCATTGAATTTTCCGACTCACAATGAGAACTATATCAAGCCATGTCGGGGAGATCATTGTTGAACAAAACGTCTTGATCACTCGTGCTTTTTAGCGGTTTCCCTCGGGGCGGAAAGGATCTCTCCGTCGCTTTGTTCCATGGCGAGTCTTCGGATCGACCTGCCTCGCTTGGAGGCAGTGCCCATAAAAGTGTGTCCCGTTTCTTTCGATCATCGGACAAAAAATGTTTGTTTTTATTTCTACATCGTATTATCATAGATCCACCATATTTGATAAACCTCTTGCTTTTACGGGACTATATGGCCAAACTTTGGTCCCCATTTGGGTTTGGCTAGACTCTGTTGCCTGCCCCAAAGCCAGGAAGTACATGGTCTGCTCCCGCCCCGCTGACGCCTTGTAAATTTGTTTATAATTGTGACAGAAATTAACTGTTGCTGATCATATATTTTTCTTATCCGCCGTAATATAAATGAATTTATCTCTTCGTAATTTTTGGAACTGCCCTAAGCCATTATTTAACTGTAGATGCACTTGTTGGTACTTTCCCCATTCCCGTGGGTTTTAAAATCATCATCATCATTGCAATACCAATGGACGAGCCTCATGTGTGAGTTAATCTAAAGGTAAACATGTGACCGAGTTATTCGCAAAAGGAATTGTAATATTATCCACTCGGTAGTTTAAACGTACTGTTAGCAATTGAAGCAACTACCAACATCAGGCTTCAAAGAAAGGACTACTGACACAGATGAGACTGCACTTGCTGAATAAACACATCTATACTAAATGGAATTTTAAATAGAATTTAGTGCTAATGTAGATATCTTCTACATTAAACTCCCATATTTTCCCAATATGTAATGGTAGACTACAAACTATGAAATGGCATTACTCCATGATGCTGAACAAATATTGGGAAACATACGAAGACTGTATAGCGTTTAATCAACTAAATCCTGGAATCAGTGCAATGGACGCGTTCCAGGTAACCTTACGCAGATTAACACTTCTCCCCTTCAGCTGGCTAAACTCACCCGGTAGCTAAGTATCGTCTACTTCATTATTTTGTACTAATATCATCATCAATGAAAAATGATTTGCAGATGGAGCCCAACAAGATAGCATGCCCAACAGCTTTCCTTGACGAGGCTAGCGCTCAATCCACCCCAAGAAAACTTGATTTCTAAAGGTAAAAGTTATGCACAGACAATGTCCGCTCATCAATGACAAACTTTGTGAACAAAAATTGACTTAAATCCGGCACAGCTTGAACTCCCAATACGCACTGTGCTAATTTAAAGCCACCCTTTCTAATGGATCTCAGATGACGGGACCAGCATACTTCAGGAAGAAATAACTGACCTTCCAAAGACCCATACTTGTAAACCAAACAGTACACCATACCACGTCGGGTCGTTGTTTACAAAATCCTTATCACACTCTTCCATGGCATGTCAACTTAATTTGTTGGGCAAACCAAACAGCAAAGTATTTTATTCTCTCATCACGCCCAGACAATCGATTTTTATCATCGCTTAAAATGATCCGAATGTAGATTTATGTTCTGTTTGGTATATCACTCTCTGAAACTGTGATGCAGTTACTTGATCCAGTATGGGTACATCTTAAACACCATTTCCTGTTCAGAGGAGTTCCAAGGCACACCAAACATGTCAGAGCGTCACACTCACGATGGTGTAACTGTCGGTACGGGTTACAAAAGTTTCGTCGATGCGATACACTTGATCAAAGGATTCACGACCAAGATTTCTTTCTATATTCTCAGGGAGCCAGATATAAGTGGCGCCAGGTTGCTCTTGTTTTCTTCATTTGTTAAAGAAAATATCGGGTTCATTGTCTATGCCATTTAGTGACTATTCATGCAAGCCTTTGGAAATATTCAAAGGTAAATATGTGATGTAAAGTCCATCTCTCCTCAAAGCTAGAAAGACTAGGAATAATGTCTTCAACCGCGGAGTTATAAACTAGGCAAAATTAATAACCCTCTCCTTAAATAATATGATGGTGTACCCATACTTTTTTAGGTAATTTAAAGATACGCACATGTATGTGTAGCATAATCCTTTGATTACATCATGTGTAAAGATGAGCAGAGTTGGAGCCCATGCTTGACTGCACATGGGCTGAATGTGACACAAAGTCAAAAAGTGCACTTCGCAGAAAGGATCATGTGTGGTCTTTCCTGTCCCTGTTAGGACCCTCCTGACCATTGATTTTTCTCACCATACCTGTGTAATGTGGCCAGAAACTGTGCCAATCATGGGTATAAAGGCATGGGTTTTTTTCTGTCAGTTATGCATTCGCCATCACTGGTCAAACTGTGAACATCACCATGCTAAGGCTATCCAAAATGGACAGAGCAAGAGCCATAGGTCGCATTGAAGCCGGTGAAAGTTGCAGAGCTGTTGCACGGGTAATGGGTGTGAACCACAAATCCATCAATGAGTTGTTGAAAAAATACCGAAACACAAATGATGTTGCAGATTTACCATGCCCGGGAAGGCCAAAGCTGACCACCAGGCAACAAGACCGTTTCATCGTCAATGCAGCACTGAGGATTAGGAGCCGCACAGGTCCTGATATTCAGAGCCAGCTGGAGAGAGCCAATCCTCACCAAAGATGCATGTCCACCCAGACTGTTCGTAACAGACTGCATGCTGCTGGTTTAAGGTCCCGGAGCATGGTGAAAAAGCCACTTCTTACCCCACGTCACAAGGTTGCTCGGTTGCAATGGACAAGAGAACATGTCCGTTCAACACATGCAAGATGGAGCAATGTTCTCTTCACTGATGAGTGTCGCTTTTCCCTCCACAGAAGTGATGGATGTGTTCGTGCATGGAGACGGTGAGGGGAGAGACACGCTGGTTGTTGTGTTCAGCCCACAGTTGCATACGGAGGGGGCAGCATCATGGTCTGGGCGGGCATCTCTGCTAATGGCAAGACAGACCTCGTCATCATGGAAGGAACAATGCCAAGCAGACGGTATATAACGGATGTCCTGGAACCCCATGTTATTCCATATGCAGGTGATATTGGAGACAACTTCATGCTGATGCACGACAATGCCAGGCCACATGTTTCAGCTGTGGTTCGTGATTACCTGGATAGTGAGAGTGTTGAGGTGATGGAATGGCCAGCATGCTCACCTGACCTCAACCCGATTGAGCACCTGTGGAGCCATATGAAAAGAAATGTGTACCAGAAGATGGGTCCTAACACACACTTTGCAGATCTACGGCGTTATCTTCTGGAGGAGTGGGACAGTATACCTCAGGCACTTGTGAGAAAGCTCATCTACAGCATGCGAAAACGCTGCCAACAGTGCATTGACAACCATGGTGGCTACACATCCTATGGAATGGACATTTAAAGGTGCTTTATGTGACACAGTGATGAGTCAATTTCTGCTCTATTGAACTCAGAAAATGCCTTAACTTTCAGTACAGTCTGTGATAACTTTTGATGCAACCAAGCACCATCTGTGATAACTTCTGATGGGACTCTGCACTCAGTTCATATGCATGTTTGAGCGCTCTACAGGTACTCTTGCGAACTTGTGATTCAGACTTTGTCTGCCTATTGACACTGTGCAATGAAGCGTAACTTCATTTGATCCGAATTTCCTCTACAGATCTACTCTAAAGTATATACAGAATAAAAGAAACATTGAATATATTCAAAATGTGTGTGTGTGTGTTTTTTATATAAGAATTGCTTTTATTGGAGGGTTATTAATTTTGCCTAGTTTAGTAGACCTGTGAAATGCCGTTTTGCCGGACCACGTTTAAATGGGAATCTCGGTTCATGCTGAACAATAGTTTGGGCGATTGGGCTACAGAATTTACACATTTCCGGTACATAGGCAATAACTTTGGACAACTCTTGTGTACACTCTGGGGAACAATGACTCAATTGCTGTGCAAAAAGGGTGAGGTAAAAAAAAACTGCTATTCATCGTTACAGGGTGTTAAGCCCCGTACATTGACAGGGAGTACCGAACTGTTTACTGAACGATAATTCGAAGACATATGATACAGAGTCCCGGATATCTCTGTCCCCGAGATCAGCGAGTAGCACTGTCTACACAGATTCATGGGGATGCGTTACGGCACATGATTCTTTTCTTCTGAAAAAACACATTCCCCAGAGACAAATTGATTTCTTGAAACTAAATTTACTACGACAGCAGTTTGATTTTTCACCATTGATGTAATTCATTTTGTGATAATACATACCGAAAGACAATAGTCTGCTTCGGAATTTGAACCAATCAAACTGTATAGCAATACATTCACAGTACATTGTTACCCAAGGCATTGTTGATTTTGTGATTAAGATTTAGTAGACCTTCCGTCATATGTATTGATTTCCTGGCTGAGGATGAAACTACGGGAAATTAGAGTCCGCCGACACAGATGAAGTTGTAGAAGTGTCATGAAGCTAAGTGTCACTACCTATTGATCTCTGTTATATTTCTGGGTAAATGGTACCAAAAATAAACACAGAACAACAAGAAAAGACAAGAAACGTAGACACTGTATAATAAATGGTCCAAACTGCCAAGATACGCAAACGAATTATCTGAAATACCTCCATAAATATGGAGCAAATATGAATATGGAAACATCACGGGTTTTTTCTTTTCTTTGTTTTCTTTCCTTTAAACACATCATGTACAGGGGAATTAAACGTCATTTGTAGTGCTTTCATCTGACGGTACTGTGTATATTAAATAGACAAATGGCAAACCTGATGAGACATGCATTTTACATGTAACACACTTTTGCAGTGCAATAACTTTTACCTTTCTGATGGGTCTCCCCCTCCATTTGCCGAAAAATTTCAAAATTACAAAATATACATTTCATTAATATTTATAACATTCAGAGGCAATCGTTTGCCATGCTAAGTTTGTTTGTTTTCACGGGGAAATGATTTTTTTTATACGAAAATACTTTCATTGCATTATTTTAATGAACTTTCCGTTTGAGTTCCTTGTGGTCACGACTGTTAACTGCTGTATTGATTATTAACCATTTTGATTACAGTTGTGTATCACATATGCTGATTTATTGATGTGTATCCACTGGTTAGGATGGGTCCCAATGCCGTGTTTCATGACATACAATGTCTGCACAGGACACGACAAAATATCACTTTGCTCCTAGATAATGGTAACTCTGCTTAATCAGTACCAAAAATGGCGGATATTTTTTTCATAAAACTTAGATGCCAGAAAGTCCAATACAAGAAAAAGCAAATTTTGGGCTGCGTCTATCAATATCTTTGAGTACATGTCGTGTTTCCTAATCTCATTAGCAGTACCCTACCGGGGACTATACGTTTGCAAAGTGGCCTTCCGCCCGTTCATCTGTCCGTCCGTCCTTCGTTCAAAGCTCATCCGAGTTGCATTTTTATACCGTAACACCTACAGGTACCAAATTTGGTGCGTGGATACTTACTGAAGTAAGGGTGTCGCGCACCAAAATTGGGTCACTATGACTTTTGACTTTTACCTTTGACCCCCTTAAAGTTTTAGCTTATCCTGGTCATATTTTATATACCATCAAACCTGTATATATATATACATATATATATATATATATATATATATATATATATATATATATATATATATATATATGTGTGTGTGTGTGTGTGTGTGTGTGTGTGTGTGTGTGTGTGTGTGTGTGTGTGTGTGTGCGTATGTATATGTATATGTATAAGCTTTATTTACAGAGGGTAACCCAGTTAGTGTCAGATACACTTATCTCCCCCTGGGCCATCTAATGGATACAGGTCACAATATTTACATGAAGCAGCTGTCCAGTAGGCTGCTTGCTTATGGAAGCGTTTAACTTTCTGTAAGAGGTCTTTTGGACAGTTTCCCCATATGGTACAGCACAGTGGGGAGCACATAGGCATTAATATACACCCATCTGACATGAAAAGGCAAGCAATGGCGTATTCTGCGGAAGTTACTCAGTGCAATTGCTAGTTTTGTACAAAGCAATTTAATATGCACATCCTGAGACAAGTTTTTGATTATATGTAGTCCAACAACTTTATGACTGTCCACATTATCCATAAGAGCTGAATTTATGGATACCTTGAGGTTCTGGTTGATGGTTTGGACACGTTTTGTCCCCTAGTGACATACATGGCTTTACATTTTGCTTCATTGAGAAGCATTCTATTTTATGGACACCACAGAACAGCCCTTTCAGGATTGGCATTCAGGTGATTTTCTACCTGAGGTCCAGATTTGCCGATGGTGTGTATGGTTGTATCGTCGGCATACACGCTGATTTTTGTATCATTTATATGCCAAGGAAGATCGTTGACGTAAATCAAAAACAGCAATGGGCCAATTATTGATCCTTTGGGGACTGCATATTTCATTTGAACAGGTTCAGTCAGTTTTTCATTAATGCACACACGTTTAGATCTCTCAGATATATAAGATTTCGACCATTGGACTGTGCTTGCTTAGCAGCGGCGACTTTCCAATTTTTGTAACAGGATGTCATGATGAACTTCATCAAAAGCTTTGGGTAAGTCTGGCAAAAAAGTTTCAACTACATGGTCATCGTCCAAGGCTTTATGCCACTTGTCCAACAAATTGTGCAGACTTGTTTCACAAGAGTGGCAAGCCCGGAACCCTCATTGGCAGACACAGAGTAAACTATGGTGCACAGGAAGATCATAAAAATGATTGTGAATATGTCTTGCCAAGATTTTTTATAACACACTTAGGACTGAGATTGGTTGAGAGTTACTTACATCAGCTGGGACTCCATTTTAAAAGATTGCTGACACTCGAGCCACTTTCAATTCTTCAAGGAAAGTGTTGGTCCTCATGCTGAGGTTCAATACATTTGCCAATGGGCCAGCAAGAGAGAGAGCGGTACAAACTGAAGGAAATTGGCATGAATGCCATCCAACCCAGCTGACTTTTTCGGGTTCAGTTTCTTTTTAGTTGTAAATACATCTGAGACAGACAACTACGGCATGTCAAAGTGTACATTTGCTGGGACTTTCGCATTTATCTTAGTTTCTGCTTTGCTGACCAGCTCTTGTGAATATGGACGTGGATTTGTTCAATATCATGTGTGCCACAGATCCAAAATGCTTATTGAAGTGATCGGCTTAATTCTTAGAATCTGACAAATTAATCACCAACTTTGAGGGTGCCAGCGGTACCAGACCTAGATTTACCATGTGGCTTTTTCAGGCACTTCCACAACTTGTTTGGATCCCTCACATTTTTCTGCACTTTGCACGAATAGTACTCTTTTTTGAGCTCTCGTAAGTTCGGAAACTTTGTTTCTCCACTTTTGTAGGCCTGATGATCACCAATCACCTTACATTATTCCAACATTTTCATTGCTTCAATCACAGTCTCGTCCATCCATTCAGGTTGCCGAAGAAACCTGACACGATGAGTTCTAAGAGGAGCCTTAGTGTTCAGAACTTTGAGGTACTCATTTATAAATATGTCGAGTGCTTTGTTTGGGCAATGTGGCTGGTACAGTTTATTTCAGTTGATAGCTGCCATATCCCTTGAGAAAGCTTGAGTATTAAACTTTTTAGGGCACCAATAAGTTATAGTTGTGTGCCCAAGGTCATCCTTGGGGGGTTTTTTGTGTTTTTTTTTCAAAACCATGCATATCGGATAATGGTCAGTGAGACCTTTTTTTCGGTACTGTAACCTCACTTGCTGAAGTAGTGCTGGATGCGTGTATGCAATCAATCAGGGTGGCGGAGCTACTTAAGTGGGTTCACATACTAACTGATTTAGCTGAAATGAAAATATACAGTCAGTCCGGTTGCTAAAAACAGGGGCTTGTTGCAGAGTAATATTAAAGTCGCCCAACAGGTAGAAGTCTTTGTTTTCAGTATATACCTTGTGTAACTGATCTTCAAGGTCTGAAACCCATCCATGCTTCGTACCAGGTGGTCTATCGACAAACCCAGTAAAAGGGGGTTTGAGTGTTCTTCGTTTATTTCAACCCACACTGACTCCACAGATTTACTGGATATCTTCTGTCTGAATAAATAGGATCTTAGTAGATATATAGGACAGTATTCTTCCACCTATCTTGCAGAGTTGTTCCCTTCGAATCGAGTAGTAACCATCAACTGCTATTCATTATTGGAAATGTCTTTGCTGGGGAATGTTACAGTAACATCAAGGACATCACGCTCATTTATGGTAGTCTTAAGTTCATCCAGTTTTGGCAACATATGACAGACACATTCAGGTGGGCAATTTTCAAACCTTCGTTTATCAAGTTGAAGAATTTGATGGCCATTGTAAAATCGGGCCACCCTTAACTGTGTCAGAGGATATCAGACTTTCAAATTCTGGTAATTGTGAATTAAACAACTGTAGGACTCATTGTCCACATGACTGATACATTTGCACATGTAATGATTGGGTGGGACGACACACTGGCAGTGAGAGGACAGCATGGGATTCACTTGGCGCAGTATTCCACGAACCATGGGGCGATTATTAGCTTGAGAAAAAGTCGGGAGAGGGATGTCGACATGCTGAAGGCTGGTATCAAGACTTGCCGTAAGATCCCAGGATACCGGGACCACAGCTGATAGACAACGCCATGGAAACCCAAGGGAAACCACAAACGCTCAAGACAGGATGTCGCACATCTGCAAAGGAACCGTACCAGCCACCAGAACCGCTATGCGTCTGATCCATATAGTACCACAAAATGATCTTGGTTTTCTGGGATTCTTTATTATATTGGTCAAATAAAAGCACAGTTCCGAATGGTGCACTAGAGCCAATCCCGCCTTTGGTATAATCAAATGCGCTTGTGAGTATAAGGCTTCTTTTGACGCTGTATTGAGGCCTCATTATTGCTTTAGTGCCCAGTGACTTAGAATGAGGTACGTATGTCTGGAGTGTTCAACTAGAAGAATCTCGTGGCACTGGAGTCGCTTCAAAGAACCGCAACCATATACATATAAGGGTCCCCATTCTCTGAATCTTAGGAATACCGCCTTGCAACATGGAACTTGCTTCCGTTGTCATACATGTACAGATGTTTGCCACCAGACAGAGTTTTCTTGCACAAATGTTTACATTGTCATTTCAGTGTATATTTTCACGATTTGATTCCCATACAACCAAACTCAAGAAGTTTACGTAACTCTCACAATAATCCCCCAATTAAAGTTACTCCTTGTGACTTCAAAACCTTCTGTCAATCATTTGTGAATCGTATAATTTACACTTGGAACCTCTTCCCAAATCCGTGATTTGCTTCCAGTTAATATCTTAAAGCATAAACTAGATTTAAATTAAACAGTTAAATTTCTAAATCTCCCCAATTAACATTAATTCTAAGACTGTGAGTTTGGTCATATATTCATTCAGTACGCCTTTACTATAAACCTTTAGAAGGAAATTGAAATTGCATTTCTGTCTAAAATACTTGTGAAGATCTTTAACATTCAAATTTTAAAGTGTTCCTAATATGCATAAATTAAAGGTCTGCGGCTTGCGTGATATAGCATTTAGAGGTGCTATGATCACAAACATAAAGGCACGTGTTAGAATGTTGAGCTTGGCTCTTATATTTAGAAAGATACGAGAGATTGAAAATTGTAATTGCATATAATTTGCATAATTTGAAATATTTTAGTGTTCCATATCAGCTAAAATCTACATTTACATGGCTATGGTCGTGCCCACTTTGGAGTAAGTATTATAGTTTCCGAGAAGACTCCGGACAAATTTTTGTTCCCGGCTGTCCCTAAGTTACATTGTCAACCATTTGTCCACAAACTTTGAATCTTCTGTCACTAATATCATATCGTGAATCATCTATCGCACGTCAAAAACATTAAGTAACCCCTTTACTAAAAATCCTCTGAAGCTTCCAATTTCAATTACAATGTTCATATTTACATGAAAAAATGGATATAATTTACCGATGTAAATACATATACTTATAGAAAAACAGCGGTCGGCACAGGCTGCATTTTCATGATGATGCGAAACGACCCTAGATGCCTTGAACCAACTGCCCTCTCTACTCATTCAGCGAAATGAACAATTGAACGAACGAAAGAAAGAGCAAGCGAGAGAACAACAAATGAATGAATAATTTATAAGTTCTGTTTGAGATTTAAAGAATAGACTGGAAATTTAAGATGGCTAAGATATCATGGAAGAATGTGGGTGACCGTATTTCTGTCAAGGTCACAGAAGCTGTGCGCATGTATATATTGGGGCACCATGCTTTGCTTCAAGAACAAGTAAAGCTCGGGCATTGATATTTGCCCCGAAGAAGCGCCCCATAAATATTTCATGTATATGTCATTTGAGGTTAGCCTTGGCTCATTTTCAAGGTCAGGAAAGCAGCGAATTATATTGTTTAGTGCATCTTCCTTACATTTTTCAAGAACCACTACAGTGGACACTGATATTTGTACCACGGAAGCATCATACTACATTTTATGCATAAATTTATTTTGAGTGACTTTAACCTATTTTTAAGATCACAGGTGGAACAAATGCATGCTCGTTTTTGTAGCAACCCCGTTAATATTTGTCCTGTCACCAACGGTTATAAACAGGGCACATAAGGTAGTATGAAAAGGGTTGTTTCTCCTAATTGTACTTGGTATCTGGTTAAGAAAAAGTATATTCTGATTGCATTTTCTTAACTTTCAAATTAAAGACTTTCATTCTTTTCTGACTTGCCCTGCAAATTTTGCAGTTATTATACAAGATTGGCTGGATTTACTCAATGTCAAAATATTATTCAAATTTGACAGTATTTCTCAATTGTCACAAACCTGACCCATTATGTTGAAGTGACTCAGAGTTGGCCGCAAAATAGAGTTTAATTGTTTGGAGACTTTCAAAGTAAGGAGCAGGTGTTATCATGGGGTTTGTTTTACATTTCTGGTGCAGGATGTCTATTGTTGCAGTACTTGTTAGGATTTGCCTCGGTGTGTACAGGTGGTCTAGCTGCAACTGTTTATTTTACAATGACTGGGACTGATTATAATGCCCCAGTTTATTTTTATTTCCGTTATACACTGTCATGTGGTTTACCTCAGATAAGGTATCCAGCTAGAAAGAGTACGTACTGCTCCAGGGGTTAGTCAAATTGCTTGTGTCTGAACTTGTACTTTGTTATAAATGACTTGTAACGAGGGTGGCAGGAACTGACCAAGATATTCCTTGGTGGACGATATTTTCCCCTGCCTTTTGATCATGGTGTACTTTGCCGCTTGCGTAAGTTGTCACATGCACAGTCAAGTTTGACTGCTTCCTCGTGTATTTTTCACTTACCGATATGGCATTAGGATGAGCAGGTGGTGGAAGCAAAAATGACAGATTTAAGTTAGTTGGGCAGTATTCCAACTCAACAGTGAATTTTTCAGAGGAGTATGTGTCACAATGACGTAGAGTGCACGCTACAAGAAACCTATTGCATGTAAAAAAGCAATACATTTTTGAAATTTAATTCACTTATTTTTTCACGTTTCGTGCCTGGCATGGGCACTGATTAAGTGTTGTAAATTGAGTCATGTACATCAACTTACATGATCCGACAGTGATATCATGCTAGATATGGCAGACGACTTGGAGAGTTTTAGAAATACACGTCTGTACTATTTCAAGTCCTGTGGTAATCTGCACAGATGTTGCTGTAACAATACCTTAGTTTGGGCAGTTTAGGGGAAGGTGTCAACAACAACTGTTTCTAAAACACACTCTCTGTAGGTCATGCTGCACTGCACAATACTAGCAATGCTATATTGTGTGAAAAGTGTTCATTATGTGATATAATCAACACTTTCAGCTCCCATTTCCTACCAACCATGTTATAAACAAATTTAGTAACTATATTTGTTTTGACAGGTATTGTTCATTCATAATAATGAAGTTCTGCATTTACAAGCAAAACCTCATGTATTCAGCCAATTTATCATTTGCCAGGTTCATATTTATTCATTATTATGTGGGTTGTCTTTGCTGAATATTTAGCTTAGACAAGGAGCCGCTACTCAGACAAACGTGTAAGGGTATAGGCTCCGAAACATGTTCTGAGTAGTTTCCCGCTGAAGACCCTTTAATTCATTTGGACTAACACAGCCTATGTCAAAATTCTACAGAGGGACGTTGGCAATATGAACAATAGTACTCTCATTCTCGGATCCGCCAACGCGTCATAAGCTGCTTATCAGCTGACTGCGGTTGTTATGCAAATTAGCGGACCCTGTGAAAACACGTTCCACATCGCATATAGTCCCATGTAAAATTACACATTTTTATCCAAAATTATATCCGTGTTGTCGACCGCAAATCAACAAAATAACTCTGAAGGCAGCATCATTTTGCTACTGATAAAAAATTGGAGGGATTTTGACGATCATAACTTGGGGTTTTAGCGCTGGTTTTCGGGTAACGCTTAGCATACATTGAATGGGTATCCACTGACGCTTTCAGGGAGATTCACCGAGTAACGCGGGCATGTAAACTAAGATTCCCGTATGTGCGGATCCGAGAATATGTATATAGGTTATACAGTGACAGGTTAGCTTATGGAGAGTAAAGAGTTCGAACTGTGTAATAGGTTAATGACTTCCAGGAAGTGGTTCTGGACAAAAAGACACAAATGCAATTCATATGTACACCCATCCCGGTGACCGTTTGTATGTGCGCCCCTATTGAGTGAATACTGTGCTCTTATGTGTGTGAAATACCGTACAGGGGTGAAGGAAAAGATTAAGGATAAACAATGTGTTGCCGGGAGTGCTGATAACAGGATTTTGGCGAAATTCGTCCCGGGTACACGTCAAGACCTTTTAATGTGTTCAATAGGTGGTGCTAAGTCTTATTGCTTTTGCTTTTGTTTGTTTGTTTGTTTGTTTGTTTGTTTGATACAGTTCTTTGTGTTGTCCTAATTTTCGAATTCTCCAAACCAACAGATGGATTCTCTTCAGACTTGGTAAGAATGTTACATGATTTCATCTTTACTTTTTGACCAGGAGTTTCTCCTGTTGTTTTCTCACTTTCAAAAGGTTTTTGGGTGATCAGTAAGTTGGCATGGTTTAATATGGATTCTCTTCAGACTTGGTAAGAATGTTTCGTGATTTCATCTTTACTTTTTGACCAGGAGTTTCTCCTGTTGTTTTCTCACTTTCAAAAGGTTTTTGGGTGATCAGTAAGTTGGCATGGTTTAATATGGATTCTCTTCAGACTTGGTAAGAATGTTTCATGATTTCATCTTTACTTTTTTGACTAGGAGTCTCTGCTGTTGTTTTCTCACTTTCAACAAATTTTTGTGTGATCAGTAAGTTGGCATGGTTTAATATGGATTCTCTTCAGACTTGGTAAGAATGTTACATGATTTCATCTTTACTTTTTTGACCAGGAGTTTCTGCTGTTGTTTTCTCACTTTCAAAAGATTTTTGGGTGATCAGTACGTGGTAAGTTGGCATGGTTTAATATTATACGGAAAGAATCGGTATTTTTATTTTAAAAAATCATCAGGTTATCTTGGAAATTGGTGGGGACCTTTGTACCTTGTGTGAGTTGCCATCAGAGTAGCAGGTATTCATCAAGGAATTTTGGATATATAATTTTTTTTCGTTCATTTTTTTTCTTTTTTCTTTTAAAGTTTTTTTTACTATGACTGCGTGGCCAGTGGCTTTCAAACTGCATACTTTTCACAGACAACACAAATTTAAGCAAGTGAACAAGCTCAACGAAAATTCCCACAACATTTGAAGAAAATCTAACAAGCAGTATCCGAAAACCCGAAAATTACAAAAAGCACAAGCAAATCCACATCAAGCCGATATATATATATATATATATATATATATATATATATATATATATATATATATATATATATATATATATATATATATATATATGTACACCTTGAAATTGAAATTGTTAAAGAAAATAATGATTGTTTTTGGATTCGGTTGCTGAGATGTGAAGAAAAATATTTTGATACTGTCATGATACTGATGACACAATTGTTCCCGTGCAGTTTTAGCCAGGATATTAGGTGTTGAGAAAATGTTGCGGTTTTTTTTTGTTTTGTTTTTGTTTGTTTGTTTGTTTGTTTTTGTTTTTGTTTTTCTTTATTTTTTTGTTTTTGTTTTTTTTTCTTTGGTTATTTTCTTTTTGCTGTTCATCTGGTTTGTGCTTATGATATAAGTCCATGCCAATTAAAGAGATAGCTTCAGATTTCATTATGATCTAATATGCTAAATGACGTCAATGTGATGTGGTTAAGGCCTTGATACTGCAAACTGTTCTGGCAATCTTACAGGACAGTAACCTTGATATTGTTTGAAATGTCACATGACCACTTAAGTCTCTCCATGTAATGTCATATGAGCACAAGACTATCACAGTCCTCTAATTTAAATGGTGCGGTAACTTCATTAAAAAATAACAGCACTGCAAACAATTAACAATATTTGTGTGGTATTTTCAAACTGTGGTGGTACAAAATAATAATATAGAGACACTGATTCATGGTGGTCCAAATTTGATTTTTTTTTGTTCCTCTCTATATGTCACTGGATTTTTGAGAGAGGTGGTCATAATAAAAAAGAAAATAAATCACAGAACAGTTGACCATTTGAAATATAAAACCATATGCTGATTAACCATCGTTTTAAGTTGAAAACTGGTAAAATACCGTAGTCGTACTTATGAACATAGATAATCGCCAGAGTTCAATTTTGTGCATGGATTCTAACATAAAAAAAAAACTTGGGCTGCATAAATACACAAGAGATTTTGCAGTTATCGATTTCGTCGATGGAGGTCTCTCATGCAATAAAATCCTGTTCGCTAATTTGCACTTGGCATGCTCAGGTGCCAAATGCAACATGCTATCATTTCCTTGGACAAACGCAAAAGTTTACCAATTATGTTGATAGAATTTAGTAAATTTGAATTTGGAGCGCGACAAACTTATCCAATTTGGCAGAAAAAAAAATTGCCACCTTTTCCCACCATTTTGACGACATAAGCGACGAGTTGTAATCATTTTAAGGAAAGATGCTTCCATTTTCTTAGCACAATTGTTGACAGAATCTAAAAACTTTAAAGGTGATTCGTATTATTTTTGCAATCGTGGCAGAATTGAATATACACTTAGTGAATTTGTACTACATATTCGATTCTATGATTTTCTTTTCCAATCTCAACCACATAAGTATATGGGGTTTGCTTACGTTTCATGCATACACGAGCAAACTGAATACCCTTCTATCGGCCAGTGAGGAAAGCAATAGCATGTTTTAAACTTTATGAGAGGCAGCGGCCATGAATAATAAGTGGTTTACAAAGTATCCCTTCACTGATGCTACTCCTTCCTGTTTCAACTAAGTCTCCGTGTCCTGCTCTTCTTCTGTCTTGTAGCCGCTCTGTGTCTCAACACAGGTCTCCCCATGTAAATATAATTGGGTATTTGCAGAATGACTTATAATAATGTGAGTCATGGTGTGATGCTGTACACCAAATAAATAAATCCTCACAGTTTTTGCCAGCCGTCATCTCCTGTGAAGGTCAGATGTACCGGAATGACAATCTTGTTATCTTTAAATCCGGCTTAGTTATATAACATTCTTTTACTTCTTTCGATGTATGAGTCTTTTTCTGGTGCAATATGTATTCTCTTGTATGTATGATTTTCAGTAAATAAAAATACAGTCAAAAACAATACAATAACGTACGGCACTTTCCTTAAAGATGTTTATCGAGGTTTGTTTGTTTTTTTTGTGCGCCCAGATTTACCAGTAAAAGTATGCAAAATCAATAGAGCTCAGTATGTTGACGAACATCACATTAAATCATATTGTCGGATTTACTAAAGAAAGACAGAAGGACAGAAAGAAAGAAAAAAGAAAGCAAGAAAGATTCAACATTCAATTTCACTTTATTTGACCATATCAATACATAGGAAATGTAGACAATCGATATATTAACGAAGTCGGTCAAGGAGAGTCATGCTGGAACATTGAAGTGATGTTGTAGTCCCTAAACCACCTTGTTACATGGTATATTCTATGTACTTTTACAAAATAGAAAAGTATTGACTATATTTACATAACATTATGTGGCCAAGATAATTTTTACATGTCGATCTGATCGCTTTTTAGACAAATACATCATGTCTCCATGCTTCACATCAATCTTCTTTACTTATATGACAGTTTTGCACATAACAGGTACATTCATACCTGTTTAGAAAATAGATTTCATATATTTTGAAAAAAAATGCAGACTATGTGTGTTAATTTTTTCAGTGAACATCTGATCAGTGCTATTTAAAGGTTTCGGAATGTCAAAAATAATACTTTGTTGAGCAAATAAGCATCTTACTCGGTTAATGAACATATTGTATAGTTTCTTGTGTTGTAGTTATGTGTATCGTTATTTTCCGTGAAGGGAAGTGCTAATAATATATATGGAAGATGGCCATGTACAAACTTGTAATACAATTTAAGTCTGTTTAGTGTGAAAATCTCCATCAATTTGATTAATTTCAATCCCTTTAATATGGGTTCACTATTGGAATTAAATTTACTACAAGTAATGCATCTAACAGCATTTTTTTTTGTAGCTTTTCCATCTGAATGTGTTTAAAACCCCAAGTGAGTATACCATAATTTATATGTGGCAAAATAAGTGAATTATATATTGTTATAATGACATTTAAAGGGAGATAATATTTAAGTTTGTTTAAAATACCATTTACTCTTAGTATTTCTGTAGATATCTTATGGTTATGATCTCTCCATGTTAGCTTTTCAGCTAATGTTATCCCTGAAAAGTTAAAATTGTCTACATGTGTTGTTTATTTTGATTTCGGGTATATTTACTACTTTGCCGGTTTGATGGAAGACCATAAACCTGGATTTTTCAATATTTAAGGAAAGCTCATTTACTTGCCGCCAAGAATTAATACTATCAAGTTCTCTATTGATGATTATGTTGAAATTATTATCAACTAGGTCAAGACTGGTAGGAAGCGTGGTGTCATCTGCATATTGAGTAAAATGTAAAAGGTTGCTTGCATTTGAAATATCATTTATAGAAATAATGACAAGACGAGGGCCCAAAATGGGCCCTGAGGTACTGCAGTTGTGACTGGAAGTTTGTCAGAGTTTGTGCCATCGAAGTCAACATACTGTTTGACAAGTAACTCTCAATTAGATTTAAGGATAAGCCATTAACCCTGTAGTATTTTAGTTTGTTCAGCAGTATTTTGTGATTGAGTGTATCAAATGCTTTTGATAAATCAAGAATAATACTTATTGGAGTTTTACCATCATCCATATTTTTCAGAATATTATCAACTAGGTCTACTGCCGCTAATTCAGTTAACTGGCCTTGTCTGAATCCATATTGCCCTGGAAATCGCAGTTTAGAATCATCAAAGTACGGAAATAGTAGTTAAAGCATTATCTTTTCAAAATTCTTTGAGATTGCTGGTACTATTGATTTGATAAAATTATGTTATCATCCTTTTTGTACAGAGGAATTACTCTGGCTATTTTCAATTTTTCTGAAAAAAATATCAGTTTTTAAATTTTGGTTTATAACCATATGATATTGGCATAAGCAGTGCTACTTTTAGTTCTTTGAGAAGCTTAGTTCAGAGACCATAATGCTCTGGGCTAGTTTTGGGTTTCATTTCATCTATGACTTCTACTAGCTCCTTTGTTACTGATTTGAATTAAAAACTTCGTCGATGATTCTTTTTAAGTAATTTTCAAAAGTAAGCCAAGTTAGTTTTTTTTTTCATTTTCTTGGCAAGATCTGCACCTATATTCGTGAAAAGCACATTAAAGCTATTTGCAATGACTATTGTGTCATTTACAAACTCGTCATCATAAGAAAATATTCAGGAAAAGACTTTTTCTTTCTTGTTCTGTTTAGTGTGTCATTAATAGATGATCAAGTTTTCTTAATATTATTTTTGTATTTAGTGAAGATGAAGTCATAATAAAGCTTTTTTGTCATACGTATATTTTTCTTAAGCATACCACTGTACGTGGTAAGATTTCTCTTAATAATTTCGTATTCCTCTGTATCGGGTTTTGTTCTCCTTAAACTTTTAAATAAATTATCTTTGTACTTTATGGATATTAAAATGTCTTGTGTAATCAAATTATGTTTTCTATGTTTGTATTTGTTAAATCTTACAGTTTTAATGGGCATACGTGTATGTATAACGTTTTCAACAGTATCATGTATGATCTTTTAATGATTTGTATCTGGATTGCCATCTTCGCTGGTATCTTGCTTACAATCCAACTTTAATGATTTGAGATACGTGCGTGCATGTGTTATGGCTTCCTGAGAAGTGTTACAACATTTAACATATTTAGGGGGTCTATCCTTATGTTTGACGTCTAGACAAATAAAAAATGGTTGATGATCTGAAAACTTCTTCATGAGTATTCCTGAGGTATTTTGAAGAATAGTATCACTTATTTGACGGAAAAAAATACCGATTACTGTTCCGTTTTTATTTGAGAAACGTGTTGGTAAAGTGATTTGTGGGATAAATCTATATGAGATCATAGTTTCAAAAAATTCATTGAATGTGTTTTTTCATGCAGTTTCAATGAATTAACATTAAAATCACCACCTATAAGCACCTCATTGCTAAATCTGTTAAGAATATTAGGGATATTTGTCATAGCTTCATTAAACTTTCTCAGGTTTTCATTTCAATTTCTGGGAGGAATGTATATATTACCAAGGGTTACAGTTTTCTTCAAGCCATTCCCAGACACATAAATGAACTGGCCTTCCCATACCTGATGATTTTCATCAAGATCTACTCTTACTTTGGTTTTGTATTTCTCATTAATATAGATAATTAAGCCACCCTTATTACTACAGATTTTACCTTGCATTAGGCGATTATAACCTTCAAGTTCTAGTAGTGACATGTCACAATCTGTTGGTAGATGACACTCTTGCAGGCATATAGTACTAAACTCAAAGTTTCTCTCCCGCAATTCTTCTTCAAAAACTATTAGTTCATCAAATTTAGCGTGAACTGAGTCAATGTTTGTACTTAATACTGTAAAATGATTTTTCTTTGTTCCTATAAGTTGATCTAGATCGTTGAAGTACAAAGAGTGCTTTATTATGGATGTTGCTTTATTTTCTTCATGATCATGTAGGACATCTATCTGTAAAACGTTTAACAAAGAATTCCTTTCCAAACCATCATTAATGCGTTGCAGAAATGACAGTTTTGAGCCATCTGATTCAATATTAGCTACTGCCATGCTTTTGTCGACATATGATTGACTGTAAGAGTAATGATTTGACGTAAATATGGGAAACATAATGTCATATTGATCTGAGAAAAATAAAAGTGAAATAATGCAGTGTTCCAATTCAAACAACAAAGTGAAATTGAATACGGACAACCCGTCACACGAGTCATAAAAACGAGACCAATTACGAATCTGAGCACGAATTACCGAATCAACATGATTGAAACTTAAATCGCTGAATGCTTATAATAAAGTGTTTACCTTGGTATGTGACTGTATGAAGAAAGAACATAGTAAAAGGAGGAAAAAGTAAAAGAAAGTTTTTATGTGCCCATTTGATACCGAATCTCCGCGCCATCTTGGCGCAAGCTGTGCAAACCTGGTGGGAACTAATGGAACTATTTTCAACCATATTGTCCATTGTCCGCGGAAGCGGTGCTTTTTAGCAATTGTCTGGCGGAACTATTTTGCATACAGAAAGAAGGGAAGCGACATAAACATTTTAAAAGTAAAACGACTATGAAAAAAAAAATTGGCTTCACCAGGTCTACGCTTATTTCTTTGTGTATTTTACTGTGTCAAATCCTGGAATGAGTGTTTAGCTTTGCCACAGAGACCGGCTTGATATCAGTTCCGTCATGTCACTTGATAAAGACTGACCCATTTGCGGTTCAGGTGGATTTGATCAGTTTCTCTTGTCTGGCCTCACGTGAGAGATAGAAAAGTTCTGACTGAAGTTTGGTAAGGTCCTCGTTAATGAAAACGGAGGTAAAGCCTTTCGATGGAAGTTTTGTTAGAAACAGGAACAGTTTGCGTTTGTCCCAAACGTTGTCCATGCGAATAAGAACGGACATGCTCTTCTTTTTGTTCTGGTTTCCAATCCGCAGTGCGGTAAACTGGCCAAGTGTGAGATCTAATTTGGGAATAGACTCTGTAACTACTTGTTGGATATTTTCATCCTACTTTTCCTCTAAACCAGAGATCACTAGATTGTTTATTTGACCAGCTGTAATCATGTGTTGTTTGTTTTTTACTTTGCTGCGCTCACTCTGCAATGCGTGAATTGCTTCCTGTTAATTTGTTTCGAACCTGATCGTTCAACAATGCACAAGCGATCCTCCATGGGTTCAAGTCACAGTGGGCCTTAACCGTTGCAATTATTTCGGGAGAGATAGCATCTCTCAAAGCGTTTATTATAACTGGTTGATTTATAGCTCTCTGCACAGCTAGACCTATTTGTGTTGAAAAATTACGAACGTCGTCACAGCCATTTTTTCCATATCACTATCTCTCTTTCTTTTCTTGTCGCTGTTTTCAAAAGCTATTGAAGTTCTTGATTTGAGTTTCCCACTGGTAACCCTGTTTCTTCCGAAAAACCGAAAGAGCAGAGCTACGGAAAACTCCGTGTTGCCATCTTGGCGTATGAAGAAAGAAAGAAAGAAAGAAAGAAAGAAAGAAAGAAAGAAAGAAAGAAAGAAAGAAAGAAAGAAAGAAAGAAAGAAAGAAAGAAAGAAAGAAAGAAAGAAAGAAAGAAAGAAAGAAAGAAAGAAAGAAAGAAAGAAAGAAAGAAAGAAAGAAAGAAAGAAAGAAAGAAAGAAAGAAAGAAAGAAAGAAAGAAAGAAAGAAATGTATTTTTCAAAAAATTTAATTGATAATCTGGTGTTTGACATCGTGCCTGCAACTATATGTCCGAGTTCAATGAAATTAGACGAATTATGTTGTTATGGACTGTGCGTATTGGTTATAATACGTGGAGGCTTTGAATATTTTTGGATGGATTAATGCCTATGTGATTCTTTTGCTGTGAACTTGTCTATGGCTTTCTTGCTTATATATATATGTATATATATAGTATATATAGTTTGGAATATGGAACGCCGTTTTCCTTGTATAAAGTATTTGAGCAAATCATTAGATATTTGATGATGACATTAAATCGAATTTATGTTGTCATAAAATGCATTTGTTGTTATGTTGAAATACTCTTTTTTAATGATATCACTAAATGCATTTACTGTTATCATCAATTGTGTTTGATGATATCTTCAAAATGATTTCATGATAAGTCTAAATGGGAAATTATTTAGACATAAGCAAAACTCCATTTGATGATAACATTAAATCGATTTATTGTCAGGATTATAATTAGCCGTTATTTGGTCTTATGTTGAATTTTTTTTGTCATGATAATAGCGATTTAAATATATCAACACCGTTTCTCATTTTATTCAGCATTCATTTGAAAATACCGTCAAATATTTGATGATAACATTATATAGAATTCATGTTGTCATCAAATGCATTTATTGTTTTGTTGAAAAATTTTTTACACCACTTAATGCATTTCGAGTTATCATCAATTGCGTTTTATGATATCATCAAAACGATTTCATGATAAGCCTAAATGGGAAATTATTTAGACATGTTTGATGATAACATTAAATCGATTTATTGTTATGATTGAACAGACGTTGTTTAATTTAGTTAATGAAGAATATTTCAAAGGTTGAGAGGACCGGTTTAAAACCACCAGTTGCCTTTTTATGGGAGACTGCCTGTCTCAAGTCAGGAGTGAAATTTGTTTCTTCACATTGGTATTGGAAGATGAATGTTGATGCTTTTGTAACTCTGGAATCTCTTTGCTGTCATTGTTGGGTTTGGGATTGATGAATATCGGTCATGTTTTTCTGTACTATTTGGTCTTATGTTGTGTACATATCAGTAATTACTTCTGGAACTAAAAGAATGCACGTATCCTTTTTGGTGTGAATTGATCATAACGCCAAACATTAAGTGATAATACTAAATAATTGACGTTATGATCAAATAAACTGGAAGTGACATTGGTGAATTAATAAGACTAATTAGATAAGACTAGTTCTGTTGAATTACTTCCGTGTGACCTTTACTTCCAACTTTCGACACATGCACATGACTGTTCCGTGCCTTACAAGATTTTCAATGAATAGAGCTAAAAGCTCTATTCATTGGGGAGCATTACAACTTAACATGCAATCGAATTAAACTTATCATTAATTCTATATAGTGATAAGATTAATTATCTAGATATTTCAACATATGATGAAACTTGATATAACTAAATGCATATAGACATATGTTTAAATATACCATATTTATTCATAACAATATATCCATTTAGTGATATCATTAAATGCCATTGATGATATCATGAAATGCATTTTGTTTTATGATTAAATTAAAATAAAAAAACTTTTCCAAAATTTGACATATCTTTAAACACATTTCATGATAGGATCAAATCGAACTAAAGTTATCTTCAGATATTTCATGATAATGTTAAAATGAAATATTGAATGATAACATTAAATGCAATTGATTATATCATTAAATATTTGATATGTTCAAATACTAAATAAAAGCAGAAACAACATTCCATATATATATATATATATATATATATATATATATATATATATATATATATATATATATATATATATATATCCTGTGGTTCTATAACTTAAGTTAAATTGTTCTTGGTCAGTAATACTTCTTTTTAAAAAAAAAAAAGATGTTAAAATATAATTATATGAAATTGCAATATATGATTGCAGTTATGGGGGGGGAGGGGTCTTTGGCTTCTGCCCACGGTTTTGGATTGAGATCTACTAAAGTAGCGTTATCCTGTCTTCGTATGGATTTAACATTAATTAAAGTGGAACTGCAAGTTTGATATAAGGTTTGTTTGTTCAACATTTTGGTGTAAATCATTTTATGGGTGAATGTTGTAATTTCGACATATATTCATATTGCCTTTTTTCGGAGTTATGTTTGGAATGCGGATCTGAAATGATAAGCGTTTCTATATTGCCTTTTTGTTTCAGTAGGCTGCAAAAATAAGAAAAAACAAAACCAGACATCTTTCAAGTATATGTTTCCTTCTGACGTAATGTGTGCAACACAATGGCCACAGTTTCTGTAACAGCACTTGAAGAGAAGCGTTCGTTAAATTATACGCCATATTTAGTTTTGTGTATTGTCAGAAGATGGCGTGCTGGTCTGGTGGCTTCACAAAATATGCTATGACCTGGATCAATGTCAGAATGAGTAATAGGCAAGACACGCCACCTTCAGCTGTGGTGCTATTGTGCGCTGAACGTTGTCAGGGATGTAGGTCATGTGCAGGGAAATAAAAGATGACCTTTCAACGGGGGGAATGCAGTTTTAAACGTGAAAAATGGAGTTTCTAATGTTCATTTGTTCATCATGTTGTCGCTCGTTTGTCTGATTCATGGCCACAGGGAGTGGTTATATTTGGATGATTACGTACAAACTTATCTAATACTGTTTCATATATATCATGAAATCCTGCGCACGCACGATTCAGGTCAGGTCATCTACTACCATGAAAACTGAGCGGGACACAGGGCAGTGAATAATATATGCAAGTTAAATGCGATGTAACAACGACTGTGAAGCCAGTTGGATAAATGATAGTATGCAAAGTTGGTGAAAAAATACAGATCGTGGCACGAACTAATAACAAATCTGTATCATACCATATTTAAAGCAGCAAGTGAACTTCAAACAAATATTTACGTCAAAACAATATGACATAATTTAAGGTCATGTCAGTACAGCAAGCCACGTGACTACGTAGATCATATCAATGGCGGATATTCAGGTTGCATAATCTTTTGTTACGACAGACTCAAGTCTTGGGATACCTGATCAACTCATGGGTGTTAACGGGCCCTGAATGTTGAGCTTGGTGTCTTGGCAGCCAAATATAAGCCACGCATCATTGTAGGACCAATTGGAGGTTGGTAAGTAGGTTACAGTGTAGACACCACGCCACGGGTAATATGAGGCCATGTCATGCCAAGCGATTATCGGACAACCAACATGACCAGCTCTTGCATAATGCTGGTGTAATACCAATTTATCGCCAATTAGTGTCGTTATGCGGCCGCTTCCTCTGTGTTTAGGGTGTTTTGTACCGTTGTGAGGCATATAGCAAGCATTTGCTATGTTTCCTAACTCGTACATTTTCGCAATGTTTACAGGCTGGTCTAAGCTGATCGGTGTCGGTTTGATGAGCGCGGTTTAGTTAACGTTAGCACTATAGGCTGGCAGTGAAGTGTGCATGGGGTCTGTTTTTCAAACGACACAACGGGGGCAGAGAGTTTAATAAAATCTTAAAACAGTGGTTCATACTTGGTAATTGTATATGGTCCTTATGGATTGTGGATCGAAATTCCCACGTATGATCCGTTATTTTGCCTTGAACCAAACCGTATTTACAATAATGGAGGTTGACCTGAGATGATCTCACACAACTGTTGACAGTCTGTGCTCGCTGAACCAGGATTTACTGCACTCATATTAGCACAAAATAATCAATAAGACCTACCAAATATATAGTGTCCTATCTCATAAAACGGTGCCTACGTCATCGATATTTCGACATTTGATGCAAGCAGAGCAATGCCTGCGTATTGTTTTGTGCCGAATATGGTCATAAAATGTGAAAAAAAAGCATGATGTCACTTTGATACCAGTGAAGGGTTCCTTCTGAATTTGATGGATATGGGGTGCAGCTATAAATATACGCAGGTAGATCCACATAGAGCATTTACGACTGATTCTGAAAACTGTCGGTGTACCGTACTGCCAACCCCATTTAGGTACACTTCATGAATGTCATGCTCTCCGGCCTGCTTACTTGCCTGTAGTGAGTGAGTTCCGTTTGTGCAGAGGAGTAATTTTTTGTAAAGATGTTAGTTAGTCTTCCAAATTTCTTGCAAATTTTAGATCGATCTTTCAAAGAGAAAAAGTACATATTTACTATAAAGACAAGTATCTTTATTGCATTCATCCGTCTTCTTAATGGGTGTTACAAAAGCATGGCCTAGGCTACATCCAGATAGCACCATAGCTGCACAGAAAAAAAACAACAATGTTTACAAGAGTTGAAACAGGAAAAAAAACTTATTACAGTGAAAACTCATTATAATGACACCGTCTGTTCCCTTTAAATATGTCAGATAACTGAATAAGACAACAAAGAAAGTGAACTTCTGCCATTCAAAACTTGTGTCATAATAATAAATATGTCGGATATCTGAGTGTCGTTATAATGAAGTTTCACTGTATAACCTACGAAGTAACTTTGCTGAAGAGAATTCAATAATAATTCCCAGTGAAAATAGTGCAGTCTGTTGCCATTAATTGCACGCGATATGTTGCTGTTGGTCCCTTCAGGTCACGTTTCCACGTAGAGCTCCATCCTGTTATCTGGCACGTTATAATCATGATGGAATTCTTTCAAACATGTATATCACACGGCGTGTCATCTACCATACCTTGTGTATGCGAAGTTCAAACTGGCTAAATGATATGGTAATAGCTAATTTCGGGAAACGTGAAAATTAAAAAAAAATAAAATAAAAAAAAAAAAAGTCTTGCGAGGGTTGTATGGTGGTACAACCTCGGCCACTGCGCTTATGGACGGGGTTTTAAGACGACCGTCAGACCAGTTTAATAAAATATAAATGATGGAACACATGAAATTTGAAGAAGGATCTCAGGAGCTCAAAACGGAATGCTCAACATAAGAATTCACAGCCCCAGCGATTTAGGAGAGGAGGATTTGTTAGGACACGCCCGTAGCCAGCCGAATGACGGGGACAAAGCCCATTATTAAAAAGCAGTATTACTTTTGTGAAGCAGTTGTGTCTTTGCCTCCCTTCTCCACCAACTCATCAAAAGCAGTACTACTTCTGTCAAATAGTTGGACCGTTGCCTCCCTCCCTGCCAACTTGTAAAAAGTAGTGCTTTTTTTTTAATAACACCAATGTTTCTTCCCTTACATATTTAAATATGGGGTAAAAAAGTTAATCCCGCCTCGTTAACTCCTCCTCGGGTCTAACTATTTTCTGACACCTTCCCTATAGCTTCTCCTCGCCATCTCGGCTCTGCATCAAATGCTAGCCCACCCAATAAAGTAGTTTCTACTTTCCCTCGGCACTGTCTCCATCCCATATCACTGGGACCCTACAGTGGTCATAATATCTAGAAGGCTTACCACTTTTTCTTAGAGAAAAATGGAGACCTAAAGTAGTACATTTTCAAAAAGTGGCACAGCTCTCAATCTTTTTAAATAAACTGTGCTCTATGGGTGAGTTAGCCCTCTACAGATATGAGAATTTAGAAAGATATACATTTTAATGACTGTTTAAAAGATAATAAAGTCACAGCTAATTTTGGGCCCCAGTAGCCTTTATGACCGCTGTTTTTTCACATCCTTATGTATGTGGAAGTCTTATGTTTTCGCACAAATTCGCTGGGAAAGAGAGTTTTAAGTATTATAAAAGCATGTGTTGGGCACCAGAATGTATTCTCTAGTTTTGCAAGCAGAGTGTCAGTGGTGCAGTCAAGTAACTAAATGGCGCCGATCACAAGTGATCACGAAGAAAGTGGCAAAAGTTTTTAATGTGGCTGCAAGATTATTGAATATCTCCGGTTGCAAGTGATCACGGAGTACGCCCCCCTCTGCGCGCGCGCGCACACAGACACAGACACACGCACATACACCCAGCACGCAAAATCTCATTTTTTTTCAACGAATTTGACTCTTTACGCATTAATGGTCATGTACATTAAGCAGACGTGGCTCTTTATTGTAACAATGCGCGACAAATTAGGAATCTATGTGAAAAAGCAACGCATTTCATTTTTCAAATAGCATTATGACCTACTTTAATCTTCAGATATTATGACAGAGCATATATTGGGTAAAAGGTTGCTCAAGCAAGGTTATCAGTAGAGCTCAAGATGATGCAAATCATTTGATAACTAACTCTGCCAGTTTGGGTAAAAATATACGGTCTTGAAAGCAGGTTATAGACAGGATGATGTAGATCAGAAACACTGACGACACATCAGGTGCTTCATCGGTACGACAGTTTGATACTCAGATTCATGTGCATCTGGAAAGACAAAGCAGGCTATTGAGACTCCATCCGCAAAAATTAAAGTAAAGTAGGTGACTTTGTACTTTACCCTATATGGTATTTCACAGGCTGTTCACAGAGGGCAAGATCATGAAAGAAGATGACCTTCTCGCGTTGTGGGTCATGGTCTGGAAAGTAGGCCAAGGACACCAAGCAAAACGTCAGCAAAATTCTAAATAGGCCATGCAGGGACACCTGAAAAGGCCTACAGGTGCTGGCTTCACAATCGCTTACGGACCATGGAAATTTTTTGTTTTGTCGGATGGTTCGGATGAGCAGATGGCTTCAGAACTAAAATGAGGTGCGATATGTAACTACTCATCAAATAACACCCAACGCCAGTATGCATAATGCATATAGATATTGAAATGGTGCGTTGATCATGCGACATATGTCACCAATTTTATGCGAAATGAATTGTCACCTGTCAACTGAGCAGAAAACGCTGTGCCTGGCGAGCAGAATCCGCTGACATTTCTTTTTGCGGGCAAATACGTGCCGTGCACACTGGCTGATTCAGAGAGGTCCGCTCCTGGCGCCCCCGCTCGTGCCCCTGTTCTGTCACACGTAGAGTGAAAACGTCTTAATTTCAGACATTCGCTCGGTGTTTCTGTCCTCTCCCCTCTTGTAAGCGTCTCCTAACAATTTAAATTGCATCTAAATTTGTGTGAAATAGAGAAGCACCATGGGCTTCATCCCCTGGGGGCACCAAGTGAAGTTCTACCCCAAGCCCGAGCCCCGCTTTGGCCTTTGCAGCTTCAGAGCCTTCCCTGTAAAGGCACTTTTACCGTTCAAAAACTCGAAATCAGTCCATGAATTGATGAAACAGGTCCAAAAGACACAATGTAAGCCTGCCCCACCCCTAGTGATGCCAATAATACACGTTGCCAATTTCACCCAGCTCCGCTTGTGTTCATGACCAGGTCTAGCAGTTGCAAGTGTTGTGCTTTGAGCCGCAAAATTGGTACTACCGGTAATTCGACAAAAATGGCTTTAATGAAGCAAATGCCAAGAAAAACTGGCATGAAGTTTTTCTACGACAGACCGAAGAGGCTACATGTATAGCCTCCTTGGATAGACGCGGATCAGAGTGTTTTGTCTTTTATTGAATAATCTTACTTTGGGTGCGGGTCCCGCAGAAGCAGACATTATCATACCTGAAAAAATTCCTTTGAAAAATCATTCGAAGGTTGTTGTTTTTTTATTTTGAAAGCCAGACCAACTTTTACTGCATTAAGGAGGATGACAGTTTAGTTACCAAGTTTAGTTGCTGTGAACACAGGATGCAAACTGTTATTCTGACTGTGAATAAAAGACACACGAGCACCTCATGTGTGTGTATATGTATGTGTGTGTGTGTGTGTGTATGGTGTGCATTATGTTCCAAATATAAATAAAATGTACAGAAGTACAAAGATATACAATAGCTCTATGAATACCACATATCCAGGGACAGGAGAAACTAGCTCTAAATATGGGAGTGATATATATATATATATATATATATATATATATATATATATATATATATATATATATATATATATATATATATATATATATATATATATATATTTATATGAGGGCGTGCGTGTGTGTGTAAAGTCAATCAGTTATATCATCTTCATATATAGATGCTGGCTTTTATTGATGATGAGGCAAATACATGAATGCAGTAAGCTATGTTTATGTTCGTAATAATATCTTTACGGTTGCTGTTGAATTATGTCATTCTGTGATCAAAGCACAAGTTGCTAAAAATATATTGTATATGTTACTCAAAGCAATTTCTGCACAGGAAAGGTACTGAAATAGTTTAGTCAATAATTCAATTATATGGGCTTGGTTTTACTATGACTAATATATATATATATATATATATATATATATATATATATATATATATATATATATATCCACTTATTATCAATACAACATTCACTTTTTTTACACTGCATTGTGAATGATATAGAATAATGATATATCGGCGAACTCTATATTTGTCCTTATTCACTCCTGTGTAAGGACAGATTCTATTTTGAGTGAGTGACCTGAAGTGACCCTTGATGCTGGCAGAGCTGGATATCTGCCTGGTTGTTCGTCAAACCGTAACGCGTTGCCACCAAAAGCGTCCGGATGACAAATGTTGTGTACCTCGATGCTTTTGCTTGTGTTTTTCGTTGATAGGAAGTATTTTAATTGAGAAATTTCGTTGACACCGGTTTGTGCAGAGCCTGACCTTGCCCAGGAACATTCCTGGCGTGCTTTGGCGAGTTCAGGTGTTCAGCGGCATAGCTGACCTAAAGAATTTTTTTGACTTGGGCTTGTTCTATTATAACCAATAAACATGTGAGTACGATGTGGAGAGCATGACGTAACTGGAAGATTCACTATATAGTCTGCGCAGCCATGTGCATATTGCAAAGAAACATCATAGAGCTGAAATGTTGAAACGCACGTCTACGTTTAGGAAAGGAGGAGAAAGGGTATTTTCGTGGCTCGTGATTGACACTTTAAAATTTTCGTTACTTGTGATTTACGACTTACGTGTATAGTAGACGTAATTTTTGTGAAACATGAGTCATCTTTAAAAAATCGGTAATTGTGAATTTGCATTCAAATTCATCATCTCGTGAATCGCTAAAGAAACATTGAATCATGATTGGAGGAAGCACCATTGTTATTCATGAACTGCGAAAAAGACCCCCCCCCTTACCCTCCCCTTAGAAATGAACCTATCGTATTGCCCTGTATATTTATGTCTGTGTGTCAACACAGACATATTGTTTTTCTTTCTTTCTTTCTTTCTTTCTCTCTTTCTTTCTTTCTTTCTCTCTCTCTCTCTCTCTCTCTCTCTTTCTTTCTTTCTTTCTCTCTCTCTCTCTCTCTCTCTCTCTCTCTCTCTCTCTCTCTCTCTCTTTCTTTCTTCACTTTCAAATTTGCCGGACATTTCATTCGAAAAGTATTACACGTAGGAACTCCAAACTTGGCACAATTATACTTCTATAGATGAAGTCTGGCCTTTTTATATTGAGAGGTCATGCTTTTCAAAATTATGCAAATGAGGGCTAATTAAAGTTTTAAATCTTCAATATCTTCTTTACTATAGTAGATGTGGTTCCGAGTGTATATGACTTCGATCATAACAACGTAAGGGTCATCTCAAATGTCAAGGTCATGTCAAGGTCAAAGGTCAATTTTAGGCCTAAATGTTTTTAAGGTCAAGGTTTACTTCAGGTAGAGGTCATCTCCAGGTCAAAGGTCATTTGAAGGTCAAAGGGCACTTTCGATGGTGGCTTTCTTCTAGCCGTAACTTTGTCAATTTTTATCCAATTTTTATCATGTTGGGCTCAAATTGTAGCTGTTGTAACACTGCACATTTTGAAACCTACGTGTGACCCCTAAAGGTCAAGCGTCAAGGTCATATGGACATTTAACTATTTTATCCGGCCATAACTTGGTCAAATTCCAT
This sequence comes from Hermodice carunculata, assembly GCA_964020975.1. Classification (NCBI taxonomy): domain Eukaryota; kingdom Metazoa; phylum Annelida; class Polychaeta; order Eunicida; family Amphinomidae; genus Hermodice; species Hermodice carunculata. The sequence continues at coordinate 66,324,794 of OZ026629.1, forward strand.
CCAATGCTAATCATGTTGGACTTAAATTACGGGTATTGTAACACTGTACATTTTTTGCAATTAACATGTGACCTGTAAAGGGCCAAGGTCAAGGTCATTTGGACTTTGAAATTTTCATCCAGCAATAAGCTTAATGGAATGTGAAGTGCCAAAGGACAAAAGTTGTACAATTAAATATTTACAACTTTTGAAGGCACAGACAGATTTGCTTTGAAGCAAATCTTCTTTTCTAGTTCTCTCTCTCTCTCTCTCTCTCTCTCTCTCTCTCTCTCTCTCTCTCTCTCCCTCTCTCTCTCTCTCTCTCTCTCTCTCTCTCTCTCCCCTCTTTCACTTTTTCTTTCTTTCCAGGCAAATTTGTCCGACATTTAATTTCAAAAGTAGTCTCTCTCTCCCCCTGTTTCACTTTTTCTTTCTTTCCAGGCAAATTTGTCCGACACTCAATTTCAAAAGTAGTATATTTAGAAATTCCAAATTCGGCACAGTCACAGTTCTATAGATGAAGTCCTGCCTTTTTATATTAAGAGGTCATGCTTTTCAAAATATACGCAAATGAGGGTTAATTCAAGTTTTAAATCTTCGATATCTTATATATTACAGTAGATGTCGTTCAGAGTGTATAGGAGTTCAATAATAGCAAGGCAAGGGTCATCTCACATGTCAAGGTCATGTCAAGGTCAAAGGTTATGTCCAGGGCAAGGTCAAAGGTCAATTTTTGGTCAAAAAGTCATTTTAAAGATTAAGATTCACTTCAGGTAGAGGTCATCTCAAGGTCAAAGGTCATTTCAAAGTCAAAGGCCACTTCTGATTCTAACTTTCTTCTATCCATAACTAGGTCAAGGTTTATCCAATTTTGATCAAGTTGGGCTTAAATTGTAGCTATTGTAACACTGCACATTTTTAAAACTTACAAGTGACCTCTAAGGGTTAAAAGGCAACGTCATTTGGACCTTTGAAAATTTTATCCGGCCATAACTCGGCCAATTTCCATCCAATTCTAATCATGTTGGACTCAAATTGTAGGTATTGCAACACTGCACATTTTTGTAAGAACCTGTAACCTCCAAAGGTCAAAAGTCAAGGTCATCCGGACCTTTGAAAGTTTCATCTTGCCATAACTTGGTCAATTTTCATCTGATTTGGTCCATGTTGGGCTTAAAGTGTGGGTATTGTAGCACTGTACATTTCTGCAATGTATATGTGACCTGTAAAGATCAAAGGTCGATGTCACGTGGACTTAGAAAAATTTCCTTCAGCCATAGGCTTGATGTAATATGAAGTACCAAAGGATAAAAGTTGTACATTCAATATGTACAACTTTTGAAGGCACACAGATAGATTTGCTTTGAAGAAAATCTTCTTTTCAAGTTAATGCATGCATTCCTATTGATTACCATGCATGTTACCCAATGGGTATTGCAATATATGGTAATGTTCACACAGCCTTCACATTTCTATCTTTTCGAATTTTATGCGTTTTGATTACTTTCGACTTCTGTCTCAGATTTTGCTGGGGCGTGGTGGAAATATATTTTGTAGAAAGGGCAAAACAAAGTTGTTTACCAGGCGGTGATACAGTGGATTCCTAATTTTTAGCTCAGCTGATTTGTCAGTCATCTGTGCTTATGTTATGACTTGTGATCCGTCGTCTGTTTGTCCGTCATCCATCCGTCCGTCGTCCACAATTCACATTTTCGACTTCTCCGCAACCATCGGCCAGATTTACTTCAAACTTGGTGGGGATTTACCGGAGCGCAGACTCCTGAACGGTGCAAGAGACTGAGGGCGCCAGTCGGAGTCTGACCCAAGTGGACCAGCCTTTGAATTTACCGCTCCAATCACAAGAGCACACACAAATCTTCGTTCAGATTCGAACGTTACTCTGCCATCTAGTGTCCTAAGCTAGAACTAGTTTATTGACCAATTTATTTATTGATTTGAAGCACGCCATCTGTCGCCGAATATGTATAAAAGAAAACCGAAATGGCTTTACTAGAATGTGTTTGATTGGTTCACTGGTCGGCATATCTAGCTGACTGATTGGTTTGACGTAGAGAGTTGAAATCAGGGCGTGATTCAAATGGTACACTTGTGTCAGACTCTGACTGGCGCACTCAGTCTCTTGCGCCGTCCAGGAGTCTGCGCTCAGGTAAGGTGGGATGTACCTTGGTTGGGTCTCTGCCAAGTTTGTTCAAATGGTTATGCTCCAGTGATTTTTGGATTTTTTATGAATTGTTTTGTTCTTTTGGGGGGTTAAGGTCAAAGGTCAAGGCCATTTGGGCCTTTGAAAGTTTCATCTACCCATAACTTGGTCAATTTTCATCTGATTTGGTCCATGTCGGACTTAAAATTGTGGGTATTGTAACAGCACATAAATTTTTGTAATTTACATGTAATCTATAAAGGTCAAAAGCGAAGGTCATCTGGATTTTGTAATTTCCATCCAGCCATAAGCTTTATGGAATATGAAGTACCAAAGGACAAAATCTGTAGCATTTGATATTTAAAACTTTTGAAGACACACAGACATATTTCGCTGAAGCAAATCTCTTTTTCTAGTATAGAACTGGATGAGCTGCTACCTGAAGTGGGTCTTCACTGAGTTTGCTCAAATAACCATCACCATCATTTTCATGATTATAAAGATTTTTTTTTCAATCTATAACAAAGTCTGCAAACAGTTTTCCTCTCCGAAGGCGCTTGAATTGTTTCGAAATTGTATGGGGAGATCTGTACGGAAGCAGATCTTAATTGTACATGAGCTGGCGTTGCGATTTTGTTTTCATTTTAAATGAATTTGTGTTTGTTTAAACTATTTTCGACTTCTTCATAATCGTCACTCAGATTGTGCCTAACTTGGCGGTAATATACTTGTGGAAGGGTGAAACAAAGTTTTTCAACATATGTGGTGATGAGTTGGAGACCTAGTTTTTAATCATTTTTTTCATTTCGGGTACCTTCAGTCATTGGAAATCGCTATGCTAATTCACATGTTCGATTTCTCCGAAACCGTTTGCTAGATTCACTTTAAGCTTGATGGGGGATGTAGTGTAGGGAGGTCTTTGCTGAGTTTGTTCAAGTGGTCACTCTTCAATGAGTTTTGATTTTTAGGTCAGCAGACTTGTCAGTCAGCTGAGCCTATGTAGTGGCTAGGCATCTGTCTTCCACCGTCCGGTGTCCGTGGTCTGTCGTCCGTCGGCGTCGAAAATTCACCTTTTCGACTTCTTCTCCAAAACCACTGACCAGATTCACTAGAAACTCGGTAGGACTGTACCTTGAGTGGGTGTCTACTGTGCTTGTTCATATGGTCATGTTCCAGTGTTTTTTTTTTATTTATTTTTTTTTATTTTTTGGTTCTTAATTTTGGGCAAACCTTTAAATATCCTTTTCTTCGAAACTGCTCACCCAATTGTGATATCACACATTTTTTTTCTTTTTTTACTATTTTTTTTTTTGTTATTATTCTTATGTAAGTTTTGCTATTTTCGACTTCTTCTCCAGAGCCATCTATCAGATTAAGCCGAAACGTAGTCGATATGTTCCTTGTGGAAGGGTCAAACAAAATTGTTCGCTAGGTGGCACTGCTGTGGATTTCTGATTTTTTAACTTTTTTGTCATTTCGGGTACTTATCGGTTAATGCACCTTTCCTATTGATTACTATGCAAGTCAATGGTCATTCTAATGCGTATTCATTTTTTTTTTACTTCTTCTCCGAAACCGTCAGCCAAATTGACTTCAAACTTGGTGGCAATGTACGCTAGGTGGGTGTCTACCGAGTTTGCTGAATTGGTCACACTCCAATGTGTGTTTTTTTTTTAAACTTTTTTTATGATTCATTTTCGTCTTTTTGGGGGGCAAATCATAAAAGATCTTCTCAGGAATCACTCACCCAATTGTTTGATATTACAGAGGATCACTCTTGGATACGCCTAGGTCTAAATTTATTCATCAGGTGGCGCTGCACTTTTTTTTTATTCTTTTATGATTTTTTTCCTACCATTTTTGACTTTTACTCCAGAACCGTCACTCTGATTAAGCTGAAGCTTGGTGTATATGTACCTTTTAAAAGGATAAACACAGCTGTTCGCTATGTGGCACTACTGTGGACTCCTGATTTTTAACGATTTTTTCAATTTTTGGTACCGATCGGTAAATGCACCTTTTCTAATGATTATGGACGTAAATGTAGGCATTCTGATGGTAATTCACATTTTGGGTTTCTCCTCAAAAACTATCTACCAGATAGACTTCAAACTTGGAAGCAATGTACCTTCGGTGAGTCTCTACCAAATGTTCACGCTTCAGCGACTTTGGAATTTTTTTTTTTTTTTTTTTTTTTTTTTTTTACAACAAATCTTAAAAAGTCTTCTTCTCCGAAACCTGCTCACCGAAATCCTTTGATATCACACATAGACACTCCTTGGGACTCGTAGTTCTTAATATGTTCACCTGGTGGCATTTATTTATTTATTTATTTATTTATTTTTTGTATTTTTTTCCGATTTGTTTGTGTGTTTTCGCTATTTTTCGACTTCTGCTTCAGAACCATCACTCAGATTAGGCTGAAACGTAGTAGATATGTTCCTTGTGAAAAGGTCAAACACAGTTGTTCACCAGGTGGCACTGCTGTGGAGTTATTATTTGTGATAATTTTTTTTTTTTTTTTTCAATTCGGGTACTACTGGTAAATGCACCTTTCCTATTGATTACTATGTAATTCAATGAGCATAGAATGCTAATTCACATTTTGGACTTCTCTGAAGAAACTGTCGGTCAGATTGAGTTCAAACGTAGTGGCAATGCACCTTGGGTGGGTTTCTACAAAGTGTGTTCAAATGGTCATGCTCCAGTAATGGTTGATTTTTTATGATTTGATTTCTTTTGGAAAATCTTTAAAAAGTATCAACGGGAATTTCTTGTGGTATAACTTAAATAATTTTGGTCAGATTTGTGTCAAACTCGGTAGATTGGTACCTTTGATAAGTGTCTACCTATTTCGCTTATTCCAAGTTCACTTAACAACTAGTGTGATTAAACTCCAGGTCAACTGAGCAAGGGCTGTTCGTACAGCCATTTTGTTATAATTATTTTTCTGAAATCTTAAAAAAATGTGTCTAAAACCGATTGGTAAATTGCTTCATGCTGTGTGTAAGGATACTTCTGGGTACCGAGAGACCAGCGTTGGAATTCTTTTATTTGATTGGATTTTTTTTTTTTGGGGGGGGGGAGATGTCTGTGTGTGAACACAGACATATTGTTTCACCCAATATTCTTTCTTTCTTTCTTTCTTTCTCTTTTTCTTTCTTTCTTTCTTTCTTTCTTTCCATCTTTCCTATCTTTCTTTCCGCCAGATTTTTGTGTCATCTTAAACTCATATACCATGCAAGCTAGAAACTTCAAACTTTGCATGGCTATAGCACCTGCAGTGAAGTTTTGCATACCGTTCTGAATAGTCAAGATTTTGAAAATTATGCAAATTAGGGCAATTAAAAAAATTTAATTGCTTCTGGCTTCCAAAGTGTTCATCCGATTTTGATGATGTAGGACCCAAATTGTAGATATTGTAACACTGCACATTTTTGTAATTTACATGTGACTTCTAAAGGTCAAAGGTCAAGGTCATTTATACGTTTGAAATATTCATCCAGCCATAATTAAGTCAATTTCCATCCAATTTTGATCATGTTGGACACAAATTGTAGCTACTGTCACACTGCACATTTTTGTAATTTACATGTGACCTCTAGAGGTCAAAAGTCGAGGTCATTTTGCCATTTGAAATATTCATGTAGCTATAACTCGGTCAATAAGCATCCAATTTTGATCATGTTGGACACAAATTGTAGCTACTGTAACAATGCACATTTTGATAATTTTACATGTGACCTCTAGAGGTCAAATATGAAGGTCGTTTTGACCTTTGAAATATTCATCTAGCCATAACTTGGTCACTTTTAATCCAATTTTGATCATGTTGGGCCCAAATTATAGATATTGGAACATTGCACATTTTTGTAATCACATGTCACCTCTAAAGGTCAAAGGTGAAGGTCATTCGGACCTTTGAAATATTCATCTAGCGATAACTTTGTCAATTTTCATCCAATTTTGATTATGTTGGGCTCACACTGTAGATACTGTAACAGTTCACATTTTTTTCATTTACATTTGACCTTCAGGTCATTTTGCCTTTTGAATGTTTCATCGAGCCATAATTTTGTCACTTTCCATCCAATTTCATTCATGTTGGACTCAAATTGTAAGTGTTGCAACACTCCATATTCTTGTAATTGTGCAAATTTTTCACACACACAGACAGATTTGCTTTCAAGCAAATCTTTCTTTTCTAGTTTCTCTCTTTCTTTCCGCCAGATTTTTGTGTCGCCTTAAACTCAGACACTGTGCAAGCTAGAAACTTCAAACTTTGCATGGCTATAGCACCTGCAGTGAAGTTTTGCATATCGTTCTGAAGTCAAGATTTTGAAAATTATGCTAATTAGGGCAATTAAAAAATTCAGTTGCTTCTGGCCTCCAAAGTATTCATCCGATTTTGATGATGTTGGACCCAAATTGTAGATATTGTAACACTGCACATTTTTGTAATTTGCATGTGACCTCTAAAGGTCAAAGGTCAAGGTCATTTGTACGTTTGAAATATTCATCCAGCCATAATTAAGTCAATTTCCATCCAATTTTGATCATGTTGGACACAAATTGTAGCTACTGTCACACTGCACATTTTTGTAATTTACATGTGACCTCTAGAGGTCAAAGGTCAAAGTCATTTTGCCATTTGAAATATTCATGTAGCTTTAACTCCGTCAATTATTATCATCCAATTTGATCATGTTGGACACAAATTGTAGCTACTGTAACAATGCACATTTTGATAATTTATATGTGACCTCTAGAGGTCAAAGATCAAGGTCATTTTGACCTTTGAAATATTCATCTAGCCATAACTCGGTCACTTTTAATCCAATTTTAATCATGTTGAGCTCAAATTGCATATACTGTAACACTGCACATTTTTGTAATGTATATGTGACCTCCAGAGGTCAAAGGTCCAGGTCATTTTGTCGTTTGAAATTTTCATCTAGCCATAACTCGGCCAAATTTGGTCACTTTCCATCCAATTTTATTCAGGTTGGACTCAACTTGTAAGTGTTGCAACACTGCATATTTTTTTAATTGTGCAAATTTTTCACACACACGGACAGATTTGCTTTCAAATCTCTCTCTCTCTCTCTCTCTCTCTCTCTCTCTCTCTCTCTCTCTCTCTCTCTCTCTCTCTCTCTCTCTCTCTCTCTCTCTCTCTCTCTCTCTCTCTCTCTCTCTCTCTCTCTCTCTCTCTCTCTCTCTCTCTCTCTCTCTCTCTCTCTCTCTCTCTCTCTCTCTCTCTCTCTCTCTCTCAAGTACCATGAAAGCTAAAGACCAATTGCTTTGAAATAGCATATGCGCTTTTGTGTACCCCTGAACAGGTTGGCAATTTCTTTTAAAGTTTTTCAACCACAATTACTATCCATGCAACGTAAGTAATAGGATTGCCCGTCGTCTGTCATCCGTCCATAATTCCCATTTTCAACTTCCAAAATACCGTTAGCCCGTTTCTCTTCAAATTTGGTAAGGGTGTACCTTTGGTGGGTGTGCACCAAGTTCGTTCAACATCTCAGGGGCCAATGACTTTTTTGGTTTTTTTTCCTTTTTTTTTTAACTTTCAGTAATGATTTTTTTTTTTTTTTTTTTTTTTTGTGGTTCACTTTGAGGAAAGATTACTCTCCGAAACAACTTAGCCAGTTCTTTTAAAAATACAAAGGAACACTTCTCGGGACAAATAAATCTGACTTCTGTCAACAGGTGTCGTTAGACTTCATGTTTGGGTTAGTTCCTCTTTTTTCCCCTTTGGTTTTGTGTCATGAAACTTTAGACGGGAACATGTCGAGACTAAAACTGAATTTAAGAATGTCATCTGGTCAAGTGTCTGCGTTACAGTGACACCACCCTGTTCTATATGTTCTATTGATCTCTGGGCTATAACTTCTCTGTGCTTTGATTTTGTTTCGTGAAACCACACATACGCATGCATCAGGTATCATAGCATCTTATATAGTAAAACTGGGTGCTTACATCAAATATTTGGGTCACAAGGATGTCCATTTGCTACTTGCGTGTCACCTGTATCATTTTTGCGCGTTGATTCTGTTTATGAATCCTCACATATATATACCAGGGCCAAACTTAGTATACCAAAATGCTGGCGAGCTTTCTTTTCCAACAAAGAAAAGCCACAGAACACTCGCTAACATTTTGTTTACTGAATGCACCCCAGAGTTTACCAGCACGTCTTAGTAAAGTAAGTCACTTGGTCAAGCATGTAGGTCAGTGATATCCATATATTATCAACTCGAAGTTCAGTTATTCTGTTCATCTTATCTCAGTTGAAGCTGCATCTCAGCTCAGGCTTAAATTTATTTTCGACTCAATATTTTCAGGTCAGATCAAAAAGGCCTTTTGACACAGGTCTCTTGTCTCACATAATATTGTTAAAAACAGAATCACAAAGATCACTGGGTCCTCCAGGGTGTTCACACATCATACCAATGCAGTTACACTGAAGCATAATAGAGTGCCTGTGACTTCCTTTCGGCTCGTGGCCTACTTGTCTGTAAACGCATATGCCCTCATGATTCTCAAATTTTGAATTGGCTTAAACAAAACCAAAGCTCTATGTATAACATGTGTCATGTAGGGTGGTTTTCCGCATTTACTTTCTTCCACTTAATACGAAAGTTCAAGCCCATGTGGCATACTAAGGAGGAAAAGAAAAGCCTCAAATCACGGGATTGTTGGAAGTGGAGGGGTTCTCCTTTCTGCTGTTTTGCAATCAGAGATACGTGGCTGTGATTTGTGTTCAGTGAGTAAACTATTTGATAAACACCATGTCAGCATTTAAATTCATAAATCATATACGACTTTTGAAATTTGTGAGTTGTGAGTCGGTTTTTTTGGTGGTAAAACACATTTGTGTCTTTACATACTTTGTATATTAATATGAATGATTCGACGTTTGTCCTGTGGATTTCAGTTCTGTGGTTTAGGTACAGTGCCATCAGTCAAATTTGACATAGGAAACTTAAAACATGTTTGTGTCTTTACATACTTTCTTTAATATGATTCGACGTTTGTCCTGTGGATTTCAGTTCTGTGGTTTAGGTACTGAGCCATCAGTCAAATTTGACATAGGAAACTTTGATAACAATAGTGGAACTTAGGATCCCAGATGGCGATGCTTGAGGGGGTTCAGTTGCATAAACTTTTTCCTTTTACATAATAAAAAACTGCAAAGGGATTTATTTGCATGCAAATGGCCAAATCATATGCATAAAACTGTCAAGTGCTGCCCCCTTGGGCCCTGAAAAGGTCTATTCTAAGCTGCTGATGGCTTAAATCAGAAGAAAATAGGGTGTTACTGGACAATCCGACACAAATCTGGGTTGTACAGATGAAGGTCGTTGTACGAAAATGTGACCTGATACAGGATGAGCCCTGGGCTTCTTATTACACATGTTTAGAATAATTATCTTTGTGTTTGTCAACAGACCATATTAAAACTTCACTATCACTTTCTTTATTTGCCTGAACTTTTTAGCTCAGCTGGCATATCAGCCAGCAGAGCTGATGCTATCGCTCTTCGTCCGCCTTCCGTTCACAATTCACATTTTCCACTTCTCCAAAACCGTCTACCATGTTAACTTAAAACTTGGTGGCAATGTACCTTGGGTGGGTCTCAACCAAGTTTGTTTACATGGTCATGCTTCAGTGATTTTAAGTCAGCTGACTTGTCAGTCAGATGAGCTTTTGTGACGGTCCGTTGTCCATCGGTCCGTCGTCTGTCCTCCACAATTCACATTTTCGAATTTTGATTTTGAATTATTTATGATTTTTTGTTCTTTTTTGGGGGGAAGCTTTAAACATCTTCTCTCGGAAACTGCTGACCCAATTGCTTTGATATCACACAGGAACACTCCTACAGACTCCTAAGTCTTAATTTGTTCACCAGGTGGCGCTGCAAGTTTGTTTGTTTTTTTTGTTTTTGTTTTTTTTTTTTATAGGAATTTTGGGGTGTTATTGCTATTTTTGACGTCTCCTCCAGAATCATCACTCCGATTTAGCTGAAACTTGGTGAATATGTTCCTTGTGAAAGGGTTAAACAAATTTGTTCACTATGTGGCACTGCTGTGGACTCCTGATTTTTTTTTTTTTTTTTTAATTTGGAATTTGGGTACCTATCGGTAAATGCACCTTTCCTATTGATTACTATGGAAGTCAGCGCAGGCATTTTAATGCTAATTCACAATTTGGACTTGTTTTAAAAAAACAGATAAACTTCAAATTTGGTATGAATATACCTTTGGTGAGTCTCTATCAAGTTCGTACAAATGGTCATGCTCCAGTTTATGATTTTTTTTTTTGAGGGGGGTGGACAAATCTTTAAAAAAATCACCAATTGCTTTGATATCATATTGGAACACTCGTATGAATCCTAGTTCTTAATTTCTTCACCAGATGTTTTTTTAATTATATGATTTTGTGTGTTTTTGCTATTTTCGACTTATGGTCCAGAACCATCAACATTAACCTGAAACTTGATGTATGTGTTCCTGGTGGAAGGGTCCAACAAAGTTGTGTATTAGGCGGCACTGCTGCTGATTCCTGATTTTTAACTATTTTTTCAATTTGGGTACTTATCGGTAAAGGCACCTTCCATATGGATCACTACACATGTAAGTCAATGGGCATTCTAACGCTAACTCAAATTCACATTTTTTATTTCTTCTCTAAAACCGTCAACCAGATTGACTTCAAACTTGGTGGCAATCTCCTTTGAGTGGGTCTGTACAAAGTTTGTTCAAATGGTCATGCTTCAGTATCTTTTTTTTTTCAGATTTTTTTTTTGTTCTTGTTCGGGCAAATCTCAAAAAAAAATCTTCTTCTTTAAACCCACTCACCCAATTGCTATGATATCATTCAGAAACACTCCTAGGGACTCTTAGTTCTTAATTTTTTCACCAGGTGGCGTTGCATTTTTAGCTGAGCTGACTTGCTAATCCAACTGAGCTTTTAGGAGGCTCAGTCGTCCGTCTAAGAAAAACTTCTTAATGCCATATGCACTTAGCTGAAGCTCAACACAGGTCTATTCAATTGCAACCTTTATTTTGTGGGACAAGCTTAGGTCGGCTGAGCACGGGCTGTTCACGTAGGCCTCTAGTTCTTGTTTGTGGTTGTGTCATTTTGTTTCTTAGCACCGTAAAACTTGAAGCAACATCTCAATGTGCTCTAATTTAAATTTTGAACAATATACATTATCTGAGTTGCAAATATCCATCACAATAACATAGTGAATATCTATTTATGCAAACTGGTTCACAGAACTTGTTACAAGGATACTTACCTTGCTCTCTAAATTTGGAAGCGCCCTGACTGTTACAATGTGACTGCTGCAATGACGCACACATTGTAAGCAGATCTGCATGGCTAATTCATAGTCTGATAAATATTGTAGCAGCGTGAACAAAAACCTATATACATGTTGTACTCTATGTGCAAAATGTGTGGCTCCTCACATGATGCACTTTATGCAATACCGTCCACATTATAATCTTTGAAATCCCAATGGCAAGGACTGTTTGGGCGTGATGAAACCTGTTGCGTGTTTTGCTAGTTTTTGTTTGTGAGAAAGAGTTCAACTTTAGTCAATTTGTTTTTATGCATTTCTGTGTAGTGCCGGTTAGCAAAACACACGATCATCACGATTCTTCTGTGTTTTACATTGATGTTTTTCGTAATTCATGGCTTCAATATTTGTAGTTAAGTTTTCGCTACTTGTTTGTCCATACTTTCAATTTAGGACAAGTAGGCCGTAAAATCTGCATAAAACTCTAAATTTGTAATGTCCTGGCCAAATATTTACTTGTCCTGGACCGTAAGGGTTGTTCTTTTCGTGCAATAGCAAGGAAATATACTTGCACGTAGAGCGTAATTACACACGAGTGTTCACATTCAATTGACATTGCAAAAAAAGGAAGAAGCAGCCTCACTGAGAACTGGGTTGGAGATAACTTGAATGATAGTACTTCCGGTGTGCGTTGGAAGTAGTCTTTTGGTCTGTCTTGGCTGTTGGCAGCAATCTAAATGGTCATGCTTCCGACCTGCTTTGGAGGAAATCGAACTGCCGGTATTTCTGGCCTTGGCCTTGTGGTCGAATCTCAAGTGGAAATACATATTGCTATCTCCCTTTATATTGTCTCCAGAACAGCATGCGCCACTGTCCAAATTGTGAACAAGAGGAAAGCAATAGTCCAACCATGCTTGGATTTGTGTGTACCTCAAGCTGGCAAAATATTGCATCTGTGCGACTTCTGCTTGTTTGTCGAGTATATCAACAATGGCCTTGCTTAATTGCCGAAATTACCTTATCAATCACACACTCAGAGTGTTTGTTAAAATATTGCATAATACAGGTTTATCTTTAGCCTTGATCCAGGTGAAATGCTTGTAAGCCTATTGCGCAAGCTGCTGTGAAAAAATCACATAGTATTCACACCTGGAATATGTCATGGGCTTTTATGTGTTTTAGCAGCGATTGCAGCGTGGGAGTCCACCTGGATGCTGGGAAAGATGTAGTCTTGTATTATTGTAGCCCTGCTGTATTTCATTGAACGGTTGACATGCGGAATACGTGGGTCTCACCACTCCTGATCGTCCGTACTGGACACCCTCCATGTTGGCTGAAATGTAACTCTCATTGTTGTCCCATGTATTCCGTTGTGCTGATTCCAGGATGGTCCAATAAATTTTATATGCTCATGATATCGGGCGTTCATCTACTGGGCTTGAGGATGTCATTCCATAGCCCAGGTTAGAATGTGATTGTGGATTACCAATACGACGGACAGGGTTCATTATCATAGTACATCTTCGCCTCTTAATTTAGTGTCATGATTACTTTAAAAATGTTTCCGTACTTTCCACTATGAACACGTGATCGAAGTTTAATAACAGCATAACTTACTGTGAATTTTCATTCCATTGTACAAATGTAAAAAGTGCCAAAAATGTACGGGACAATATACCGGTTTCTCATTTTGATGAGCGGTCTGTTTGATTTTTAATTTTTGCAAAATTGGGAAAAATGCAATGATCTCAAGTTGTGAAAAAACGTGACGGTACGTTAATATTACTAAAATAAATGCATTTAATATCTGCCCCGCACAAGAATACATAAACATAGTTCCAGCCAATTAATTTCATGTTGCGTGAATGGGCACAACTCCCCCACCCAATTTTCCATTTGAATCTTCATATTTCATAAGTTCGGCCATCTTACGTATGGTAGTACAAAGTTCTTTTAAAAGGTGCAAGATAAATAATAGTAATTGCCTTCAATTTTTTCAACTTTCTTTGTTAAACACACACATACATACATACATACATACATACATACATACATACATACATACATACATACATACATATATACACACACACATACACACATACATACATACATACATACATACATACATAATCATTTGTCCCTTTGTTAGATTGCAAGCAATAAGTGCAAACGGCACTCTTCAATATTTCAGAGCATGGTCATATGGAGTGGTGGCACACAGGAACTAATCGGGCGATATATGAAATGCTTCGCTCTACCTGAAAATTATTTGATATGGAAAACCCGCAGTGGTAAAATGGACTGGGTGATATAAACTGAGTGATTTAAAACAGAGTTCTAAAAATACCTTTAGGTAACTAACATCCATACTATATGGAAATTATGTAAGAGAATTATAAAGTGCAGAGATCCAAAGTGGGATAGCTTGCCCTCAGCAAATATAGTCAAAGACAAAATGGGAAAAGAGTTGCGCAACAGCTTCATTGTCCTCAAGTCCGACTCCCGTGTTTATCAGCCAGGTTATGTAAGTCGTTTAAGGCAGGCAAACTTTTGTTGCATGTTTCTAAATAGGCGGTAGGAACATTTTGGAGGGAGCATTGCATGGATCAAAAAAGGATGCGTGTCTATGTTGCGGTATAATTTATTTGCGATTTTTTTAGTACGGGATTAATTTGCATGATTTACGTTATTCTTTCTGTCTGTACATCGGTCATCTAATTTTCTAAAAAGCGTGTGTTGGTGGTGTCCAGTATTTGCGAGGATGTTTAAAACGCTTATGATTATCAGCGTGCAGATTTTCGTTGATTTTTCTGCAAATATTTTTTCCATGTAAAGAGAATAGCACATGCAGTAAAATAATACCACTATTCACCTGTCGACGAAAGTTTAAGCTGAGCATGGTAACTTGTGCCTATGAACTTACGCAATGTACTATGGGAGCATATACAAGCCCAAGGTGAGAGCAGTTGATAAAAGCGACACTTTTAAACGCACGTGTTGTGGCCCGCATTTGCACAATACGACGCATTGTTGCAGCCCACCGTACTTTCAGGTCTTGAATAATACCTACTAAGAAAAAGTTGTTACACAACAGTTTATGTAAGCAAGCGAGGCAATTAACCAACTCCGTCACCCAAGTTACAATTGCTTACAAATGACAGCTTAGTGTCATTACGTCATAAGCAATAAGCCGACTCTATGCAGATGGTTCAGTTGCATTGAATGGCGGGACATACGTATGTTCAGTTGTTGTGCAAATGAGAACAATAGGGTATGTTAAGATCAGCTGCATAATATAGCCCAAGGTATTTAATGTATAAGGTTTTTACTATTTGATGATCATATATACAACTGTGACAAATTAAAATTTGGCATAAATGACAGACACTCTGTGACCTTCCTGGCGTTTACAATTAGGTTCAACTGTTTACATTACGTATCGGGAAGGTCATTATGCAATTGTCTTACGTAATTCCCAACTCTGACATCACCACCAACATGGGCTAAGTTCTCTTCTTTATGGCCCGAAGCGGGCATATACACTCATTGCGGCAACAGGCACACCGTCAGACGGTAAGACCGCGAGTGGAGAAAAACTGTGTGATGTCCGGTCCGTAATTTTGACTTTTGCCAAAAAGGGATAAATGGCGGTTGGTGAGTGTGTCTCTTTCTTTTGATCACGCCAAGAAACATGACATCAACATGTGTGGGGCAGATTTCGTACTTTTAAAGGTTCCAAATATAACCATGATGGCGCCAGTATTATTCAGTCGTACAGATGCGTTATGCAAGTTTATTTCAAACTTTGCAATATAATAAACCTGACGGGCGCTATCACTTGTACAATACAGCGATTAAGCAAATCCATGCGTGTTGGTCTTTTCCAGATAAAAAAACCCCATGCATACCTTTAAAACATGTCGAAGAACTCCTGCGTCTTTATTCACACATGCAGTTCATGACAAGTGGTACATATGAGACACAATAGTGAGCAACTCTTGATACCAGCGTGGAGAGTCCACTATTTACCGTGTGACGTAGCATGCGAATGACATAGCGTTGGAACTTGGAGGGGGAGGAGGGGATTCATGATAACTGTCAGTTGATGTGGCCATGCATATTTACTGGGTCCAATGTCATGAGGCGCCAGTTAAACAAGTGCTGCTGAAGAAGAACTGCTCACCACATTCTGCAGATGGTGATCGTGAGCACACATGTGTGTCCAAATTTTTCTTTTTAAATTTGAAGATCGCATTTACTATAAGGTACAAAATAGTTACATTAAGTATATCAAAATTAAGCACAGATAAATTGTACATTTTGTAACTTTCATTTAGATGAGAATCCTTGGCTATGCTCTGAAACCGAGTTCATGCATTTATTTAGCAATTTTCAGATTGTGAAATAGTGAGTAAGAGTATATGTTAGCATGTGTAAAGGAGGGATAGCGCTTTCCCTTTTGGCCAAAATCTTTAAAAAGCTTCTTTTCTTAAAATGTGGCCTTTTTTTCAAAATGACATCCGCAAACGCCAGGGTTCCTATGGACAGTAAAATTTTCCAACAGGTGGCGCTGCAATTTTATCTCAGATACCTATAGATGTTTTTGTAAGTTTAAATCTCTTCCGGGAAGAAGCGGGGGAATCCCCAACCACTGTGGACTTGATTTTCTTCAAAGTTTATTGAAATATACCTGGATATATCGTAAATAAAATGTTTACACTGGGTGGCCCGATGCAAGTCCTCACATAAGCACAGCTTATCTGACGGTTCATTTCCCATGGTCCTGGGATCCGTTTGTCGTCTGTCCATCTGCAATTCACATTTGCCACCTATGAAAAACTGCCTGTCAGAATCTTCTTCAAACTAAGTGGAGATAAAACCTTGGATGGGTCGCTACCAAGTATTCAATAGGTAGCGCTCAAAGTGCACCAGGATTTTTGAAATCATTATTTATTTTGGGAGTGGGTGGGGTTTAGAAAAACAAGTCAAAATCTTCTTTTGCGACACCACTGGACTAATTATACATGTAGATGAACAGTTCTGGATACCCCTGAACAAAATTTGTTCAACAGGTAGCGATATATACAAACATACATACAAATATATATATATATATATATATATATATATATATATCGGCTTGATGTGGATTTGCTTGTGATTTTGTAATTTTCGGGTTTTCTAATACTGCTTGTTAGATTTTCTAAAAATGTTTTCGGAATTTTCTTTGAGCTTGTTCACTTGCTTACATTTACTGCTTCTGCTATTTTGTCATTTAAAAATATTTTCGATGTGATGCAATGATCAGTCGGTGTACATTCACACGGGTCGTGCAGGGATACTGGTTGAAATACATATGCATTAAGTTATTTTCAGAGCCATGGCCAAATCTTGTTCAGCTTGCTGGAAATGTACATAGTGTTGATCTCTGGCAGGCTTGCTCTGTAGACCATGTATCAATTACTTTGGTATTTTGAAATGTTTGTCCAGTTTTTGCAATTTTTTTAAGCAGTATCTTCTTTTCAAATTACTCAGTTGATTGTTTCAAAACACACAGGGGCGCGTCTCTCTCTCTCTCTCTCTCTCTCTCTCTCTCTCTCTCTCTCTCTCTCTCTCTCTATCTATCTATCTATCTATCTATCTATCTATCTATCTATCTATCTATCTATCTATCTATCTATCTATCTATCTATCTATCTATCTATCTGGGGTGGGGTGTGTGACCGTGACCTAGTTCCAAAGGCCAGAGCAGTTTTAATGAAACAGTGTTCGGGGATAGCTCACGAAGTATTTTGCTATACTGAAATTGGACATGAAAATGTTTTGTTTTTTTTAATGGAAAACTGGGTGATATTACATTTATATCTCAAGGTTACATGACTACGTTTCTTTTACTTGTTAACTCAGGTGTTTTAGCCAGGACCTCACATGAGACATGTACCTTGACATGTTTTTACGATATCTCATGGGTTGTGTAGCTTTCATATAAGGAGTTAAATACTATTGTCTCATTTCCATAGTGATCAAAAATAGATTCTTAGGGAAGATAATTGTAAATGGCAGTATCTGTGATTTTTCTGAAAACTAGACGAAATCTCACTATTTGGGAGTGCATTGTGGTTTAGCTAGCAAGGGTCTTGTTACAGCCTCGTAGTTTCAAAATGTTTGCAGCCTAATCCAGCTACTTATGGATACCAGATGTTTTTTGTTGCTGTATATTTCAGACTTTGTGGAAAATTTTCTGCAAAATGTAAAATAATACAAAAAATGACCCCATTTTGCACATCATAGCTATTATTTTCATTGGCAGATGTGCCAGAATATACCTGTACAGGCGGTGCATCCTGGGGCATCGTTGGTAGCACCCCCTCTTCTTTAAGAAAAACAAAGTAAAAAAAAAAAAAAGTAGACACCCCCCCCCCAAAAAAATAATAATCGAAAACAAAAAAGTTGATCGTGCATACAACAAGGCCAAGGTGAAAATATATGACATCTACTTGTGGGATCTTTACACCACTATCCGAAACCAATATCGAGAACAGTTAAAGACAGCTGAAGTTAACTATAATAACAAACTAGGGTCCTCATTAAAACAATGAATCAAAGTAACAAAACTTGGTAGCGTACGGTTGAATATTTTCTGAAGCATGATTAGTCCTCGGCTATTCCCTTATTGTCCGATGATAACTGTGAGATCACCGACAATCTTTCCAAAGTTAAATTTTTAACAAGATTTCCCTCGACCAGAGTGACGTTGACACACCCATAGCACACACAGTGCCAGCCATAAATTCAGTAGAAGTACTTCTTAGTTCGGTCCAGATCAACAGAGAAGAGCTCGTTGATATTATAAAATCTCTGGATTCCACAAAAGACACGCCCCGATGGAATCAGCGCTATATTATTGCTAGAGCGGGCGCACTCTATTTGAGATTCCCTTCCAAATCTGTTTAATCTATCATCGCTCCTGGAAATCTGTCCTAGCTCCTGGAAACAGGCCCATGTCACTCCTCTATGTAAGACTTAGGGTGATGCACTCTTACATAATAACCATCAAATTATTGAGAAAAGTGATGGAAAGGTCGTTTTCACTTATGTTTTAGAAGTTTTAGAGATAATCTCTTATTGTTTTCTAGCCAGTCCGGGTTCATGCCTGGAGATTCAACTGTTCACCAACATTTATCCCGTTATCATGAAAGTTCTCTTGCTGTTGATCTTCAAAAGGAGGTTCGAGTAGTCTTTTAGGACATCAGCAAAGCATTTGACCAAGTTCGGCATCGAGGTTTGCTTTTCAAATTGGAGCGTGGCGGAATTTTATTGTCCATGCTTAAATTGTTTAAAAATGATCTTTCCAATCGTAAGCAAAGAGTTTTTGTAACGACAAAGCTGCTACTTGAGTACTAACAATGCTGGTGTCCCTCATGGTTCTGTACTGGGCCCTTTGCTATGTCGTGTAGTTATCAACGATGTCGTGGATATTGTTCGTCGCAAAATCAAACTCTTATTTGCTGATGACACATGGTTATATCCCCTGTTGACAACGCCTACCTAACTGCCGACAGTTTAAATGAGGACCCATCTTCCATTGATTCTTTGGTCACTGATAGGATGGTTACGTTGAACGACCAGGAAACAGATGCTATGTTTGAACCAAAGAGAATTAATCGAGTTTTTCACCACCACACTCCCTTTAAGTATCCATAATTATAAATTACAACACGTCGACCAACATAAACATCTGGGTTTAATACTACGATCCTATCTAGGTCGAAACGACCACATTTTGATCTTATCTTTGATAGTGTTTCCAAGCAACTTACTATTATGAAAAGTGTACTGTGCCAAGTTGATAGAGAAACCCTAGAAATAACAAACAAATATTTTACCACAAATAAAGTATGGAAGTGTGGTCTTGGATGACTATGCGCGGGGTGATTAACAAAGATTGGAAAGTATTCAGTTGGTTGCAGCACGTGTAACAAAGATTGGAAAGTATTCAGTTGGGTGCAGCACGTGTCATCGCAAGTGCCATGTTTACAACTCCTAGCGACAAATTATATGAGGGAACGGGTCTTCACACGTTTGCTAGACGTAGATATATAAGTTAATCCAAGTATAATTCAAATTGATAATCACTTAACTCCTGAGTACTTCATTTGATATCACTCATTCTCAGCAAAACCAGGGCACATGTTTGCAACACAACACATGCTGATAACATTTCTCATTTTATAGCTAGAATGGACATATTTAACAACACTTGCTTCCCGAGTACAACCAGACCTTCGAACCAGTTCCCAGCCAACTTTCGAAGTTCTAACTTAAAGAATGAATTGAAGAAACACATAGATTTGAAAGTTCCCCCGAGTCAAGAGATTAAATTATACCATGTTGGCAAAGATGTCCGGTTGCCATCCAAGCAAGACTAAGCATGGGTCGCATCCAGCTGAATCATCATATACACACCATTGACTTATGCGATTCCCAGAACTGTCGCTGTGGGCATGATGCACAAGATGCAGGGCATTATTTATTTGCCGATTCTATGGTCTATACTATCCAAAAAGATAGCCTGCATGCATATGTTTTTCACCTCGCTCCTTTTACTCGGAAACAATTTTATTGGTTCGCCAAAATATGCATTTGAGGGAAAAAGAATATTTTTTCAATCAGTTTCAAGATTATGACGCTCCCAGCGTAGCGCCGAAACACGAGGTGTGTTTATTGGGGAAGTGCCGCTTATATTCTGTATGACTTTAAGTTACTTTCATTGATGCAAGACCTTATCCATTGCCGCTTGGTGTACGAGTTCGGCACGTGGACGGCGTCGATGCTTCCAACCAACCCGTTTGTCTGTCTTGTGGGAACCGTACTGTATTCCTTGAACTTTTTGCCCCAATGCAATTATTAGTTCTTGTGACATATATACAACTTGCCTCTTCCTGGAAGGTGCCATGTGGTGTCTTTGCATTCCTGTCTTTTGGTCTGCTCGCTACAAAAGAAGTTAATATGGGGCGTAGCCCTCCTCCCAAATTGTTTTCCATAAGAAACTACGTACATACGTATTTCATGACATTTTGCACTTTGTATATTATGGGATAAAATTTCTGTAAATCAATATATATTTCACAGGAACTTGTTTTGATAGCAAAAGAGATTAATACAATAATTAACAGTTGACAATTTGATACCAGGAAACACTTGTTGGCCACTGGAAATGCATTAAATGCACGAGTTTTCGAGGGGTCCGTCCCCTGGACCCCCGAAGTGGCGCTATCCTGGATCCTCCAGGGGGGATTGCAGCCCTCATCCATCGGCCTCCTAGTTCACCTCCCCTCAACCTAAACATCCCGGATCCGCCCCTTTTTCGAAGCTTCCATAGATAATGGAAATGACATATGGGTGAGCATGACATCTCTCCCCTCTTCCCCCCCCCCCCCCATCCCGCGTCAATGGTCCAGGTGCAACCCCTCTAGGAATTACCTCCCTGTATCATGGAACAACACCAAGGAAACTTAGATAAACGCCACAGGTTGAATGGTAGGCCTAATAGGGAAAATATCTTGTCGTTTCATCAAACCCATCCAGGTCATACTCTCATATTACCAACAGTTTGTCATATTTTGTTGATGCATCCTTTTATGTTTGCATAATGTGACACACTTTCTACATTATAAAAGGCGAGAGCATCATGGACATATACGACCACAAACCAAGAACTGCACGTGACGGTGATGTTATGGTGTTATTGACGCGGTGGTCACCCCCTTATTGTTGTATAGGTGCTTGCGGATCAGTAAGATAAGTTACACCAATTCGGTTATAAAACAGGGGCATGGCAATAGGCCTAATATCTTTACGTTTTGACGTCAACAATTTTCATGCATTATTGAAGATTTGGAGGTGTTTTTTCTGTGCAATTTTGGCAGTTTCCGCGCAAATAATGGAGCAGCCAATCATAGTTTAGGTTCTACTATTTATATGAACATGTGTGGAATGCACCTTAATATATGAAGAAAAGTTCTGTCATTACTATGACCACGGACAGGAGAGTGGAATATTTTAGGCTCCTTTATTTCATTAAACTCCTGTACGGTTACTTACACATTTGTATAAATATGACACTTCAAAGGTACGTGAAGACCTCTGTTTTCGAACGTTAGCTCAAAAGACGTGAATAAATATATCGGTAAAGGCGATTTCTTCCCCCCAAATAAAGTATAACTACATATACAGAAAATTTGTGGTAAACCAGGTATATGGTCTCATCACGGACAAAAGGCTGAACATGGCATATTGCATTGCACAACGTTCACGGCTGCATCAGCTGAATATTCCTTGTGTTATTAAAGCAGAGAGAACTTAGTCATCCCTTTGCCGTTATCCGTTCATCCGTTCACAATTAACACGAATTCTTTGAAATTGTGGGTCGGTTTGTCCCTTCGATGGGTTTCCTACTCTGTTCAAATGGCCATGCTCCAACGATTCTATATAAACTGACTCTAGGCTAGCTGAATGTTTGGCATCGCTTTTCATTGGTTATTTTTCCGTCGTTTTTTTTGGGGGGGGGGGGTGAAGGGGGGAGGGGGGTACTTTTCCCCAGGTGGCCATAGCCCATGCAGTGCTCCTTAATTTTTGTGGTGCTTTCGGGCTTCCCTTTTGGGCTTCCCTTTCGGGCTTCCCTTTCGGACGGATAATCTTCAAAAGTCCTTGTACGTGAGACCGCTTGGCTCTTGCTTCAAAACTGCACAGAAAGACTTCAACATTTTCGTTTGTTCCACAGGGGGTGTCATGAGTTCTAGAAAAAAATGTAAGAAATCAATATGTGTGTTGGTAACTAGCGACTTCTCCCAAACCGCACCGTATAGTCTACATGGTACGATGATTTTTAATGAATTGTTTGTTTGTATGTTTATTTATTTTTTGGGGGGGGGAGGGGGGCGGGCGGGGGCTCTTCAAAGATTTCTTTCTGCAAAACAGTGTGACTGATTGCTTCAAAATTACGAATAAGCACCTATGAGGACTCTATGTTTTGAATTTATTTAAAAGGGGTGGTTTTGATATAATTTCTATGATTTTTTTTGTATGTTATTGTGATTTCCTGGGGGTTGGGGGGTTGGAAGCTTTTCATTTAAGGCAAATCTCTACCAAATTTGGTAAGGGGGGGGGGGTAATAGCCATTTCTTAATATCCAGTTAATTTGAGTCACGTTTAATAAGTGTATGCGTTGACTATTGATTACTAAGCATGAACATGTCATTGCCAATGGATAATGCAATGCTAATATGCATGTGCAGGCTACAGCTTGCGCGAACTTTCACTTCCTTTCATCAAATCTCAAACATTTATATCTCAGAATCCGTGGGTATGTTATGTAACAAAACTACGTCACTTTTTCAAATGTCTGGGTCACATCTCCTATCTTTTCGTCAGAAAGCAGTTCCGTTTTCGTTGAAGTTTTTTTTATGAAACCTCACACACTCAGGTACCTGGGCTAGTATACAAGTCTTGACTTTAAAACTACGCCAATTTTCTAGGACACACTGACACAGCCATGTGCAAGGAATTTGAATGCAACCATTGCCTCGTCCTTTGATAGGGCTCACGAAACCTCACATGGGCATATGTCAAGCCTTAAGTACATATCATATAGTGAAACTAGGTCGTATCTGATTCAAAGTAATATGTCCATGATCTATTCATTTGCAGGATTCAAGTCGGGGTAAAGGTGCTTTGAAATAAAAGAATTGGCCGGTACTTTGTCGCTTTTAACAAATGGCACGGTATTCTTGATAAAAAAAAAGACGCCGGATACTTTTTGGCAATTATTGATGGAAAACCTTTGCATGTTAATTAATACCCTCGTTTCATGTCTGTAAATTTTAAAATAACCCACCGTGTAAACTCTTCATCAGCCATTTATTAGTTCTTTGAAATTTCAGTTATATCCCCTTGTCTGCTATTTTGCCATCTCTCCCCACCCACCCCCACCCCCGAACGGATTGAAGAATTAGCTTTGATGTATATGTATTGTGTTTAAACACGGGTCACTTTGTACTCCCTACAAAATGACCCGTGTTTTTCTTTCATGTATGTGAAGCCCCTTCTCGCCATTTCAGCGACTTTCTCATCCATCGATGGACATGAACACTTTCAGATGTTTGTTCTTTTCATATATATTTGTGTGTTTTTTCTTATTTAGTATGATTGACTTTTCTGTTCCAGAGCTAACCAATATGCAATGTACTGTTTGCGAATGTGTCGCTTTCAAATGCCATGATTCTGCAGGAAATTTCTTATTTAACATTTCCCTTAAACTACTTTTTATTGAAACACGTCGGGAGCTCATCTCACACCATTTAAGTTGTATATCCTTTCACATCCATAGAATTGGATACTTTCTTTTGCTTTGTAGCCATTCAGTTGTACCATCGGTGTGTTTTTGTGTAACTTTCGTTACCGTGTCTTTCTCTGCTTATTACCTGGGCACAATGCAGGGTCATGGGTCGCCGGAGGGGGGCAGCGGCTGCGGCCGGACCGCCGCGCGGCCCCAACACCGTAACTTAAACTGATAATTTTCTTTATTGTACAATCATATCAATACGGAATCATGCTAGGCCATGTTAAGTTACTTTCTTTTCTTACTTCATGAATGGTAAAACCGTAGAAAACGATGTTCTTCAACATTTTGGTGAAGTCAACAAAAATAATCTAAACGAACTATTGTCACATCCAGATGATCTGGACAACGCTATATCCACTGTGTCTGACTCACCATATGTTACCCGAGATAATATTGTAGATTATCTAAAAGCGCATATTCATACTTTTTCAGTGCTTAATCTAAATATTCAAAGCATAAATGCCAAATTTGACGAATTTAAATCACTTATTGATGATCTTGCTATTGAAAATTTTTACTTTAGTGCCATATGTCTACAAGAAACTTGGCTGGGCGAAAACTCAGTTGATTCCTCGTTATTTGAAATTGAAAACTATACGTCCATCCCCTTTAACGCTACATGTAGTTCCCATGGTGGTCTTTTGTTATACCTACACAAAAATTTTCAGTACAATACTCGAGACTTTTTTTCACCTAACGATTATTGGGAAGGCCAATTTTTAGATATTTTTGGAAACGGTTTGACAAAAACGATTACTCTTTGTAACATTTATAGACCACCAAGGGACCGAAATGACGCCATTCAGTTATTTATACATGATTTGTCTAGAATCATTGGCGTAATTTCAAAAGAGTCATCAGACAAAATCATCGTCGGTGATTTTAATATTGATTTATTAAATTCAACAAGACAAAAATTTTCTGATTATCTTGACGTCATGCTAAGTAATGGTTTATATCCGAAAATAACGCTCCCAACTCGGTTGTCTGATAGACGCGCAACATTGATAGATCATATTTTTTGTAGCTTATCAAACAGCAATACAAATTGTCTTTCTGGTATTATCTTCACTGAAATTTCCGATCACTTACCCTCATTCACTTGTATAGATCAAACATTAATAAAGCAAGACTCTCATAAATTTGTCAAGATAGTAACAAAAGACAGTGCATCAATACAAAATTTCAATGACGAAATAAATAATACAGACATGATGCAAAGCCTGATATCCGACCCAAATCACGACCCAAATATTAATTATGACAAATTGGAAAAAATACTGTGTGAAGCAAAGGAGAAACACCTTCCCGTAAAGACAGTGAAGTTTAACAAGTACAAACATAAACGATCTCCTTGGATAACCCTTGGTATATTAAAATCTATAAAATTTCGTGACGGTTTATATAAAAAACTAAAATCTATCCCGTTTGATTCTGTTCAATACGATAATTCTAAACACAATCTTCAAGTTTACAACAAAATCCTAAAAAACAATATCTTCCAACTGAAGAAAGACTATTATCACTCGAAGTTTGAACCCTTCAAAAATGATATGCGGAAAACATGGGACACAATCAAGTCCGTTCTTAACTCAAACAAAAAGAAGAAAGACTTTCCCCTCTTCTTTTTAGTTGAGAATCAGAAACTTACAAATATGGATGAAATAGCCGAACGTTTTAACACTTTTTTCACAAATATAGGTCCAAACTTACCCAACAAAATAAACACGTCGGGCTTACCTTCTTTTGCATCTTACCTCCCAAACCGTGCAGATGATGTATTTTCCTTCAGAGAGATCAACCCCAATGATGTTGCATCTATTTTGAGAAATTTTAAATTTAAAACCAGCACTGGTCACGATGATATATCGATGAAACTTCTCAAAGGCATAATTCCTTCTCTTTCTGAACCTCTTAGCTTGATAATCAATCAATCTTTAATGACAGGAGTTTTTCCCGACAAACTTAAGATTGCAAAAGTACTACCGCTTTTCAAAAAGAGAAACAGTACTCAATTAGACAACTACAGACCAATTTCACTCCTTCCTGCTCTGTCCAAAGTATTTGAAAAAGTAGTTTATAAGCAACTTTATGATTATTTTTTGTCCAATCAACTTTTTTACAAAAGCCAACACGGTTTTAGAACTGGCCATTCGACTAAAACAGCAGATCTTGAATTTGTCGATACACTTCTCAGCCTTCTTGATTCTGGAAAAATACCTATTAGCATTTACTTAGATCTATCCAAGGCCTTTGATACATTAAATCACGATATTCTTCTACATAAACT
The DNA here is from genome assembly GCA_964020975.1 of Hermodice carunculata. Classification (NCBI taxonomy): domain Eukaryota; kingdom Metazoa; phylum Annelida; class Polychaeta; order Eunicida; family Amphinomidae; genus Hermodice; species Hermodice carunculata. The sequence goes on from OZ026629.1 coordinate 66,350,943, forward strand.
GAAACATTATGGTATTAACGACACTCCTTTACAATGGTTCAAAAGTTATCTTACTAGCAGGTTTCAGTATGTCTCTTTCGATAATGTATGTTCAGGCCCCTCTGCTTCAAACTGGGGTACCCCAAGGATCTATCCTTGGACCTCTTCTTTTTATAATATACACAAATGATATGCACCTTGCTTCATCAAAATTTGATTCTATTCTTTATGCGGACGACACAACTTTGGTAAATCCTCTCTGTTCTTTTAACTCCTCGATTAGCACCAATACACACGGTAACTTGTCAGATAATATCAATAAGGAATTGCAGAAAGTGTACGACTGGCTAGCTGTTAACAAACTATCTTTGAATATAGCCAAAACGAAGTATATGATATTCCATTTCCCTCAGCGAAAAATCAAATAAAATTTTAGATTTAAAAATCAACGATACTTCAATTTCAAAAACATCCGAATTTGACTTTTTAGGTTTACGCATTCACGAGACTTTAAATTGGCAACCACACATGAACAAAATTGGCAATAAACTTTCGAAATTGATAGGTATTTTCAGAAAACTGAATAAGTATTTACCTCTTAACACTCTCTTACTCATGTATAATTCACTTTTTCTACCCCATCTTAATTATGCCATCCTAGCATGGGGCTTCTCATGTGACCGCATTTTCAAGTTACAGAAATCTATTGTTCGGCTGATTTGTCTTACAAGATATAACGCCCATACAGATCCACTTTTTAAAACACTGAACATTCTCAAAGTCGAAGACTTATTCAAACTTAAAGCTCTGAAATTTTATTTTCTATACCTACAGAACAATTTGCCTGCATATGTCAATGATATTTTTGCACAGACACCTGCAAATCACCCATATCAAACCAGAAACAAAGAATCCATGCAACTACTTGTCCCAAAAAGAAATAGAACCCGAAAATGTATCAGATTTTTAATTTCTTCACTCCTTAAAAATACACCTCCTTGCATTAAAGACAAATTTCATACACATTCTCTATCTGGTTTTTCAAAATACGCTAAAATTCATTTCATTGGTAAATACCCTGAAACATGTACCATTCCAGATTGTTTTGTGTGCAACGACTAAAGCTCCTTGTCTTTTCGTTTTCATTTAACTGCTATTCCATTATGATCAATCTACTGCAGAAATAAATTGTTTTATGTTTATTCATATCCTAGGTGGCCCCAGTGATAGCGGACATCATGTTCTTAACTGGGGTCATCCTGACATAACCTCTTTTTTGTATAATGTACCCTTATCTATCAATGGAACTGTTATGTATGCGTATTTGTACCTCACCTGTATGTATTTGTGTCAAATAAACCACCTCTGAGTTCTGAGAGTTCTGAGTTAAACTCCGTGCTTCAACTATTTTAGGATTCCAAAGATGTATCACTCCGGATTAATAGGACGAGGAGTGTGAGGAGAGAAGCTTTCCAAATTTTGTATTAACATATTATCTTCATGACCTTGCGGATCATCAATCCCCAAAGTTGTCCCTCCGATATGAAAATACAGTTAATATGGCAAGAACACGCATGACAACTCACTGCTTCAGATATGTAGCTATGAAGCTGTAGGACGATTAACTAAAATAACCAAAGTAACCTTAACCAGAGCATCTGATATGACATTCAATTTATCTGCAATGCATGCAGGCAATTCCCGTCGGAAAACTGGTCTCCTTTGAACAGAATACCTGTCAATAGTCTGCGCTAACAATGATGTGAAACATCTATGTTTGGATCGTGGAGTTCCACGGGTCAGGGGAAATCGGCCAATGCCTCGTTTGGGCGTTTCAGTCCATTCCTTGTGGGAGGTGGCGCCATCTGGTGCCAGGAACTGCAGGCTTACCTGTACTATTGGTATTACGCTGCTAATTCAACCTGCAAAAAATGTATACAAACTAGGTTGCAGTCTGTACCTTCTAACATAACTTACAAATCCACACATGTCATATGTCAAATTGTTCCATATGATGTTCTAAATCATATGAGAACACACACACACACACACAAAAGTCATCATGGGAAAACTTTAAGGTATCACTGTTGGATTAGCCAAAGAACTGACAGCGGTCACGCCGCCTTGCGTGGTGACTCGGGAGTACTAACACTGTAGCCATGTGTATTGTCACTACACTAAGCATATTGAAAGCTGACCTGTCAATAAATACTGCACACTCTACCTGTCAGTTTGAGAAAAAAATATGTGTTCCTGTGGTCAGAATTATGTAACAGACAGCCCCTTGTACTTGTAAGAGTCATTTTAAATATGCACTCCATATTCATTCTCCCCGGCAGCGACAAGCCGGCCGAATTACTCATGTTTTACCTTAAAACTGCATTTGCAAGGATCAGGGCTGTGAGCTCATGAGTACGTTTAAACTTTCTAGCAGTGTTTGTTTCATATATGTGGTTACAACTGTTACCACAAGTTTCGTGATTGTATTTTGATTTGCTGCCTTCAACATTCATTTTTCCATGTCGACGCAATTGTTCCACAGTGCTTTATGTTTTTTTTTTTTTGAAGTTTTCTTCTTCCGCAAGTGTTTTTCAAAATTACGAGTTAGCAATCATGAATTACGCATCGAATTGTCAGATACAAGAATGAAATTTTGCTGGACAGATTATGTGTTCATTGAAATCAAAATCCCATTGGTGATGAGGAACATTTTTTGAGAAATTGCCAACATTATAATGTGTTTTCAAAGTCGCTCAAAACTCATTTCCAGTCCACCAAAGTGCCATTTTCTCTCTCAACTGTGGTTTCACCTGGGCCTGAAGTGGCGGTGCATGTTTGCAAGTTCATTAGATGTCTCTTTCTCTTTGGTAAATCTGCACCCCTTGTTCTAAATGAGTGTAAACAGTCTCTGGTGCATTGACATCATTCTGGTATGTAGATAGTGTATAGAATCATGAGCTTTATATTGTGTGCCATGGACCCTCTACGGGTATAAAAGTATTCTTATATTCTGAAAAAAAAACAACAAGATAAATTTTCAGTTGAATTTGAAAAAAAATCTGAAAACTGACATGCTGTTATTAGCATCATAATACATGGACAGTGTGTTTATTGTTATAAAACTGACATGCTGGTATTATCAACATAATGCATAAACAGTGTGTTTATTTTTATTATAAAACCGCCATGCTGTTATTAGCATCATAATGCATAAGGAGTGTGTTTATTATTATAAAACTGCCATGCTGTTATTAGCAACATAATGCATAAACAGTGTGTTTATTATTATAAAACTGCCATGCTGTTATAAGCATCAAAATGCATTAACAGTGTATTTATTATTATAAAACTGAACGTTAAGAATCAGAAATTTATGATGGGAGTAAGTAGATGGTTGCTCTCTGCGTGTGCCAAATGAGCGGTAGCTCCTGATGGCGAATATGCAGAGAGCCAGCAATCTCTTCACGAAGCTCATCATGGCCATTATGCAGAGAACTACCAGTCTCTTTACGAAGATCATGAACTGGCCGTCAGTAGCTCCTCTGAAGTGAACTGAATGATAGTTCATTGTTTCAAAAAAATATGTGTAGGATGGTTATTTAATACTTTTATTCACTCTGATGTAGTCTTTTTTTAAAATTCCAACAGCGTTTCACTCATTGGGCTGTTGTCACCATAAATTCATTGTTTATAGCCTCTGTATTGTCCGATCAAAGCTTAAAATAGAATTACCAGAAAAAAAAAATCATAAATGTAGAGCGGAAGAGGGAATTACGCGGAAACACTGGCACTCTGGTTTACACACAAATTCTATATTCTTAATTAGATATTCGTGCGAATCATCAGCATCGTATCCTATTAGGCTGCTAAAATTCCCTCCTCCTCCTCCTCCTCCTCCTCCTCCTCCTTGCCTTAGTATACCTTGGTGGCCTGTCCAGCAACCGATATGTTCCTTTTTAAGCATATATGGCGCTGCTATTACAACTTTTATTTCTGACTGTACTGGGTTTTGGATGTTGCTAATGAGATTGAAAGCTTAATTCCATCTTTAATTGTACCATCTCTTCATGAGCTGTGGTACAGTGCTGTGTTATTAATGAGATGTATTATGCATCCATATTAAGACTCAGAGTATAGAAAAAGTAGATTAAAGTGCACTGCTGTCAATGGAGTAAGTTTTGTTAAACAATCAAAAACAAAAAACAAAAACAGAAAACAAAAAACAAAACAAAAACAAAAACAAACAAAAAAAAAAAACAAAAAACAAACAAACAAACAAAAAAAAAAAACATCCCACCACCACCACCCTCAAATCTCCCGAGTTTGCTTTAGTTACTTGGCATGAACTGAGCGATGTTCTCTGCAGGTTGAAAATATAGGTGTGGGGGTGGGGGTGCCCTGCCTTTTTGTTTTGCTCCCATCTATACTTTTGTTTTCTATCGCTTAATTTTGCCCCGTACTTTCCGTAGCTCTGTCAGTCAGCTGAGGTTATGAAATCCGTTTGCGTCTGTCATCCGTCTGTACATTACACTAAAGGACATCTTGCCAAAAAACCTTTCTTTCTTTCTTTCTTTCTTTCTTTCTTTCTTTCTTTCTTTCTTTCTTTCTTTCTTTCTTTCTTTCTTTCTTTCTTTCTTTCTTTCTTTCTTTCTTTCTTTCTTTCTTTCTTTCTTTCTTTCTTTCTTTCTTTCTTTCTTTCTTTCTTTCTTTCTTTCTTTCTTTCTTTCTTTCTTTCTTTCTTTCTTTCTTTCTTTCTTTCTTTCTGCCTTTCTGCCTTTCGGCAGGGCCTAAACAGCATTTCTCTTTGGAGGTGGTCCTTGATTTTTAACGAATTTTTCAGTTCAGGTACTTGTTGGTTAAAGCATGCAATCCTGTTGATTACTATAGAGATCAATGGGGATTGCAATAGAAATTCACATTTTCAACTTCGCGAAAACCGTCAATTTGATTCACTTCAAATTTGGTAGGCATGTACTTTTGGTGGATCTGTACCATGTTCGTTTAAATGGTCACGCACCAACGAGCTAAAGATTTTTAACAATTTTTCTTTTTAATTTTTCAATAAAATCTTCTCTAAAACTTCCATGCCAATTGATTTGGAATTGCGTTGGGACATGTCATGAGGCTTAATTTGTTCAACAGGCTGTTTTTTGGTTTTTTTTGTTTTTTTTGTTTTTTTTGTTTTTTGGTGTTATGATTTTTGGCACATTTTGTGACAAAACCTTCTCCAAAGCCCCTGCCAATATCTTTGAAATTACATTGGGGCACTTTTGGGGACCGCTACACCTTTATTTGTCCAACAGTTGGCATCGTTAGTTTCTTTCATTTTTTTATGAGTGTTTTGCTATTTTTGATTTCAGCTCCCAAATATTACTCAGATTGTTCTGAAACATCGGACAAATGTAGCTTTTTGGAGGGTTAAACAAAATTGTTTACTATAGGTGGTGATAAATTGTATCCCTGATTTTAAACAGATTTGATTCGGGTACCTGTCGGTTAATGCACGCATTCCAGCTAATTATTACGTGAGTAAATGGTAATTGCAATAAAAATTCACAGCCTGTGTCTGTAAGGTTAACTGAGCAAAATCCTGTCACAGTGCTGTCGTTTTAATACGTCGTATTACCTTGACTAATTTTTCGAGGCCATTAGGTAACTTAAGGGTACTAAGTTCAAAATGTAAAGAAAAAGTAGGACTGACAATACCAAATATACCCGATATGTGTATCGTGTGGAAGTTTGATATTACATAATGATGATCTTGACCTACTGTCTCGAGATCATGGAAAGAATGCCACTGTACATGTATTCAGCAGAACTGTGCATGCATTCCAGTTTTGTGAAAATTATTTTTTGGCAAGCAGGTGGCGCTGCAATTTATTGCCCAGCTTTCTTTCTTTATTGGCAGCCGAGCTTAGCTTTAATATGATCATTCATACATCGTCCGCCGTCTGTTGTCTATCCATCCATCCCTCAACAATTTCACATTTTATATTTTTCCCAAAAGTTGGCTGAATTCTCTGCAAACATAGTGAGGATGTGCCGTAGGTCGGTCTCTACCACGTTTTTTCAACAGGTTATGGTCCAGGCATTTTTTGATTGTTTTGAATTTATCTATGTTTGAGCAGAATTCTGATAAATCTTCTCTTAAGCCGCTTGGTCAGTTGTTTCAAAGTGTATTGGGGCACTTCTGCGTAACAGTAAACATTAGTTTTTTTCACCAGGTGGAGATGCGATTCTTTCTTTCTTTCTTTCTTTCTTTCTTTCTTTCTTTCTTTCTTTCTTTCTTTCTTTCTTTCTTTCTTTCTTTCTTTCTATTATTGTTTGTAGTGGTGGTGGTGGTGGTGGTAGTGGTGGTAGTAGCAGTAGTAGTAGTAGTAGTAGTAGTAGTAGTAGTAGTAGTAGTAGTAGTAGTCGTAGCATTTGACGATTTTTTCCATAGTGCAGCTATTTTAAACTTCATGCGCAAGGACAAAATCGCAGATTTTTGTATCAATGTTTCAATTGAGTCTTTAAACTTAAATTTAGTTACGTTTGTTCATTTAGGAGGGATATTACAATTATTTGCAGATTTTCATGACTGATCTTTGATGGTTGCAATTGCACCAGACTCGTACGTGAGGTGCCTTATATCAGGTTTACGGTGTTTCTGAGGTACATGGTTACCATTGCCACTTTAGGTATGATGATACTTGAACTAAAGGTCTTTTCACAAGGAATATGAATATAGCATCCCTTTTACAATTGTGAACAGATCGACGTAAATAGTAGTTGGCATTTATGATTGAAAAAGTTAATATTAGCTACCTTGCCTGCTTGAAAAGCTGCAAAACCACTAAAAAATTTGCATGTTTTACTTCAGGCAACGTTAGGAGTGACTTGTTTCAGTCTCACCATGATCCATTTATGGTAATTTATTTAGGAATTGTAACTACTCCTTGGGAATCATATACGGTCATCATATGTAGGAAGACAGGTGTTTGACATGTTATACATAGAGGCACTCCGCTTCGTTCTTGTGTGTAATTTCTAAAGAGGCATCTCAATGGCTTCATGATCACAGGTGTTTCGTTTTGGTTCTATACTTGTTCAGGGGTATCCGTCTGCCATTGTGAACATTTGCTTTGCAATCCGTAAAATTAAATTTTAACAAATCCTTGTTGCTGGCAACAAACGATGAGCATGATGAAGACGCTTTGAAATAGAAAGTACTTGTTTGAGGGACAAAATAAGCAATATTTGTACAGCAAGACTTGAAATCTTATTATACGGTATGACACAGTTGTCTGACAATGTGCCATGAAGCCTAAACACACGTGCCACCGAAGGCCTCATATCGGGGTGTCACTTATTCAGGTTAGCCGGCGCTTGAGTGCATCATGCGACACATTTGCCCCGAATCAAAATGAAACTGAGATTTTGCCAAAACAAGACGAACCTTTGTAGAGTAATAATGTACGAGATGTAGAGTTAACATCATCCCATGATGAAGACTAAAAGCTATTGGCTGCTTGATCTTGCATAAACACAACCGCATCAAATGATGAGCCATGACGCTTGCTTGTTGCGTTGAGATTCATGCCTGCTTCTTTCAATTGTGCTGGTAATCACGACAACGCAATACAGCAAATGACCAAGAGAAGTTACACTATGATAACTTATGCCCGCATCATGCATGCACTTTGCTTCCGGTATCACTTCGGAATAAATTGATAAAATCCCTTTATGATGCACTTTGCTTCCGGTATTACTTCAGAATAATTTGATAAAGTCCCCTTATGCAACCCTTAATATCACTTTTCCTGTGATGTAACAAAAGCGCTAATGACACTTGAAATCTCATAAAAACCAAAGGGTGTGTATTCTTGTCGTTTGGAACAATTGACATCTTAACCTACCACTATCTGAGAGCAACTTGTAAATAAGCTTTCGTTATTTTGCAGAGAACATGCTGAGAGAGGACGAACCTGTGCAGAAGAAAAGCAAAAATGACAGCAGCAGTTCTCGGTTGGCACGGAAAGGTACAGCCTCTCCCTTGCCGGACAAGGTTACCTCGGCGGCAGATGCGATGCTTAAGCTGAGTTCTCTGCAGACAAACCCGGATCCGACTCCAGTGCTGTTAGTAAACAACATACATGCCTCTGCAACACTTGCTGTGAGCAAAAATAAGTTAAGCACTTCAGCAAAAGAAATCACAGGGAAGACTACAATAAAGCCAGAATTTTCTGGCATTCAGAGGGACTTGCAGGGAAACACTTTACCAAGAAAGGAACGGTTATTTGTACCAGAGACTATGAAAGACGACCATTATTGGGCCAAGCGAAGAAAAAATAATGAAGCAGCAAAAAGGTCACGTGAGAAACGTCGGATGAACGATATCGTAATGGGTCAACGGATCATGGAACTCACAGACGAAAACACTCGCCTTCGAGAAGAACTTGTGGCTTTAAAAAGAAAGTTTGGTTTACCAGTGGAGGAGTCCCTTTTGGTAACGGAAAATGAAGGTGATGCATCGCCGTCGTCGTCAGAGGGCTCAATTACATCAACTGTGTCGTCGATAATGTCCACAAACACCAGTATAGTTGCCAGTGCACTAAAACATACCCATGCTTTTGCGGGTGTATCTGTACCCGCAACTGCGGCCTCAAATATACCCTACATAAGCCAACCTCTCCAACCTGTGCAGCCAGCCTTTCCTGTAGCTACCCAAGTGCCCATACAATCGTCATTGCCTGCTGCTACAGTCCCTGTATTGATTCCCGTTACAGCTCACCAGCCAGTCTCTTTCATTGCCAGTACCCAAGCCATGTTGGCAGTAGCGCCGTCACAAAATATCATCAGTTCTCAGCAGAAGGCGCCTGTTTCCACCACCAAGGCTCCAGACCCAAGTGAAACAAATAAAAGAGAAAAATCGTCAAGCAATAATGAGGAAGATGAGCCCTGCGATGAAAATACAAATGAAGCACATTTTGTTGCCCCATTGGTTATAAGGCCTCTCTCCCCTGAAAGTGGTGCCAGTTCTCCTCGAAGTTTGACCATTGCACTATCGCCCGAATCATCGGGGGGAACATCGGATGCTGATGGATCCAAATCAAGTATTTTAACCGATGAAGCGCCGTTAAATTTGTGCACAAAGCGTGATCCTGAGTCTGCAAGTGAAAAAGATCAGAATTCAAATTCCAGTTTGTCGAAGGGTAAAGTTCTGAACCTCTCAAAAAATAGCACGGGAAAAGACGGGGAGTTGATTGACATTCCACAGAGACTGAAGCGGAAACTTCTTAACAAAGGCACACTGAACGGAACACCATCTTGTGAAATAGCCCAGGACGCTGGCATCTTGGAACCGCCTTACATATTATATGATTCATCAAATGAGGCCATGTCTCCATCATGTACTGACCCAGATTCCAATGACAATGAGTTTTCGCCAGACTCCAACATGAGTGTTGATTCTAAGTATTTGGAAAGACGCAAGAGAAACAACATGGCGGCTAGGAAATGCCGCGAGAACAGAAAGAAACTGAACGACTTGAGAAAAGCAAAGTCAGATGTGTTGGAAACTGAGAATCTGAAGCTCAGGGATGAAGTTAAGGTCCTCTCAGACGAAGTAAAGACATTAAAAGACTTGATTGACAAAAAACGTAAATCTAAAGGAGGTGATGAAGGAGCTACCAGAACCTCCTCAGCTGCCTCGACATCTGAGACCACACAAGAAGCAGATGTAGATCACAGTGAAGACTGAGAGACAGGAAGCTTACAGCGTCTGAAATGAAAACTCGTGTCTTGCATCTTTCCTCATTACCTCGCTCTGACTGAAAATTGACTCCTTTTTTCCTCAAACCACTTACCTCGCAGCAAGCTGAAGAAACAGTATCGGTTGGTCACTGTAGGAATTTTGTAGGGAAAATTATTTTTACACTGTAGGCAGTTTCGCATGTATTGAGGATTGTACATTTGGTGAAAACAATTTTAGCTATATTTGACTGGTTTGTACGAGAGAACTATTTTATTCACAGAATCCATATATTTTATGTACGACATTGAGTGGAGTGCAAGATATTGTGTCATCCGTATTATCTCATGATTGTATATTTTGTATGACAAAACACAGGTCTGGTGAATCACATGGAAGAGATTGAAGAAAATATATCTAGACATTAAGAGTGACACATGTTCAGGCAGATATCGTGTACACGTATGTCACTTCTCTGAAGCAATTTCTGGAATATTTGTATTTCCAAATTGTTTTATAACTCGTTGTATTGTTACTGAGGCCGGCCTTGTGTTACAATGACACTGGCATAGTTTGAATCTGCTTAACCTTCGCTTGAATATGAACACTCATTATGTAACACTATAAAACGATTGACGATCCTGACTACAAAGTATATATATATATATATATATATATATATATTATGATCTTGCACATTCGTATAACCCACCCACCCCCACATGAGTAAATTCGATGAATATTTTCTGTACACTGTACCAGGATCGAATCTCAGAACTTCAGCATCAGCAAAATTCTTTAATTCTTCGTTCATGGACTTTCCATGATATATTGTTTCTGCTAAGAAATTGAGTTCGATTCAGGCAAGGACCCTATGTCGAAAAATACTGTGCCCTTACTGCCGGCCACACACGAAAGATTTTGTCATTCCAATTTTGTCTTTCCTTTCAAAGAAAAAATAACTGTTTAAGAATGAACGCACGGTTGATGTTTTTTGCAGAGGGAGAGGCTGCTTAGATTTCACTGTTTTTTATATTTCCCACCTTGTATCATTTCAACCTGGTACAGATCAATGTAATTAACGCATCTCCACATGTCGGCAATTGCAAAGTGATTACAAATGTCACGGAACAGAAGCCAAGAAATGTTTTTTCCTACCGATCACCATTCCCTTATATACATGTCATCATTTGACAGCGCAGAAAAAAACGAGCAAAATGATAGGTGCAATTAACTCTTTTGAGGATTGGTATTCAGAAAGTGTACGCTCAAAGCGTTATCAGACTCAAAATTATACTTAGTTTATTAAGAAAGATCCTTCATGGGGTTCACACATTTTTCGTGTGTTGGCCTGTTTACTAAAAAGCTATTTACATGTTGCCGTTGTTACGGGTAATTTTGTTGTTGTATTCGTTGCTCGTGCCAGACCGCACCACAAACGGCAAAATATATGCCACATGTAGAAAACATTGGTCGCAACAAAGTCCAGGAGTGCAGGCTCCTGTTTATTCGAGACTGCTTGCTTCAGGTAATGGTCTCTCCGTTGATATCAGACTAATTGCACGTTAATTACACGGGTAATTGCGATGACGACTGTTGATGCCAGTCTATTTAAATAAAGGGCTTGTTTGTAATTTCACTGTAAAAGAGTGAAATTCTAAAGAGTTAAGAAGAATGCGGTCAGGAGGCCGAATGGCGATGGATATATGCGAACGTCATTTCCGTGAGACTTGACTTCAACCATGAGAATCTGTACTTCAGCAGTTAATGATATCACCAAATTAACGCAATATCGAATGGATTGTACCGACTCAAAATAAGACCAACAGATGGCGCACAACAGCTTGAAGCGTGCTATAAAACATCAGTCATATAATGAACTGACCGCTCAGTAACCATTCTTCTTGCAAAACAAAACCAACCCCCCCCCCCCAAAAAAAATGTATATTTAAAGAGCAGAAAAAAGGGGGGAACTCATCGTTTTATGCCATGGGCGATATATGCTACATAATCCTTGCCAAAAAAAACTGTCAAGCAGGTAAGCAAACATAATACTGAAAATGAACTTTTTTTATTTATTCAGATTTGTTTTATTTACCAAATGCCTTATAAAGAGGGGGCACCTAGGTAAATGACATTTATATGACTGCAATTTACCAGAATTTACCCATGAGAGGTCAAAATAAAAAGGTATACGGGTATAACAAAAAACAAGTACATAACACATTTGCGAATATTATCTACAGCAAAGATGAAAAATAAAGTGTCTTGTTCACCATTTTGGCAAGATTAACCAGCAGTTACATGGCAACTTTCCATTGCATGCATCAAGTACAGAGGTCCGACCCTTAATGGTTTTGAAGCACACTTTTTACAGAAATAAGTGTGTGTGAATTGACAGACGGTTCACAGCTTTCCATTGCTTCTTTCCGTCACACACGAGGCTGCTGCGCGTCATCGGTTGGTCATGTTCTGAATCGTTAATTTATTTGATAACTCAGGAAATGCTCAAATACATGTACAGATATTTATGGATACAACCATGATGAAGTCTTGCTATTATTAGCGATCACAGCCGTAATCTTTCTATGTTAATTCATCAGTCTTCGTTTGAATTGATGTGGATAAAAACAGTACTAAGATGTTTCCATGAACAGGCGTCAAAGATACGCGACCAAGTTTAGATAATGGTCAGTGCGTTTCCTAACATTAACAGCATATTTTTGCACTCGTTACAAATAGAATATACGTCATTACAATGGTTATCTTTGCGTACTGAGCACAGCGCATTTATGCACTAGAATGGACAGGACAGTTTGTGCACGCAGGAATAATATACACGGGTGTTGGATCCATGACCTTAAAAGTTGTTTCAAAAAAAAACAAAAAACAAAAGACGCACCCAAAACCCCAAGTCAGATTTACAATAGGCTCTATCTAGAAAGAAGTCAAAATCCGCAAAGTGGACCCACCTTTGTAGTTTTCCCTTTTTGGTATTTATGGGAACTCTCCCTGTATGTATTTTTATGCATTTTACCAGAAGAATGAAATGTTTGTTCCCTTTGTTATTATACGTTGATGTTGACAGAGCCCAATTTGTAAGGTGGTTGCACGTCAGACAGGTCGTGTCTACCTTTTATGTAAAACTGTAACATCACTGCGCACGTGATATCACCCTTGGAGCGCAACCCAATTGCATTGGATAGTTCCATGCGGTAATTTATTAAAAAGGATGTGATGTTTTAGATTTTTGACATGTTATCCCAGAAAGGGGTTTCTCATAAGAAGTCCCTAACAATGTAAATGCTGCAAAGTACGGAGTGCTTATCATGGACCACGTGGATTTCGCGTTGGTTTTAGAATCTACAATGTACAATATACATGGTTTATGCAAGTTTCAGATGCAATAACACCATCACGTACACATGGGTGTATATTGCAATATTGCAGTGACTGCCAATCCAAGTTATTGAAAAAAACGTAGTCGGAAACTGGGAGGTGCGTGACAGTGACCGTAAAAAGAGAAGTGATCAATAAGCTTACAGTGGAATGTGATCATAATCATAACAGTTTCCCTATTTTTAGATGCGTAAGGTGACCAACATGGTAGAAACCCCGATGAACGAACCTACCAGCACATTAAATGGCTTAACCAATGGCTACATAGTCAAATCAAGTCTGGAAATAGAAAGCGATTTGACGTCACCAAATTGGGTTTTTTACGATTCACCCGTAACACAGAACCATTAGACATAGTATATATTTTTACTCTATAACCAGATGATATAGAACTTGTAGATAACATTTTATACATTCATCTTTATAGCCTTTATAGCTGATTTTAAAGCGCCGCGAGCAAGTTAAACCTGCTGCAGGTCTTTTGCTTTTCCCCCTAATTTTTTTGCCAGGGCTCAGCTGGATTAATGCAATGCCATCTACTGACTACAGGAAGAACCAACCTTGGAAGCAGGACGGCAGACAGAGCTGTAGTTTTGCAGGCCACTTGTACATTAAGTGAATTCTATGACAAAGCCAGGTCTGCGAGCAAGGCTGGGATGCCATGAACTATATGGGCACTTGTGCTATTGCTGTACTCGTATTTTTCCATTTCTATGTTTATAGTTGACGTTTATTAATGCTTGGAGCTTCACGCTAGTCATTGTGATAATAATGCAGATTTTGTTTTGAAGCATGGTGATATGTCTCATGAAAGTCACACCGTAATTACGTTCTGTATTGCCGCCGCTGAAGTTGGCTTAGGTATGTTTGTGCTTGTATTGTTACGTGCATCAGATGCAAAAATAATTGTTAAGTAATTTTTAAGTGACACTTTCGTCTTGGATATTGCTGAGACAATGTATATCGAACACTTTCATCTACAGAAATGGACATAATCATTTAAGAAAAATCAAAAATTTAAGATTGAAAGACGCACATGTAATGTGTGTGAAAAAGAACCGTGATCATACACGATAAATATTTTTATTTGGAAACACTGCACTGGACAGATAAACATTGTATTGAGCAATACACCACTACGTAGTGGACATACACGCTTCTAAGGTCTGCATTGTTAAGGTAGATGGTGCTTTTTGCGTAATATGGATATTTGTAATTGCGTTTGCTTCAATGTTGCAATGAGCTTACCGATCCATTTTTTGTGGTTGAATAAACATTTTATGTATACAAATCGTGTATGGAGCTTTATTTTGTTAAATCTTCAAAGATTGACAATCTGCAACCAGGGAAACAGAACGCAATATGTCCTGCTTTTACAGAGAGAAAACATATATTGCTCACTATGGCTTCCTCGCTTGCAAGCATTCCTATCGGATACTTTGGTATGTAGGCCAGGCATTACCAGTTTTCGAAACCGTATTCTTGACTGTTGGAACAGAAGATTTGGTTGGTTACTTCGCCATAATCAGTAAAACAACCTTAAAAGTATTGCCACGTGGTGCCTTGGCCCAGGGTGCTGCCTCGTACAAACGAGTGGTGGCTTCCCCCTGGCTATAGAATAAAGGATGTTGAATATAAAAAAATGAAAAAAGTGGCATTCACCTTTAATCTTGTCAAACAACCCAATTTTGTAAACTGTTGGGAGAATGTAATTCAAAAATAGCTTGCTATGTTGATACATGTTCCAAATTCGTCTACAGGTTTAATACAAGATCGCATGGAATATGTGTCGAAGGGATCTCGGGTTCAGATTTAAAACGGGGGAAGGTGAAGACATTGATATATGTTTCTGTCCCTATGTCACGATGTATCTATAGGCTATTCGAATACCATAATCATTCATGATTCTCGAGGAACTTGTTCAGAGACCGTCTTAATAAATTGTTGACCTGTGGTGCCAAAATTTTGAAATAAAAATACATAAAGCTGTCAGGTACGAAACAACACAAGCTTTGTTTTTCCTCTGTTAGTATATGGATCTGGGTAAACCAATACTATTGCATACGTTGAAACTATCTCCGTATAGTCTATTGTTGTACCATTACACCTTTTGACAGATCGGAGTCTGTTTTATGTGGACGTACTCAAAATAAATTCAGGTCAAGCTACCTTAGGTATATCGCATCAGCATATTTTTCTGCCGCTTAAAACTTTTATTTGACTTTCAACAAAGGAATAAAAAATAAGCACCATGGTCAAGGATGTTAGGCAATGCAAACGTGATGAAAAACACACCTACTCAAAGCTATGCACAGATGCATTATATTTCGTTAGTTGAATAAAAGTATTTATATAACATATTTATAGAGTAAATAAAAACGAAAACATCCCCTGAATATTACCTTGTTTCATAGACGGGGGGAGATATGAACAAATGGGTATGAGTCACAAAATTTTGGTGTTGTGTTTTAATCTGTGGAAATGAATCCAAGTTCCTGTTCAAGGCTGTGGCCTTAGAAATAACCCAATTTGGTGTGCAAGACTAGACCAATTCATTAGTAGAATACATCAAAATCATCGGAAGTACAGCGTCAACTATAAATAAAATTAATTGTA
Source organism: Hermodice carunculata (assembly GCA_964020975.1). Lineage (NCBI taxonomy): Eukaryota > Metazoa > Annelida > Polychaeta > Eunicida > Amphinomidae > Hermodice > Hermodice carunculata. Next base: position 66,366,670 of record OZ026629.1, read on the forward strand.
ATAACAAGCAAAACTCATTGCCTAATAGTTATACATCAATCGGAACAGCTGGTAGAGATTGAGATTTGTTTGGTAAAAAAAAGCAAAATAACTTAATCCAGGTAAAAGCCTGAAAATTTCTCCTCTCATTTTTTTAAAAAATTAACATGAGGAAGCTAGCTAAGCCAGGTATCTCACTGGACAGCGAGGTCTTCGAGTGTTTTCGTGAGAGGTAAGTCCAGTGCGGCTCAAGATTGATGCAAAAAAGGGGATGCATGGGATTTAGGTAATTTTGTTCACAATACAGATAAATTCTGCATATGTCTGCATGGTCTGTGTCACTTCTAAAAATAATTCTTTACAAATGTCTCTCTCATACAAATGTATATTCAATGTAGCTTTTAAGGTAAATATGTGGTCTATAAAAGATTATTCAAACAGAAAACCAGCTTACTTTGCCTCATTTTAAGGCCATTGTTTGCTAAAAATTACACGAGTTTATTTTACTAAAACAAGTGAGTAATTCACAAAAAGTGCTAACAATAATAATGCTTCTCTAATAATCAGAAAAGAGAACATCACCATATTGACCTTTACAAGTTATTAAACTGGAACCCATTATGTTCAGGAGAGAAACCAGTATGCGAAATAGATTGAATAATTTTGTGTCAAGAAGAAACGTAAAGGTGTGTAGAACACCAGAAATATGTAATTTGTCACTGTCAAGAAGTAAATTTGTGACCCTATCATCAATTTCATTTAAATGTAGCTTTTGTATCTTACTTCTTTTACAAAAACTCTTTAGGGTTGCACTTATGGCATCTTGGTTTATATTGTCCGTGGATGTTAGAAGTATATTCATAAATTTTTTCAACTTCAGCAGAATCACTTTTTTACAAGAAACATTATTGAACATAGTGCATGAGAGAACATTTTTTTTTTAATTTCCAGCAGCCTAAAATTATTCAATAGTCAAAAAACAAGATGCATTACAACATAATCAACAACACTAATTTTTCCAAAGTAAACGCACAGATACTTAAGTCTCACACCTACCCTTTGAAATATGGATATCAACGTTTTTTCACACAAGGGAATGAAACGACGACCGATTTATTGCAAAAAATTTCTTTCACGTAACGTTTATTTGCAGTTCACGTCAAATAATGATGACGTTCACTTCCAAGAAGTGAGATAATAACCCAGATCTGACATTGAAATCTTCCATGATATACATGTTACAAAATATGTAATATTTCTATGCAATCTAGACTGACATATCGGCGATTAGTTTTCGCCGAGTACAATTTTAAATCCACCATCTGTGTGCGACAAACCACACACCATTCACAATTTCTAAAGAATTGGCCCACAAATTCCATTTTTGACGTTTCTTAATTGGTCAACCATTTTGAAAAACCATTAGTTTTGTTCTGTTAAATTAACGTGTAAACCTCTCAGATCTTTAAACTCTTTTAATTTTTCGATCAACTTTGGCAGATGCCCAACTGTACCACCACATTCGACAATATCATCAGCATATGCTAATAACAGAATATTTAGGAAAACTTCATCACCATATATACCATTACAACCGGTACTTCAATAAATTTGTTCAGGTATTGTATGAACAAAAACGGCGACATTAAACAGCTTTGTCTTGTTCCTGTTTTACATTGAAACATTACTGTTATACCTCGTGAGGTTTCAACATCAGCAGCAACCTTCATATACACATTTTGAATCACTTGAATAATTGCTCCATGTATTCCTTCTTGTAATAATCTGAACCATAGCAATTTATGCGGTATTGTGTCGACCGCTTTGCAAAATTCGACATAAACAAAAATAATCTTTTTTTTTGTTTTTTGTTTTTTTTTGCTCATATATTTTTGTACCATTGCTTACAAAGAAAAAAATCATCAACAGCACTCTATCCTCTTCGAAACCCTGCTCGTTCTTCATGATTTTTATTTTTCTTTTCTGCCCATTTCTGAAACCTTGTATGTACAATATTTGTAAAAAGTTTGCTGAATAAGTTGAACAGAGATGGCCCCCTGTAATTATTTTCATCATTTCTTGAACCACTTTTATATTAAGGGCATATAATTGCCTCACATCACTTATCAAGAAGGTACTGCATTCTGAAAATTCTATTAAATATATAAGCCAAAACAGGGGTTACTATCTGACTACTGTTTTTAATGAATTCACCAGTTATCCTATCTATCCTGGATGCTTTATTGTAAATCTTTAATTGCTATTCTTATCTCTCCTTCTGTTATATCATCATGTAAAATTTCAGGGTCTCCATTCTCCTACTTCTCACACCATCGTGAATGCTAATCTAAGCAATTTTCAACATGTTCTGCTGCTGTTAATAAATTATTTTCTAAAACAATTTCCTTATCTATAGAGAGAAACAAAGCTACCTCTGTCTGTACTGGAGTAATTTAAAAAGAAACCTTAAAGTACTCCTCTTTTACATATACACTAACTCCTGCACAGTTATGACCGTATGTACCTCTTCTTTCCCTAGCTTTACCTAAATGTTTATAACCAAGAAACACTGTTTCAAACTCATTCTCATGCTCGGTCCAGGTTTCTACCAGAACAGTTATATCACATTTTCCAAATATTTCTTGAACCTTAGCATCTTTGCCACAGTTCTTCAGTCTTTCACAGTTCCATGATGATATTTTAAGTTGTTTTTTGAGACCATATGTACCATCAACGTTAGCAGAAGTGTCACTACTTACATAATCTCGTTTCTTCAAGTTATATCCATACTTAAGGTTTTCAAAATAGTCAGGTTTATAGCAAGGACCACGGCCATCTTGTTATTTCTTTTGAAATCCCTTGTGTTAGTATACAGCAGAATTTCTGACTCTCGAACAGTCTATTAGAGAGTATAAACGCTTGTTTATTTCCTTGTCTCATTTGTTTGGCTTATGGTTCTAATTTTCTTCTGACCTTTCTTGTTTCCTAAAGTCCTCAGACACCCTGATATTTTGTGTTGTTAAGCTTAAGCCTTGCCTCCTGAAACACTACTTGTTCCTTTTTCCAAGTTGCACACCTCACTATCAGCAGTAGAGGTCGCTGTCTGCCACCATTTTTGGTAGGAGCGCCATCTGCTTACTTACGCTTCCTTTTCCCAAGGCGATGTGCACGTTCTATTTCAACATCAAGCACGGGAACGTTATGTTTCTCATTTCTCAAATCCTTAGTTATCTCCTCACCTTGCTCACTCTTCCTGAATTTTCTTCATTCAGTCCATAAAATCCTAATTTAATTTTCCTGTTTTGGTTTTTCTGGGTGTTTGACTCTTTTTTTTTTAAGGTGTCATTTTCTTGCACCAAGCTCTGAACTTGATCTTGAATTTTGTGCAGTTCTTTTTCTATCAACGTGCAACTTTCTTCTTCGTGTTTCCCTTCTTCCGAATCTTCTTCGTTAGGTTCATATATTTGTCCTGGGTTAATTAAGCCCTGACTTTCAAGAATATTCTTCTGACTTTCGGTATTCTTAGCAGCAGCAACGCAGGCCCGGGCACTTGCTTGCAATGTCTGTGGTAGTGTCATGCTTAAACGCGTAGCCGTTATTACTGTCTACTAGGGGTCCCAGGTAACTTGTTAGATAACATTGTTCTCTCTGACGGATTCATTCTTTGACTGCTCGCTGAATTTCTTGTACGAATAGTCCACTGAGTTTGCCGCTTTGGTGGTGGCCCTTGGTTTAATTGTACATTGCGTATAGCACAAAATACTAATTAGATTCCCATTCCCAAATATATATATCATAAAGCCTCCCAAATCTAGGTGTAGCCCCTTTTATTGAAATAAGCTTTTATTAACTTTAAAACAAAAAATAAAAAACTCTGATACATTTAAGTCTAATAGATAAACATTAAATTTCTTAACAATTGAAAACACATTCAAAAAGTATTCGCGAAATTTTGGGGCATATACAATTTTCCTATTCTTTACTAGTGCCTGTGTTTATTCAGAAGACGACTCACATGGTACATGTAAAAATGTCATTGTGTAAAAAAAAATCTTTGGACCATTCACTTTTCAAAATGTATAATTTTGATATGTTGGCAGCAATGTTGAGACTTACAGCTGTGGAGGTTACCACAAGTGCCTTCACACGTAATACATTGAGAACTACCTGAGACGCATGCTATTGTTGTGTTCATGCGTTAAAATGTGGAGTTCTTTAAAATTAATTTGAATCTCAATGTACAGATTAATGAGCATTATTGTAAAACGGCTATCCAGGGAGTTTCAGGGTGCTTTTGTAAGTTATGTTTTAAAAGGTCAATAAAATATCATTTTTGACTGATTGGGTTCATTAAAGTGTTGATGTGTTTGTTTAGCATGATAGATTTTGATAAATAGTGTTTGGATCCTGTAACCCTAACCCTACTTCTCCTACGTCCACACTCTAAGATGTATATATGTAAACGTATTAGTTTCCAAAAAGAACTGGATTGCCCAATAGCTATAATAAATAGCTAATCGAAGGTTTCTCCAGACATACAGAGCACGCAATAAATATACAAGCCACACAAGACAGTACAAAACGGACAGATTGCAAACTGGAATACCAAACAAGTGTAACAATAAGTACCAATCATTAGTTGACAAAATGTCTGGTCTAAGTAATAGACAAATGAACAGCTGAAAAAAAAAATCAATATTTGACACGTCTGAAAGGCTGGTACTACCTGACAACTTGCAACATATTTCAGGAGTGTATGTCTAGGTTGTTTGAAAAGTGGATAAAACAGGGGAAAATGGCGTGTATCTTCATTTAAGCAGTTACATGAACAAGCAGTAGAGGACAAACAGTTAACTTTATATATGGGAATTATGTATGGGAATGAACACAAACATTTTGTTTTTTTTTCCAAGATTTTGGTTTGTTTGTTTGTTTGTTTGTCTGTTCGTTTGTTTGTTTGTTTGTTTGTTTCTTCATTTCTTTCTTTCCACTGTGCGGCGTTTTCTTGGACACCGTAAAAGCAACAGTTCTCAAAATTGGTGGAAAAACACTACATCTGCGATGAACTTTCGCACCGTACCTTGAATTGTCAGGAAGTTCAAAATTATACAAATTATGGCTAATTAAACATTTAAAAGTATCATTTCTTCAAAACTACTGTTGAAAGACAGACATTCTCATATTGTGCATGTAGATTTGTGATACCTACCAATGCAGAAGATGATGAAAAAGTTGCAGAATTTTAAATCATCCTAATTAAAACACTCTAAAACTTGAAATGTTGAATATGGTCAAAACTATAATAAATACAATTGTCCAACCACTACTTTTTAAAAATGTTTCCTAAAGGGGTATCCAAGGAACTACGAACCAATGTTATAATGCTTAATTTGTGCAAGTTAGTCGAATACACAAAATTTAAATCTCGAATATATGCAAAACTACTATAGATAAAGGTGCAAAATAATTTCAATTATTATGTCTGTGCTATAGCCAATGAAGCATGTACTAAAGTTGCAAGATTATAATGTATATAAATAAGGCAAATGCACAAAATTTACTGCGGGTACGTTGTTTCCGTTTTTTTTTTTTTTTTTTTTTTATCATAACGAAATAGGTGTTCCCTATTCCGCTATTTCCCTTCTTAAGAAGTGTCAGAAAAAGTGAGCCACTAATCTCAAGCCTGGTTGTGGAGCGATTGCATGCAAGTTTTTGAACAAAAAAGGCCAGAAGTGAGTGGCAGTAGACAGACAAAAATTGCCACTGTGTTTCTATTTTTGTATACAAGCCCATTAATGATTGCATTTTTAGTTTGGTCAATATGTGTACTTTCTTTGCATGTAACAATAAATATTCTAAGAGTCATTTGTAAAATGTGAGGGGCATTTTTATACAAGGGGTCTGGTTTACGCTTTGAGATAGGATCACAACAAAACTTTTGGCATAAAAAGCTTGAAATCAACAGTCATGTAAAGACAAAAGTATAAATTAGGTACCTTTTTTTGTATAAAGAGGAATAGTTTTTATTTTATTGAATTTTTAAGCCTTACCTAAGTTATACTCTTGTCTTTACATAGCCGTTAATTTCACAAAGATTCATCCATCCAGTTTTGAGTGAGGCTTTCTTAAATTTACCAAGTCTCGTAAAAATTTGTTTCTGAGATATTCACTGCCAAAGCTAACCAAGGAGGTTTGCTGAACTTAACTTTTCACAAATGACATCTGCTCAGGCCATCAGGAAGGATGACTAAATGCTAATCCCTTAAACTTTGTCATAACTTTGACCCATACACTTAAAGTGTCTTAGCAACTATACACAACCACATCATTGGCAACAGGTAAAACAAATGGTACAAAATTCTCTGTGGACAGTTTTCAAGCAAAAATGGAATGATTCAATTAATAGAGAGGGCGCCATTCATGAAGAAGGCAGCAACAAACTTAGGACATACAGGGTTTTTAAACAGCAGTTTGAAGCAGAATTGTATGTGAAAACGCCAATGCCAATTAAACACAGAAAAGTTTTGGCCAAATTTCGTTGTGGGGTTGCTCCGATTCGCATCGAGACTGGTCGGTACGGTATGAACAGGGTACCAGTTGAAGAAAGAACATGTCTATTCTGTGAAAGCAAAATTGAAAATGAATATCATGTGCTGTTTGAATGCTTTTACTATGACGAGGAAAGAAAATCATTGTTGGACCAAGTATATACTGATATGCCACAATTTGAGTCACTGAGTGCTCCAATGAAACTACGAAGAGTTTTTGGAAACCAGGACGTGAATATAATAAACTTACTAGCCAAAACCCTATAGATGTGCCTGGAAAAGAGGAAACGATTTCCATGTAATGAAATATGAAAGCCCAAATGGACATTTTTTACCTAACGAGCATTTTCATCTCCCCCTGTTTTAAATTTTTATATCGTGTGCAGGTGAGACACAAAGACACTAACATTGACCATGTGTGGAATGAACCGTCCCGGATTGATGGACATCGGGTGCGGCTCTCTTTCCGGGCGGTTCAACTACAGAATGCGGACCTCACCTGGACTTACTTTTAATGGACACAAGGCGTTTTTAAATTAAAGCATAATTTTAATGAGTTCTAATTCTGTCTCCCATAGCTCTGTAAAGAGCGGCTGCAGGATCATATTTTATATTTTATGTTAATAAATTTTAGACTGTGTTATCGCAGGCGACACAAAAATAAAATACTACTACTACTACCACTTACGAACAATACAGTGGTTCTGATCATTCACCTGTGGAATAACCTGCTGACCTGTAAAAACACATCCAGTGAGGATTTGACTGTGAATGGTTATGTAAACATCACCATTAGTGACCACATCAAAGAGCCAATTAACTGATTGACTCCATAAACTTGTACTGACAGAGGGACACTTTTTAATCTAAAAGTTTTGCATAGAAGTAAACATGTTACAGTGAAACTATTTGGCGTGGGTAAAGATTAGACGTGTTTACGATCACAGCATTTCAAATAAACCAGAGAGCATTAGTTTGAGGCAACTTGCATTACTTTGCACAATCAAATATAATGTTTCACAAATAAGACTTTATTTTAGGAAAGCAGATTATCTAAATTGTCTATGCGGTCAAAACGGTCCAAAAACAAGCTTTTGCCCGTCACGACAATGCCCTTGAGACAGCACTGAGCTCCCGTGCACTTCATTAACTTGGAAAGTTATCCGCTCTCTTCTGTACTCCGTCTATCAGTTTAAAATTTCATAATCAAGGAAGTAGATTTGGTATATTTCCTTCCCGGTTATTCAGCCAAAGTTACACCAGACATTTCAGTAACAATGGGAAAATGACATGTTACACGAAAATACTGATGAAAATAAATCAAGAACTTACGTCTTGCACAAAAGAAAATTAGAACTTGAATTGTATTTGGGTGTTGTGAATTATCATATTCTTAAAAATATATCAAGGCACCGAATTAGTGCCCATAATTTATATATTGAGACAGAATGACATAAACGCCCAAACAAAACCCCAGTGAAGCAAAGGGCCTGAAATAGATATAACTCTGTTGAGCATGAAATGCATTTTATGCTGGATTGGGGCCATGTCAGGGTAGACAAAGACATATGGCAAAAAACAACTGTTTAATTTTATTATGGGATGGAGAGATATTGAACTATGATTAAAATTGTTGTAAAATGTATATTTATTTATTTATTTATTGGAACATATTTAGACTGGGTAGCCCAATCAACCAATGGTTGTTCTGCCTTGGGGCCCAGTTACAGTACCATAGATATCATAAAAAAAACACAATCATGCAAATATAAACAAATGGAACTCGTAATTGAAGTAAAAGCTGAAGAAAAAAAGTAGATTAAAAAATGTTTCTAAAACATATGTAGTAACCAAGTAGACTAAAATTATAATCAACTACCGAGTAAAGAGAAGTACGAACTAAAACTAGCTGACAGAGATAAAAAGGCTAAAAACTAAGAATGTGTACAAAACGAGAATGCGCATGCGCATGTCCAGTTGGATGGTTTTCACAGAGCTCTGATATTTTTGACAAAAAACACTCTGGATTTATGCATCTGACTTTTAGCTGGATTACGTGATATTTCCACTCATGTTGTGAAGGCTATCGAGACACAAAATAGCTGGTTTGCCGGGCTTTAAGGACTGAAGTTGGACGTTAAAGTGGCTAACTATCAAACCGTCTACATTCAAATATCCCGCCATGACAGAACACCAGACAAAGGACGTCAGTGCAAGTCAACAGGTAAATCCTGATACTGGTAATAAGCGACCGCAAAGACCGTGGGAGTCTCCCTCCGGTCTTACACCGCCCTCTAAAGTAACCGTAGCTGAACATATTTCCGAAAATGTGCCTGATAATGTGTCTGAAATATTAAAGTTGATGGAAGACCCACGTACAGTGCAGCTAAGAGAGATTATACGCGAGGTTGTCAAAGGTGAAGTTGACCATATAATCAAACGTATAAACGATCTTGAAGCCAAATACTCAAAAGATACCACTGAGTTAGCAGCGAAATTTGATGCTTTGGAAACAAAATACTTAAAAGACACTTCTGAGTTGCAAGCTAAAACGAAAGCCTTGGAGGCGAAAGTTGAAAAACTTGAAGACGCGATAGACGAAGCTGAACAGTACAGCAGAAGAAATTGTCTCCGAGTTTGGTTCAAAGATCCCGAACAGGAAAATGAAAGCACTGATCAAATGATCATCAATCATGCCAAAAAACTGGGTTTTGACTTAAAGCCTGATCATATCAGCCGCTCACACCGAGTAGGCAAGAAAGTAGCCGGTAAAAACCGAGCTATAATTGTGAGATTTGTCACTTATCGTTGGCGGGAAAAGTTTTTCAAATCGAGGAAAAATTCAAACGGGGCCTTCATATCTGAAGATCTGACAAAGAAACGTGCCCATATATTGTTTGTTGCACGCAGATTGCGCAGGCAAGGAGCCATACACTCATGCTGGTCCACTGACGGAAGACTGTATATCAGGGAAAACAATGCGTGGGGACCAAGGCAGGGTCAACGTGCTGGTGGAGGTCGTATTGTTCAAATCCACAGTTTGGACGATCTCGGTCCATTTCAACAGGAGTGATCGTGAACTATAAATTCGTGACCGTTCAACTGTGATCCTTGTTTGTGTCACGTGCATTTTCCTGTACAAGCGCAACTCAGGCATGTTTCAACTCCGATCTGGGGTTACCTGAAGTTGATCATCCCGTGACTGGCTCTTGTCTCTCTGATGCCCACTGGTAATCCCATTAAGTCTTGCTATGTGTGCTCTCAAGTGGTTTTTCAACGAACAACATTACTGTCGAAGTGTTGTGCTGCCTGAAATATACATGCAATATGTCACAGTATCTCTTATATATAAATAGTTACCTTGTCTGGCTGTACAGTTGCCTGCGGTGATCGGCGATCGGCGACGACGAAGTGTAGATACAAAGGGTGCGTTGCCGAGAGAAGTATGAAGTGCCGAGAGAAAAGGGTTAAGACGTCCGTAGTCACCGCTGGCAAGGCTTCGAGAGAGCGAGTTCACGCTTCATCACACTGAGGCCGTCACAGGGGTGTTTTCCCAGCCGTTGTCACAGGAATATTGACGTAGTGTTCACCACATTCCTCCCTATTATATTTAAGAGATCTCATGCAATTTTGAACCGAGGAATGTAGACAGACAGTAGAAATTTTAGATCAGAAAATTACCCCAAAAATGTAGATAGGCAGAAGCAATTCCAGTTCCAAAGATCCAGTGATGGAGGTATAAGGTACCATGCTGAGAGCCACCTGTATATGGTATCAGAAAATGTAAAATATGGTTAGCATGTTTCTTACACCCATCCTGTGATTCGTGTGATACAGGAGTAGCACATTATTACACATCTATAAAAATCAACCACCGTCACATCTATATACAAAATATTAGCATGCATATCATTAATCATGCAATACAAAAGTCATGCAAAGATTTGCCTTCATTTTAACATTGACCGATCAGTCTAGGGATCCGAGCGGTCAATACAATATGCCTATGGCAGTTGATGGCAAATCAGGCAAATCTGGCCAGGAAATGCTATATACACATATATACAGTAGTCATGCAAAGATTTGCCTTCATTTTAACATTGACCGATCAGTCTAGGGATCCGAGCGGTCAATACAATATGCCTATGGCAGTTGATGGCAAATCAGGCAAATCTGGCCAGGAAATGCTTATATACACATATATACAATCACCAACCGGTGACTTTCTATTTACAGCCATGATCCACAGTTTGCCTGGAGTCACGCAAGATGGTAGAAGCTCTTTGCCACTGTGCGAGTAACTTCGCAGATGGTAGACAGTGGCATATTCTTTGCTTTGGCGATGACTCTGGCTGCTTCTATTACCATCCCAGGATTGGATAATTGGGCACTTTTCTTCCAGCGTTGTGGGACAAGGTAAGGTGCGTCAGTCTCAAGGACTAGTTTCTGGAGAGGAATCCCTTTCAGGGCAGCGAGAGTTGGCTCCTGGCCACTAATCTTGGAGGTGACTCCGAATACAACAGATGGAAATGAGTCCAGCCATAGTTGAGCATCTTCAGAATTGCCGCTGAAACAGTGGACATGGATGGGATGTAAAGGTGGAACTGTTCTTTTAAGGACTTCAATGCAGGGAAGGGTTGCCCCAGAACCACGCACGTGTAGTACTATGGGGACATGGTATTTTACAGCCAAAGGTAGCAGTAGCTCCAGAACTTGTTGTTGCATCTCCTTTGTTTTGTCTGTAATATCTGGTGCTGAAAAATCTAACCCACATTCTCCAAGACCAACCACCTTAGGACACTCCAGCAACTCCTCTACCATCAGCAGATCGCACCACATGGTGTCCCTGTCCACAAACCTGGGGTGTAGGCCAATGGTGAAATACACCCGATCGTCCGTTCCAAGCCTCTCCAACCCTCTCACAGCCCTCCACTGGTTGCTAAAGCACTGGTTGGACACTACATATTCCACAATGTGGTCCTCTGGGCTACTCGACAACTCCTCAAGCGCAGACTGAAGGTCCGTGCAATTAGAACGGTCGAGCAACTCACCAAGATGGCAATGAGCGTCCACAACAGTCAAAGATTTATGTGCCTGGCAAACATGCAGGAATCTACCTCTCCCCCCTGTTATGCTGAGATTGGGCGCCATTTTCTCCACTGTTCTCATCTCCTCCTTTTGCTCTGACGTTAACAGACGCAGAAAGGCTGCCAGAACCCTCCAGTGCAGGATTGCTGCAATACAGTTGGGTGGGGCGACACTGAGGTCTCTTGGGCAAGAGGTTCCGCTCCTCTTTGCAAACTCCTTGGACAGCAGTTGTTCCTCTTCTGTGGCTCTAGCTCCAGGGTGGTAAATCTCCTTGGCCTGTTTAAGCAGGGCGTACACATCCTTTAGCCCCAATATGGTGCACAGGGTGACAAGAAACCCGCAAATTAGCATGGCCCAGGAGTCCATATGTCCATCCCCAAAGTTTGGTCTGCTCTCCCTGTCATGCTGCTTAAAATGTTCCCCCATTCCAGCAGTAGTTGCCCCCTGAAAGCCACAAGACCAACAGGCACTCTGTGGGGAAATGTACCATGGGAGATGGGATCGTAGAACATGGCGCTTGACATGAGTAAACCTTTCCTGACACACAGGACAGGGAAAGACTCTCCTTTTGCTTTTGGGATGCACTACAGACACCAGAATTTGGTTTTCTTGTTCCACCACTGATCTCTTCACCTTGCATTTAGTTGGCTGGAACAGGTTGTCTACAATTACTTCTGTGCCCAGTTCTGGTCCTGTGGATGGCACTATCACCGTAAAATCTTCAAAATGGGTCCCAACTGACGGGGACTTGTCAACAGTTGAGTCATTCTGTTGATCGGGTACGAGTTCGTCGAGGACCGTCCATTGATCCCTCCCTGTCTCTTCCTCTGATTTCTCACTCAGCTCATCCAGTACTACCCAATCATCAGGATTTACCTCAGTATCAGAGCTCATCTGCAAATACCATAAAAATAATAAATTTACAGACTGAGTACATTATGCTACTAGAAACTCACCAAGGATAACAAAAACTGCAGATGGTTCTGAACTGATGGACCCTTTATTTTTCCTTGGTTTTGGTATTTACATGTAGTCCTGCAGATGGGCAGGGGGGACCACTCTGCGTCCAGTACGAGTTCTGACTGGACATCTCTGGGGGGATTCTGTTGTCAAGGAGGAAGCTGGTTGGACACTGGTTGCCAAAGACATGGGGATTTGGTTGCTGGTTTCCCCTGTTATTGCCTCTTGAATTTCAGCAGTTGGCATTGGTGTGCTGGTGACTAAATCAGATTGAGACAAGCTGTCATCCAATTGCTCATGGCTTGTTTCTTGGAAAAGGTCCCTGAAGACGTCCTCCAGAAAATCCTCATCATTTTCTTCCATGTCATACGCAATTGTCTCATCTAATTCAAGCAATTCATGCCGCATACGCCTCAGCCAGAGAGGGATAAATCTATCACTGCAGGGTTTCAACCTGTCATGATGACACACCCACTCCTTTCTCTTACCTTTGATTATGTAAAGGACCGGAGACAATATGGTAGTAACCAAAAAAGGTCCACTCCACACCTTGCTCAATTTCTTAGACTGGCCTGGTTTCCTGGCAGATTCTAACTTGTAAACAAGATCACCCATTTCGTAGCTCTTGTTACACAGCTTTAGGTCGTAAGTCTTCTTCTGACGGGTCTGTGCAACTTTGAGATGTTCCCTGGCATTGTGATGTACTTTCTGCAAGATCTCTACAAGCTCTTTTACATAGCCTGGAGGATCATGGTCACGGTCTTGGTTGTACAACTTGAAAGTAAGGTCTCTAGGACTGAGGACTTCTCTACCTAACATCATTAGATTAGCTGTGTACCCAGTACTACGGTTCGGCATAGACCGTACCGCAGCCACCAGCTGTGGAAGATATTTGTCCCAGTCCTTGGCTGCTCCTTTCACACAACATCTGACCATTTGCAGGAGCAGACGGTTGTATCTCTCAACTTGTCCGTTTGCACAGGGACGATATGGAGTAGTTCTAGTTTTGGTAATCTCCAGGAGATCACACACGGCTCGGATTAACTTGCCATCCACATTCTTCCCCTGGTCAGAATGGATATAAAGAGGACAGCCAAAGCGAGCCACAAACTCATTCACTACTTTCTCCACAATCACTTCTGCAGTCTGATTAGGGAGTGCATAGCACTCAAACCACTTGGTAAACTGGTCAACAATCATTAAGATGTATACATTACCTGATGCACTTGGGGTGAAAGGACCTAGGATGTCTATATGTATCCTTTCCATGGGAGCTCCAGCATGATACTTCCCAAGGCCAGCCCTTGGCCAAACTCTTGGTTTTTTGTGTACACTGCATGTGGCACAGGATCCAACATAGTTCTTGCAGTCTGTGGCCATGTTGTACCAGAAAAAGCTCTTTTTTGCAATTTCCGTGGTCTTGGTCTGTCCAAGATGACCAGCGAGCCGGACATCATGGCACAACCTCAACACTTCATCTCTTAGAGATGTAGGTACAACAAAACACTTCCTGGGTACCACATCCTCCCATTTATAATACAAAACCCCATTCTCCAGCAGCAGTTGAGACTTGCACAACCAAAGATGTTTTGTAGCCGGACTTTGTAATTGTAGCACATCAGCAGTTGGTTCTTCTGATGATTCCAACCAATCTAGTAATGGTCCTAAATCAGGATCGTTCTTCTGATGATCATGGAGTTCTTGTGAGGAATAACCTCCAAACCAGTCTGAATCAGGGTTACCCGACTCTTGAGCTTCATCTTCAGAACTATCCTCCTGTATCAAACGACTTGGTGTGATAGTTCTCACAGCTAGTGGTACTACATAGTCCACATCTTCGTCAAACCTGCTCCATTGTTTATTAGCCCTGGTGCAATAGCTACAACCCCCACAGGGAAGTTGGTCAAGATCCACTCCAGCCCTATAGCAATCACAGAACTCCACTTCATCAGGAATCCTGGACAACGAATCTGCATTCTGATGGAGTCTGCCCTTTCTATGGATTATATCCATGTCATACTGACTAATTTCTTCCAGCCAGCGCGCTAACTGTCCCTCAATATGACGGAAACGCATGAGCCAAGCTAAGCTAGAGTGATCAGTCCTGACCAAAAATTTCCGGCCTAATAGATAATGCCTGAACTGACGGGTGAATCTAATAATTGCCAGCAACTCCTTTCGAGTTGTGCAATATCTCCTTTGGGCTGGGGTCAATGAGTAACTCCCATAGGAGATAACTCTATATTCTCCATCCTGCAACTGCAACAGCTCGGCACCAATGGCCGTGCCAGAAGAGTCACAGTCAAGAATAAATGTGCCCTCATTTCGTGGGTAACCCAACAAAGGAGCACTGACCAGTGTCTCTTTCAATTTTATGAAAGCCTCTCTATGTTGTTGTTCCCAAACAAACTTGTTCTTGGGACCCGTCAGACTGTACAATGGGGAAGCTATTTCTGCAAATTTATGGATGTGTTCTCGGTGGTAATTAACAAGGCCAAGAAAGGACTCAACATCCTTAGTACATCTAGGTTCTGGCCAGTTTACCACTGCCTCCACCTTTTCAGGATCAACCCGGACTCCATCCTTAGATACTAATTTGCCCCGAAACTTTAGTTCTGTTTGAAAGAAAACACACTTCTTTGGCTTCAATTTGATCTGATGTTCTCGGAACCTTTCCAGGACAAGCCTGAGGTTGTTAAGGTGGTCCCTAAATGATTTTCCGAGTATCAGAACATCATCCAAAAATGCCAGTACTACCGACCAAGTAAGCCCCCTGAGCACAAAATTCATGGCTCTCATGAAGGTGGCTGGTGCGTTACATAAGCCAAAAGCCATCCGGCAATGTTCAAATAAACCATACTTCGTTACAAAGGCGGTTTTATGACGATCATCAGGCTCTACAGGAATTTGCCAGTACGAACTGGCCATATCGCAACTGCTGTAGAAAACATTGCCACCCAGGGTATCCAGACACTCTTCAATAAGGGGCAGGGGGTAAGCATCCTTAACTGTGACTTTGTTTAAGTCACGGTAGTCAATACACCACCTTACCCCACCATCTTTCTTCCTGACCAGTACGGGAGCCGCTGCCCACTCCGAGTTCGATGGTTGTATCAGCTTAGCATCCAACATCTGCTTGAGGTGCTTTTGTTCTTCCTCTTCAAATCCGAGGGGGACTCTTCTTAATCGTTGCTTCACAGGCTGGGCATCCTTGGTGTCGATTTTGTGGGTGACATCTGTGAAATGACCCAAGTCCAAATCGTGTTGGGAAAACACATCACTGTACTCCTTCATCAATTGGGCCAACTTATCCACTTGATCCTCCTGTAAATTAGTACTGGAGCGTTCCAACAACGACTTTAGATAATCAGGGACAGTATCTGAATCTCGTTCAGGTGTACCCTGTGTCATGTTTTTACACCTAACCTCAGCCTCTCCGACCGGGTTATTCTCTTCCGAGATTTCGGTGCATTTAACCGTGGCCTCACCAACATTTTTTGCAAAGTTTTGAGTGGTTGAGTCTACCGGTAATACTGGTTGGTCATCAGTCCCATCACAGCTAATCATCATAAGTGACGAACCACTGCTAGGAGTCTGATCCAAAGACTCACCAAATTGAGCATCACTCAGCAATATATCTTGCCACTCCATGGCACTACCAATCAGTTTCCCAGGTTTAAGGGTAATATAGTTGTCACCTAAGTTGACAAGAGGTAAAAATACCTGATCTGCACCTGAGACCAAGACACTGGGGCATGCTAAATCTCTCCTAAGTAGAAATGGGGAAATGACATACCCATTTGAGCCTACATTGTTAAGAGAAACTTTTGCCTGTTTGCAGGATTGAGGAGGTATTACCACTCTCTGACACAAAGTTACCCTACACACTGCAAATTCCTCATCATTGTGACGACAGATTACTGCTGGTACAATCTCGTCTTTCACAGTGACCGCACTACTCTTTAAATCTACAGTGCATTCATTGGCAACTAAAAAGTCTAATCCTAAAATTACCTTGTCCGTAATAGGAGCCACATAGACATCCCATGGGAATACTGATTTGCCTATAGACAACCTCACCCCTTTTATGATGAAAGCTGACATGCTCCCTTCTTTGGCTGCCCCTTTCAGGAGGACCTCCTCTGCACTATCAAAGCTAAGCCCTATTTCACTTGCAAAATCAGTACTTAGAACAGTGACCTGCGCAGCAGTGTCCACAACGGCAAAGCTGTCAAACAAATTAATTTTCACTGGTATCACCATATTGTAGCCAAGATCTTTCCTGAAAGCTACCTCCCTCAAGGCTTTACTGGTCGTGTCAGTGCTCAACTCGCTATCCATACCTGTACCAGGTCCCCTATTTACATTGGTACAAACATTGCTAGATACACTATGTACAATAGATTGGCCACTACTGAGGACAGTATGGGTTGTCAAGGGGCCATCTCCAACAACCCTCACTCTTTTGGTTGTGCCTTGCAAGATTGCGCTTTGCTGGGGGATTCCATATCATTGGCGTATCTCTGTGGGCTTGGTGATCGTGAACGACTAGGGCACTCTCTAGCAAAGTGTGCTTGACTGCCACACCTGAAACACGCACCTCTTTCCCTGGGTGGTGTCCCATTTGTCCCTCTTTCTGGTCTTGGGGGGGTCATTTGTAGCCTAGCCTTGGAAGCCTCTTTCGGTTTGTTTTGATCCAGGAACTCCTTGAACATGGTTGCCATGCTCTTAAGGACTTCCTCCATGCCTGTCTTAACAGCCATTGACACTGGTTTCTGAATCCAGTTTCCCACTCTTTCTTCCAATGACTTACCTTTGTCCCCTTTCCCAGGAGATCCAGTAGCCCGCACCAAGAACTCATCTATATCATCCTCGAAATATACTGCTTTCACTGCCTTCCTTGGTCCCATCATAATATCGTAGTTCTGTTCATGAATTTTCATGAGATGGAGTGCTGTTTCAAGATCCGATGGCTCTTTGTTGAGTACTTGCAGCGCAGCCCTTTGGTGGGTGCAACCACGCAGAAATGCTTCCATGGCCATGGTTTTTACGATTTCTGCTGCATCTCCAAGGGCTCCTGGGAAACTGTCAGCTGCCAATTTTTGCGCCCTTTCCGCAAATTCTTCCAACGTTTCCCCTGCCTTTTGCTTCAAAGACGAAAGCTGACGTCTGAGACTGGCGGGAGGATCTCTGCGGCCAAAACGTGCATCCATTTTCTGGGTAAGATGGTCAAAATCTTCCCTAATTGCCTGCCCTAAACTGCCAAAGAAGTCTAATGCTTTACCTCTTAGACAGTCTGTAAGTCGATCCAACCTGTCAACTTGATCCCATCCATAGCGATTGGCCATGTGTTCGAACTGAAGAAAATAAGCCCTCCAGTCCTGCTTACCGTCATACGTTGCCAATTTCGGGGGTGCTGGTTCTGCTGGCCGTCTTTCTTGCAGATGACCTCGTCGCTGCCACTGACCTCTTCTTGATGGTCCCCCGCGCTGATCTCGACCCCTGCCTCTGTCATCATCACCCTCATCATCATCATGCGCCGTATCCTCCGAATAGTCCTCATATCGGAAATTTGGTGAGAAAGGACGGACACCACGCACCACTGGTGATGCTGCGGAAAAATGAGCACGAGCCAGTTGTGCGTTTCTTGGCATTGCTGACGAAACCATCTGTGGTGGAGCTTGGGGCACAATGTGTATTGGAGGTTCAGGTGGAGGGGGTTGTACAGCCATATGCAATACAGGTGGGAACACAGGCACCTGTTGATGTGGAAGAGGTTGGAAACCTGGAGGGGGCATATTCAAACCTTGCCAAGGTTGTGGCGCAAACCCTAAGGGAAAGCTGGGACCACCAGCACATGTGGGGTAACCTTGCGCCACTAAAGGCGGACCATTTCTTACCGGTATTGACCCATAATTTTGTGACACACCAGAAGTAGACATATACGCTGGCAAACTGTTTGAGGTTGAAGTCATCATTGGTCCAGAAACATGGCTAGCTACAGGCCCTTGTATCTGTGATGGTACGGCAAGTGATGCTGTCCTTGTTAAGTTCGGTGGTGGTTTGACGTCTGACAACCCAGTCACTCCTGCATCACGTGAATAAATACCCTGTGGAGCCATATCACCTAAACTAAGCAGCATGTTTCTGGTGTATTCAAGAATTGCTTTAACTCTTGCACTACCAATACCTGGTAATGTGCCTAATGCATGAGCATCAGCAGTAACAATATTGATAGGGGCCATATTTAAGGATTGTCAATCCACAATATCAATTGTCCAATGTCTACTTTACTTCAGACAAAATTCAAAAATGGCCGCCTGTAGCAAAAATGGCGGGAAATTGATTCCTCAAAGAGCTAAACTACAGGGCAAGTATCTACAACTACACTAGGCCAATTTGACCCAGAAATCAAATTAAACAAGAAACACAATCATTAAAGTAAGGCAAAAATACAAGCAAATATGCAATAAAGATACACAATATCAATATTCAATATATATACCACATCAAAAACACAAGGCAGATAACAATGTGTAAGCAGAAGAAAAAACAAAATGTTTGCAGGTATGCAAATATGTAGACCAGGGAGTAACTTTCAACACAGGGCTGACACAGTGTTTGTGTTGTACAACTCCTCTATTGTACAGTCCCTAATCTATGCCTATACTTGACAAAGGGAAAAAAAAAAAAAATTAAGATAAGCAACTTTCAATTCCAAAAGAAAAGGAAAAAAAACCCAAAAAACTAACACCAAAACATGAACCAAAATTCACAAATTGTGCAAAGCCAAAACAATTTCCCTTCCAAATTGAACCGCAATACGGGAAAAATAAAAAAAACAAGTTCAATTTGGCCGAAAATTGGAATCACCAAAACAAAAGAAAAAAAAAATGGCTGCCTTGATTTTCAAGTTACAGTTAATTTCAAATCACCCGCGTCAGGTCAGACTAAGGTCCGTACTAGACGTGCCTGGTGATTATCAATTCAAGAGATACTTTCTGTAAGTGTGTCCTAACAGACTCAGGTCCGTACCAGACACCTCTTCTAATATGCTATGCACATTAATAAGACTGAGGTCCTAGCTATGTACATGCACACAAATTAAGTGACAAACAACTTTCCAGGCGAAAAACCGTACCATCAATCACGTCCACGTTGTCGACCCCACTTCTGGTACCAATTGTTGTGCTGCCTGAAATATACATGCAATATGTCACAGTATCTCTTATATATAAATAGTTACCTTGTCTGGCTGTACAGTTGCCTGCGGTGATCGGCGATCGGCGACGACGAAGTGTAGATACAAAGGGTGCGTTGCCGAGAGAAGTATGAAGTGCCGAGAGAAAAGGGTTAAGACGTCCGTAGTCACCGCTGGCAAGGCTTCGAGAGAGCGAGTTCACGCTTCATCACACTGAGGCCGTCACAGGGGTGTTTTCCCAGCCGTTGTCACAGGAATATTGACGTAGTGTTCACCACAGAAGCCCAATGCTAAACTAACTATCAACTGAAGTTGTGTTCACCTTGTGAGACAATCAATTTGCCTGGTTACCTGTTCCTGACATATTATACTCCTAATTGTTCATGATCTTATCATCACACTAGTTCCCACTAAAGAAAATTGTTTATCTTACATATCTGACTGATGGCCTACAATTTAGTTAATCGACATCATACCATCATAACACAATGTTTTCACTATGGTTTTGTTTGTTGCTCAGCCATGCAGTGTTTATATATTGTCTAGGTCCATGGAGGTGCATGAATATTAATCGGTTATCCGATGCCGTTAACCACAAATTAGCGCTCATACTTGGATGCCTAACTTTATCATGGGTTGGTTTTTAGAAAGTGGAAACATGTATTCAGATTTTGAGCTCTAATCGCACATGCATATCAATTCATTGTAAGATGTGTCATAATTATCTTAAGACAACTGTGGTACATATATGCAATTAAGATCCAGGAACTTTTGCAAGTTACTATTCATTGCTTCTCTAGCGCGCGTCGCACATGGATTTTACTGCTTGCAACAATACATACTTGAATGTGCTTGTGTATTCAAAATGGTGATTATGTAACAATACATGACACGTATGTTCCATCATATTCTAGGATATATGCTGAAGTACCGGTCTGCCTTGTTGTTTGATGATTTTGATGTGTACTTTGAGCTGCTGTAACACATATATCTTTAATGTACCTGCTGTCGGCTGTATTTATGTTCATAATATTCTTCACTGCCAGCTGAGGTTCACTGTGTTTCACAGCATCGATTGAGTCTTAGTGCCATAACTTCCCACATGATCTTTGGTTGACTTATCCGCGCCCAAATGTTTTGTTTTGTACACGAACTGTTGAACTTTAGTGAAGTTCTTGTAGATGTATGCTTTTACCAGTCATACTTAAATGTGATGTGTATTCAAAATGGTGTTTATGTAATAACACACGACTGTGCGCTCCATATATTAAGACATACTGAAGCACTGGTTTGCTTCTTTATTAATCGATGTCTCATAGTTTGGTGCGTAATTTGAACCACTGTAACATATATATATATATACATATATCATTCATGTACTAGTTGTCGGCTGTATGATGTGCTCATTACTTTCTTCACTGCCAATTGAGGTATAACGTAACTTACATTATGCTTCACAGCATTCGTTGTATACTGATCTTACTGCCGTAACCTACCATATGCTCTTTGGTTGCCTAATCCTCGCTCAGTTGTTGTGTTCTGCTATCTGTTGAACATTGAGTTGAGGTCTAATACATGAACGCTGTTGCTAGTTATACCTACTCGTTTGTGATTGTGCATCCAAAATGATGCTTATGCATACATGGCTGTGTGTTCCACATACTACATGCACACTGAAGCACCGGCTTGCTTCGTTATTCGATGTCTTCGATGTACAATTTGAGCCGCCGCAACATATATATCTACTACCACTTGTTGGCTCGATCATTAACATTTGCGGTATTACCAGCTGTCATTTAATCTTAAACTTAGTTGATTGTATGTCTAACCATGGAGCCATATTGTAGCTCCGTGGTCTAACCTTGAGTAAGTCATTGGGTCTTTACACACCCCGGGGGGGGGGGGGACTCCCCGGAATTTTTGGTGGGTAGGCTCCACCGAGGGAACAAAACCCGGACCCAACGGGAGCGGAACCAATGTGAAAATGGGGGGTCTTTTGGAGCTTGTATTGAAAAAAAAATGAAATTTTACATAAAATTTGGTGTATTTTGGGGCAATTTGGAGACAGGAATTGAAAAACACAGGGGTCTTTGGGTGAGACAAGCGAAAAAAAGGTCTTTTAGAGCTACAAACAGGAAAAAGGGGGGTCTTAGAGAGCGACAAGTACCGAAAATAGGGGGTCTTTTCCGCGGCGCCTACCCGTATAGCAAGGTATAGGAAGTACCCCCCCCCCCCCCGGTTACACACACATGTATCGATGTGATAGCATCATTAACTTGTTCCCTATCATTTATGCTCAACAACCTTGGTTATCATGTTGATTTTGTTTTTTCTGATAATGTACAGGTGTATATAACATAGCTTGTAGACTCTTAAAGTCTGTTTACTCTTGTTTTGAGTGCATTGTCTGCACAATTGGTGATGCGCACCAACGTCATCAGGTTATTATTAGCCTAAATGCCCATGTTTGAAAACACGTGTTACTACCGATATTTGTCATTAGTTACAAACATTTCACGCCACTGATAGTACTTATTTAAACGCTTTCCATAACTAACGGATAATTATTCCAGATATTGTCTCATTTTTGAACCATGCAAGGTTTACTTACACTTGTAATGTTCATTTCATGTTTCTATCTTTTTTGTTTTTTATGTTGTTTTCTAATTGGTGCTTATGCACACGCTTCAATGTTTGTGTCAATCAGCTACATTCATCGCATATTTCATGTCACTTATGTATTATTTCCTTTTTGCATCATTCTGTTTGCCAAGTTGTGTTACGTAACTTACTTTAAATCATCTGATGTGTATCTTGTAAGCTTGAATCTATTGAACTCTGTTCGCTACTGTATTTTTGTATTTCTGCTGGTAGAATCACGCACAAAACAGGTCTCAGTAGTTGCAGTTAAGATTTTTCCCAACTCATACCGACATGGGCTGTAGTTTAGAACAATTCAGGGCGGCAATTGGGCTTTTTCACTTATCCAAATTTCTGCTGAAAGTCACAATTGAAAATTATGACGCAGACCAAGTTGGCGCAGCACTGTCGTTCCTACCTGTATTATTTCTGCTACTCTCGTACAATAATTTTCTTAGTATGCGACATGCCCTCGTGGTGTTATATTACTTCTTTTTATCAGCCATTGATATTCATACAAACCCTGGACCGCAAAGCTTAAAAAAAGTTAAACTCTGTCATATCAATATTCGTAGTCTTAAAAGTGATGGAAAGTTAGATGAAGTCCATGTCTTTGCCCAAGCCGAAGATATGGACATTATCACTTTATCCGAAACCTGGCTCGATGTGAGCTACCCGAACCAATTATTATCCATTCCAGGTTACCAGCCTCCTCTCCGACGCGACCGGGCCAGCCACGGTGGTGGTGTTGCCATATACGTCAAAGAATCCTTACCATGTACCCGCCGCTCCGAACTCGAATCGGAAAACTGTGAATGTCTCTGGTCTCAAATTGCTACAGATCGTGGCCTAGCCTTAGTTGGAGTCTACTACCGCCCACCGGGTCAACTTGCTTACGAACGTGATGCATTTCTCACTGATTTTTCGGAATCTATATCTAAAGCTATGGAATTAAATCCCAAAACTATTATTATAACCGGTGATTTTAACGATCGCTGTTCAACGTGGGTCTCAGATCATGCTGGCAGCGAGCTTGGTACAAAGCTTGTTGATCTCATTGCTCGCAATAATTTATTCCAAATCATAAATGAACCAACTCGCTCAACCGAATTTTCGAATAACCTCCTTGATCTACTCATAACAGACTCACCTGGGTACATTCTAGATAGTGGTGTTCTTCCTCCAGTAGCTAATTCGGACCACTCTGTTATCTTTTGTACAATTTCTATCACCTTTCCCAATGACCAAGCTTTTAGAAGAACAGTTTGGGATTATAAACGTGGCAACTTTGATGAACTAAATGATGCTCTTTCCCATGCCCCTTGGGGCATTGGCTTTGATCTTTTCAATACGGTAGAGGAGTACGTAGATTATTGGACTCAATTGTTTATTGATACTGCAAAAGAATTCATTCCTTGTAAAGAAGTGCTCATCAGGCCTAAGGACAAACCTTGGGTAACTGGCCATACTAAACTCTTAATACGTAGACGGAACCGAGCATGGAAAAGTTATAAGAAATCTCTTAAAAAAGACAATGGCAATCCTTCCCCTGTTACCGAAAGGCTCTACCAATTTTACAAGCGCTGCCGGAATATTTCTGTTTCGGCAAACAAAAAGGCAATCCGGACCTATTTCTCCAAACTTCGGTCTGAACTAGACTGTAAAGAAATTAATGTAAAGAAGTGGTGGAATTTGTCAAAATCTATATTAGGGTGTAAGTTGCATCCTAGCATCCCACCCCTCATCGAAAATGACAACATCATCTCTAATAATTCTGAGAAAGCTGAAGTTTTTAACCAATATTTTGCTAGCCAGTGCAGAACACCCACAGACGACAACTCACCCCCATTACCTGCTTTTATGTATCGCACAGATGCCAGGCTAGACCCCTTTGTTTTGAATGAAAATGATGTCCTTAAAGTCATTACCTCGCTCAAAATTAGCTCCGCGACAGGCCCTGATGGCTTGAGCAACTTTCTTCTCAAACAAACTAGTCCAAGTATTTCCGAGCCCCTTACTAGATTATTCAACATTTCTTTAACAAATAGTAAATTTCCTACGCAGTGGAAGAAATCAAATATATGCCCGGTTCACAAGAAAGCTAATACACAATTAAAATCAAACTACCGACCAATTTCCCTATTATGCAACGTATCTAAGGTCTTCGAAAGATTAGTTTACAATAAATTGTATGAGTATTTAATGAATAATAATCTCCTAACTAGGCGAAACTCTGGCTTCGTTTCTAATGATTCCACAATAAACCAGTTAATTAGTATAGTTCACAAAATCTACAATGGCCTAGAACTAGGCAAAGAGGCCAGAATGGTTTTCCTTGATATTTCTAAAGCCTTTGACCGCGTGTGGCATGAAGGCCTCCTTTTTAAAATGCGTCAACTGGGCATTTCCCCACCAATTATTGAATGGTTTGATAGTTATCTCAGTAATCGACACCAAAGGGTTGTCATTCATGGTCAAAGTTCTTCGTGGTTACCTATCGAGGCAGGCGTGCCCCAGGGCTCTATACTCGGGCCCCTCCTATTCTTAATTTATATTAACGATATTGTTGATAATATTACGTGTGACATCAGGCTCTTCGCCGATGACACTAGCATTCTCGAAATAATTTATGATCGTGAAGTCTCTGGGACTCGCATTAATACTGATCTCGGCCATCTCTCTATGTGGGGTCGGATCTGGCGCATGACATTTAGTGCCACTAAATCACTTTCGGTCCTGTTCTCATGCAAACGAGACAAAGTAACTCACCCCACCTTGTATCTTGGTGAGACACCCATCCCGGAGGCTACACACCACACTCACTTTGGTATCACTCTCTCGCATGATTTAAAATGGCACTCACATATTAATCGCATTGTCACTGCAGCGAGTAAACGTCTATCTGTTCTAAAACGGCTTAAGTTCAAACTTTCCAGAAAAACCTTATCAAAATTGTATCTGACCATGGTTCGACCCATCCTAGAATACGGTTGTGTCCTTTTTGACAACTGCACACAAGAGTTATCTGATCTCCTAGAAGGAATACAGTATGAAGCTGCTAGAATATGTACGGGTGCTATGAAATTTTCGTCACGTGAGACTATTGGCTGAAATTGGCTGGGAACCGCTTCACACCCGCAGACAATTTTTCAAATTAGTGTTCTTCTACAAAATGTTCAATAAGCTTACCCCCCCCCCCCCTTACCTATATGAATTAATCCCGAATTACGACTTACCCCCGACCGGCCGCCTCCTCCGCAGGCCCCCCCAACAAAGGCAAATTAAGTGCAGGACTGATCGTTACTTTAGTTCGTTTCTACCATCCGCAATTCGCCTTTGGAACGACTTACCTGATGATGTCAAGCTTTCCCAAACACTCTCAATCTTCAAAGTAAAACTTGCCAAAGTTCTGTTCTTTCGCCATGAAATTCCAAATTACTTCGTGTTTGGTGATCGCTTTGCAAATATAACTCACACCCAGCTTCGCCTAGGGAGGTCTATACTTAATTCCCACTTATATGAAGTTAATATCCTGCCCTCTTCTGCCTGTTCATGCAACTACATGAAGACACGCGTCATTTTTTCCTGTTTTGCCCACTTTTTGAACAACCTAGACTTACACTCCTGAGGTCTGTCGCAAATGTGCTTGCTCCTGGTGTACATCCTAACTTATTAGTAAATCATGTCGGCGATAGACTTCTAGAAATTATGCTGTCTGGTAGTACCAGCCTTTCGGATGTGTTAAATATTGAAATTTTTTCAGCTGTTCAATTGTACATTACCCAGACCAGACGGTTCATTAACTGATAATTGGTACCTGTTACACCTGATTGTATTCCAACTTGCAAACTGATTTGTACCGTCCTGTGTGTCTTGTATATTTATTGTGTGTTCTGTATGTCTGGAGAACCCCTCGACTAGTTATTGTAATAGCTACTGGGTAATCCAGTTCCATTCTTGGAAATAAATACGTTTACAAACAAAACTACTAAAAAGGTAAAAAAGACTAGGTATTAAAATGCATGACTAGGTACTAAAAAGACATCGTTATAACTCATTAACCACAGCGGCACATACATCTTCACAATTTCTTTAGGGCCCTTTTAAATGTCTGTACTGACTCCGCCACTCGCACCTGACCTGGAAGTTTGTTCCAGGTCACTGGGCCGTTAAAAGTAAAGGACTGTTTAAACTTCTCATTGTGTGGTCGGGGAACCTGTAGATTACCAGCACGTACGTTAGGGGTATTGTGGTCATGAATACTGTTGCTGTAACGGAACTTGTTTGTGAGACACTCTGGGGCTTGACCATTTAAACACTTGTACACTAGGGTCGCCGTATGGATGGATCTCCGCTCAGCAAGGCTCTTCCATCCCATCTTATCTATTAATTCTTGTGATCTTGTGTAGTAATCAAAGTTGCCTGTAATGATTCTTGCGGCTCTATTTTGTAGCCTTTGAAGCAGACCCTGTTGCTGTTTATTGCAGTTTCCCCAGACCGTATCACAGTAGTCAAAAATCGGCTGTATTATGCATTTATAAATAACATCAAGTAAATTTGTGGGTAATATATGCTTGAGCCTACTTAATAGTCCTATCTTAGGGGACAGTTTATTGACTACTTCTCTCACGTGCACATCCCATTTGAGGTTTGCGTCTACTTGGACTCCCAAGTAATTTTACCACCTTTTCTTGCCTCAAAAGGCGATCATTTACAGTAACACATAGTTCTTGATCTTTTAATCTTCTTTCTGTCCCTATAGCCATAACCCCTGATTTCTCAACATTCATGGTGAGTTTGTTCTCACAATACCATTTGTATACCTCATTGAGATCAGTAATTAAGTTTTGTTGTGCTTCCTGAAAAGATGGACTACTGGCGTACACAGTGGTGTCATCAGCGAACATGTGGCATTTACAATTTGTAAGACTTAGAGGCAAATCATTAATAAAAATCAGAAACAGAGTGGGCCCTAAGGAAGATCCCTGAGGGACGCCAATGCGTACTTTGCTTTTTCCACTAACTTTTCCATTGACAGATACGACTTGTGATCTACCTTGAAGGTAAGAATTAAACCAGGAATGTTCCTTATCATGTACACCATAACTTTTCAATTTATGTAATAAGATATCATAATTTATGGTGTCAAAACATTTTTGGAGATCCAGAAACGCCGCAATAGTGATTTTCCCTTCATCTTGGCGTTCTGGCCAGTCATCTACCATGGTGTGCAACGCAGTTTGGGTCGAATGGAATTTCAAAAATGCTGATTGTTCCTTTGTTATTAGCTTATTATCAATGAGAAATTTCATTAAAAAACATTGTACATGACTGTCTAGAATCCGACTTATATGCGAAAGGACCGAAATTGGTCGATAATTTGCCTGATCGTGTCGACTTCCCTTATCTTTGTAAATGGGTACAACTCTTGCAAGTTTCCAGTCAGTAGGTACAACCCCAGTACTAAGAGACAAATTAAATATATGTGTCAACATTGACGAAATAATCGGGGCGGCTATTGATAGTAGTTTTGTATCCATACCCATAACATCTAATTTACTTTTTTCCGGTAAAGCAAGCATTTTAGTGAGTACATAGTCATTCGTAATGACTCACGAACATTCGTAATGACTCACGAACATGCTATTATAACTACGTATTTTTACCGTTTTACTTTCATATTTCTTAAGCCGAGCCGTTATATTTGTATAAATAAGGAAAAATCATTGCGAACTATAGCGAATTGGATAGTTACCAGAGATAAATCACTGTAGAAGGGATGATATTATAATGTGATGATGTGATGTACATTGTATCTTTCTTTCTTTATACAGTGTCTTTGCCCCCTGTCCGTATCAAAGTGCTTTCTTCCATGTTTTTTTATTTACGCAGTTTTTAACTTTATGTTTTAGTTCTGTGAAATTTTTGAATCAGTCAAGTTTGTGTACATTGACAAACTACTACTGTATTTGATGTAGTGCACTCGATCAAGTATATTCATAGGATCCGAAAACATGTATTACCACAATGAAATTAATAATTAAATAAATAAATTTATAAATAAATAAATTTAAAAATAAATGAATAAATAAATAAATAATTAATTTAATTAATTAATTAATTAATTAATTAATTAATTAATTAATTAATTAATTAATTAATAATTTCACTTGAGCAATCCCTCTGCGGTTGACTGGGCGGTATCGGACTCAGCTTGACCTCAAATTGAAACTGCAGTATAACAAGCCCATGTTCGTGAGTCAAATCGTGGGTTTTTTTACCTTTCCCTGGACAAAAAGTGGTCACTGGCCACCAAATTGATGGCACCCCTCACACTTCCCTTTTGCCAACAGTAAATCACAATATTTCCAATTGTTTTATACATGCTTGTGCTGAACACTATCCGTATGACATGAGTGATGAATTTTGATTTTTTTGTCCATTAAACGATATTCAACTCCCCAGGAGGATAAATATTTTTGCACAGCTAACAGTCACTGATGATCCCCCCTCCCGCCCACAACGCTTCCTCCTGGGAGTAATAATAACAATAATTTATTAGGAAAACTTCCCCTTTAGAGCGGGGGCATCAACGGAACGGGGGAAATTTCACGATGCGTCCAAAATATATACAAATAATCAGGCATCCTTATTATCAATCGAATAATCTTCGTATGTTAAAATAAGTATTGTAAATATAAGTAGTAACTCATTTTCCGCCCATATAAAATCTTAATTAATGGCTTTTTAAGTATATACTGAAAATCCATTCACCCATTGAGTTAATTTCCCCACGACATTAATGGTCATTGAGAATATTATTGAAGGTATCATCAAGATAAAGTGACAATTGCGTCTATTCTGCTGGTTGGCTATTGTCACTGTGTTCTCTGCACATTTTGATCTCTGATAATTATTCACCATATATTAATCCACGTGACCACTTTCTTGACATGTGATGGTAAATACATCCACGAACAAGCATTTACTGATTGATATCATTATAATCATATATCGCATACGTAGGTTCTCATTATCCCTTCTTGCTCTAAGATCACATTGTGCACTCTGGTGTACACTGAAGCATTTCATGGAACCCATAATCGTGATTTAAAACATAGCATGTTAATGCAAAGGAAACCTCACTGAGAGCACAAACTGAGATACTGAATCGACTTATGGTAGGTTCATAAGGCTGGCCATGGTTGGGTCAGCTGCGTGCTGCAATAAAAGTAGTGGTTGTAACGTACTGATGCTGGTAACGTGTCATCTGCTGGCATCATCATTGCTGGGTGGCAGTTTATCTATAAATATAATAGCTCTTGAAATGAAAAGAACGTCCATGTGATAAAATTGACCCAAACACGCAAAAAATCATAAACATCATTGAAAATAGCGGAGACCAATAAAGTAAATGGATATATATATATATATATATATATATATATATATATATATATATATATATATATATATATATATATATATATATAGATATATATTGTTATCCATCCCCGCTAGATTAACAATGGATGGGCAGCTGACAGCTTTTCGTACCCCCTCCCCCCCCAAAAAAAAAAGGTTGTTGATCTGACACATGCTATCTTTATTGTGATGTTTACCATAGTTATTCCATTAATGAAAAATTGAAAGAAAAACATCAGAGAGGACAGCATTCGAGCGCTTCTAGCAAGTATGATCGGGAAGGGTAAATTGTCCGGAATTATGTAAGGTGATGAGCTGCCAAACATAGTGTCTTTTTGCTTCTGAAGAGTACAGTGATTTAGTAAAGGGGGGACTTTGAAACTTCCTTCCGTTGATTGCAGTATTGTTCGCAGTGTAAAGATAATTAATGTAACGTATGAAAATTTTGGGTGATTTCTGTGCAAATTATTGCCTTTTCCAAATTGTCGTATTCCGTTGTAAATAATAATGGTGGTCGTGACAGTGTCAAGAAAACCGATTCTGTAACATTCAAAAGCCACTTTATTCCAATGAGACTTTATGGTGGGTCCTTTACAGTAACAGGTCCGCACGTGCTTCTTATTTTATACCAGAAATAACACTTTCAAAATGGTGTTCAGAAAGAGTCACAAACGGTGGGGGATTTGAAACATTTCAATATATTCAGGCGTAAAATTGCAACCAGGTACCACCTAAAAAAATTGGCCAAAAAAAATTAAAAAAAAAAAAAAAAAAAATTACCAACACACACGTAGTCAATGGCAAGAAATCAGAGGCGCTAAGTTGGAGTTAGTGGAGGTAGGGACACCTCCCTATTTGGATTACTAGCAATAGGGAGACATCAGGCGTCGCCGCAGGCGGCGCGTGGGGAGGGTGGGCGGTTCCCCCGGAATTTTTTGAAAAATGTATGACGAATGGTGCCATTTCCTGCATATTTTAGCATGGAACAGGTTGACAATACCTCATTGAACGCAAATTTTAGTGAATTAATAGACAAAAACGTTAGTTTAAGGATATATTCCTCAGCTCAAATCACCTTTATTGCACCCATCTACAACCACGTTTATCAGTCGCCATGGGCATTGATGTTGACTGCATAACTCGCAAATAGTCTAGACTGTAAACGGCTATTTTAAACGCTGTTAGACCTAGTTTTTCGCGACTTATCATGCAGTAGATTTTTTTAAGTCAACACTTGGTTTGGCGGGATACTTGAACTTTAAGTAGGGAGGTCGGGAGTACTGGTCAAACTTGTTCAAAATTCGTTAGATCTGCTGACATGTCGGGAGGTTTGGCAGCTCTGAGAAAAAGAATCCATGTACAACTAGGAACGTGTAAGATTTGTTCAGTAGCAAATCTGTTTCCCAATGAATACTAGGTGAACGTTACAATGGCATCTACTTTGCAGTAGAAAATATTCAAAATCAAATTAGCCATGCCAGAATTAGCAAAATATAGAATGCTAGGCCCGTTGCCAAATCTGATTAGCCAATTATTTCTAACATATACGTACAGATTGGAATAGTATCTGTTATCTTTTATGGTTTAGAAGCTATCAAAAACCTAATCGTTCAAAATTCTTCAATGATCATAATTTAAATGATGTGACATTTGTCTTTATCAGGCGTGCAATGGTCCATAATGCACATATAAAGGTTACACCCCTGAAAATATAAAATTTGAAATGCATCCAATTAGTATAATTTTATTGTTACGACTTTTGAGCAATATTCATAAGATGAATAATCCACAGTAACATATGTGTAGAAGTTAAAATGGCATCTCTATCGAAGACAGTCCTGAAGATATTAAAATATTCGAGATTTGAAATTTTAAATACCCAAAAATTACCACAATATGAAATGTTACGACTTTTGTTCAAGAATTATAAATTATATAATGATTAAATTACAAGACAAGTGGTACATTTTAGACTGACATATCTTTCTATGATAATTTTGAAAATTTAACAACTTTAACGTATGTAACCCCCCAACAAGCGTAATATAATTTGCAACGACATTTCGGTAGTATTCTTTGGATATACAATAGTCGATAACGTAAATAGATGCGTTTGAATGACATCTCTTCCTACTATACTTTTGAAGATATTCAATATTTCAAACTTCAACTATCCCGAATTTTCATAGTTTCTAACATCTTTACTCCTGCAGAGAAGAAGCACAATGTCATGGAACAACTATACCAATTCAGAGTTTCTGGACAGTATCGTGCTCGATAAAAACTTCAGAAAATTGTCGGAAGAGAATAATAAAGAAGGAATGAGGAACGATAGGAAGGGGAAAGCGTGGGAGAGAAAGAAGGACGTTAGATAATAAAAAATGTTTGGCAAAGCAAAACGTGTGGTGACACACACATTTATACAACGATCTCTGCCTGGCAGTTGAACTTGTGTTACACAAGACCATTTTTCCATTATAACCTTCACGCGCCGCATTGCACCAAACTACCTTAACCACTCCCAAAGATCGCTTACATTGTGGTCACACAGATTATGAAGCTATCGGAAGATTTGAATATGTAAAAAAAATGATATTAAAGACTTTTAACTGAGTCCCCTCATTCACTTCAACATATAATACACAAAGGAAATCGTAATTTTGATCAAATTGACATGGAGAGCAGGTCGTCTGTTGCGAAATCCAACTGATTTTTTTTTTCTTTTTTGATAAGATTCACGTCCAAGTGTCGACAGTTGACGGCCATTTTTTTACCTGCAATGTTGTCATCAATGTAAATGCCCGATGCAAGATGTCGGGGCTTCTGGAAGCTGGCCTTACAATCGGGTCCGGCCAACCAGTAATATGAATGGATGACCTTTATTGATACTACGTCACTTACAAGAATGGTGTTCTGTACTAAAAGACGGCATAACATATTGACACACAAACAACTTAAAGCAAATGCAAATGTACCAAGCATCACAATAAAATGAATTTAAATTTGACAAACTGAGAATGAAAAAAAGACAATCGTCACAAATCACAATGAGAAATTTTAAAAAGCAATTTTTAATATACAGACATATTTTTGCTTCCGCTTTTTTTTTGACGGTTTCTTGTATGAATTTGGCCATTTCCATGGGCGTTTATGGGTCATCAGAGGTCGTTAACATTTTGAATTCCTTTTCTTTGTATCTTGACTGTTAAAAGAATGTTGAGAGTTGCATCATTATCACACAGACAAGCAGCACAGAACTGATACTGATCTGCTTTCCGACGTGGCACGCATTGTGTAACAGCGCTTACAAAGCGCCACGAGACCCCGGTAGGTGTACGCACCCTCCACGCACTCAGACAAACTGCTGGAGTTCGTCAGTGCACCCCATCAATATCACCGTACTGCCTTGATATCGCCGTGATTTAGGTTGACTTATACGAATAAAGATATGAACGCCCTCTTATACTCTTTTCATAAAAGTGTATACTAGTATTTTTGGTCATTTTACACTGTGTTTCTCTCCAATTAGGGTGAGAAATTTCACATGGCGTCCTTCTGCGGTTATAGCCAAGAATTTAACAGTGTTCTTGCAAGAAAGCTAAGACAAGTTCGTGTTATATTCGTCCCAAGTAATTGTTCCACAATGTTAAAAAAGTGTTGTTGCTCAGGAATTATGACACTTTTTTGCATAATATTGTAGCCCAGTTCTTGCGAATGTTACATTGCGTTGGTAATTTGTATGATGAAAAAACTATGACAAGTTAATGTTTGTTCACAGCGATCTCGAACTTTCAAAAAAAAAAACTAAAGTTGTTAGAAGTGCTTTATGTGTGAAGTCTGTCCATAATGCTAGAAGAAAATCAAAATGCACAAATTTAGACAGTTCTCAAACTTGCAATAATTATCCCTGGCGTGCGGGGAAATTGGTAGGCATACATTGTTAAAATTTAACAAATAACAAAGACATTAGGAATGAACCTGGAATTCCTTTTGATGATTAATAAGATTGGAGATGTCAACTTTTGGGTTGAAATTTATGAATATGAGTAATGTTTTACTTAGTTATTTAATTATGTCTGAGTGCTAACACAAACATTTTGGATTTATTTATTTGTTTGTTTGTTTGTTTGTCTGTTTGCATAGCTATCTATCTATCTATCTATCTATCTATCTATCTATCTATCTATCTATCTATCTATCCATCCATCCATCCATCCATCCATCCATCCATCTATCTATCTATCTATCTCTCTATTTCTCTCTATCTATCTATCTATCTATCTATCTATCT
This sequence comes from Hermodice carunculata, assembly GCA_964020975.1. Lineage (NCBI taxonomy): Eukaryota > Metazoa > Annelida > Polychaeta > Eunicida > Amphinomidae > Hermodice > Hermodice carunculata. Next base: position 66,400,802 of record OZ026629.1, read on the forward strand.
ATCTATCTATCTATCTATCTATCTATCTAATCTATCTATCTATCTATTTTATTTACATCCAATTATGTCCGGAGTTTTTTTTCGGACACCATATCATCTAGAAATGCTAAATTTGGCAGTTATTGCTACAGCAGTGAAAATAAACACTTGGCTTGGAATAGTGAACAGGTTGCAATTAGTCTAATTAGGGTCATTTGAAATTGTCAATGTTTAATATCTTCAAAACTATTTAAGGTAGAGGTATCATTCAAACTTTAATTGACAGGTTTGACCTGTAGACGCATCCAATGAACCATAACCAAAAGTTGTAGAGTTTAATTTATGCCAAATTATGGGCACTTGGAAAGTTCAAATGTTGCATATCTTCAAAACTTGTAACGGTCGAGATGCCGTGCAAGCTGTAATCCATAGGTTTGTGCTGCAGACACAACTAGTGGAACACAAATAAAAGAATTTCAATTTATGGTAGTTAGTGACACTTGAACAAATAAAACGAAGCAGATGTGTCCGTCATTCCTTTAATTCTTAGGTTTGTGCTACAGTAGCATCCGATTAAGCTTTGAAAGCACACACAAGATTTGCTTCCAATTAAGTCTTCTTTTCTAGTTCACATATTCATAAAAACCGCTCAGCACTCTACCATTTACAACCAATGGTATGTGTATTTGAAAGTGTGTTGAACAAAGCAGCTGTTTAAACAGATTTATATATCCTATATCCCCATATAGTATTTATGATCGATGTGTTGGACGAATGGTTTTCCAGACAAACAAGGCACACTTATGTTATATGCAACACGCACAGAACTTACAAAATATACATCAACAATGGAGACAGATAAAGTACATGCAGTAAACGCAAGGTGCATACCATGACATGAATACCATTTTTTTCAGTCATATATGTTTGCAACCGCTAAAATATTTTCATTTATACCATCAGGCTGATCATTAAACCCACATAATAAAACACGTGCCAAGCGTCCAATCCCATTTTTCCAGTCATATATGTTTGCAACCGCTAAAATATTTTTATTTATACCATCAGGCTGATCATTTAACCCACATAATAAAACGCGTGCTAAGCGTCCAGACATTAGTTAGATGTGGGAGGGAAACAGGACAGAGTCCTGGTGCTAAAAATCCTCGATGCAAACAAGCAAAATATCTCTTTGGGTGTAAAAAAGTGGACAGTATAAAAGAAAATGGCAGATAGTCTCCTGTGAGTAACTGTATTTGCGGACGTAGGGGGTAGGGGTGAACTGCGTTTATCTGGATTAAATGTTGATACACTACAGCTCTCGCATCATCTACCACCCAAACTCGCACAGTTTTACGCATGCTTGAGCACTGCGCCACGCGTCTCGCATGCCGCCTGCGAGATATGCTTGCAACCGGCGTGCTCCAACGTGCGCGCATGCCTTTTTAAGTAGGCGGTTTAGTGCTCATTTTTTCTCGCATCTGGCGACTGGCGTGCTACAAAATGCGTTGAGCCTATTGCACGATGCTCAATACCTGTCTGGCAAGGTTGAACCAAACTTTTCAAACCGTGCGCGCAATGCTAGTGTCCACTCACTCACTAAAATATATTTATGCCTGTCAGTCATTCTTGTTGTGAGGAAAATCCGTACGACACTGGTTGATTTAAACCAACCATAAATGATATCTTGACCTCAACCTACATAAAGCATCACAAGGGAACCGGCGGTGTCAGCGCCACAAGACACAATGGTTTCTATTCCTCCCCAGCTCCAACCAAGGCCTCGTCTTAACCGTTTTATGTGCGATATGGACAGCGACAAACCAACCAAATCTTTTAAAAGTTTTCGTCTGTCACGAGCTGTTCTCTCCTGATTAAAAGTCATAAGAACATCATCAATTTCAGATGCTGATCTGTTACTTTCTTTGGCGCCCGTCAACAAGTTGTTACACTGGTAGAATTTTTTCTTGTTTCTCGGTGATATTTCACCACTCTTTTTAATGTAGTTAGTTCAAAAGTAACATGGTGCTATTGAATCAGTATCTTTCTGATTTGACTAAAACTGTGTCCATCCTGCTTTTCTCGAACAATTTTCCATTTCAAGTTCTCACTGACACCATGCAGGAATAAACTAGATTATTTATCCATGCTCGGACCATGTTGTTTGGGCGGTAAAAAAGACGACATGTTCTAAATCTTGGAATTTTTTGTCTGGAAATTAACTGACGACACTCACACTTTTGTCAGCATGTGCAAAACATGGACACTTAAGTATACGTATATTGCGACTCTCGCGCTGACCAAGGCAGTATGTGGCCATGGACACGGCCGCGGAGGACCGACATGAAAAGATGTTTACATGTATGCCTACTGTAAAGTACATAATCAATTTCAACGAATGGCCAGTTGTTATAACTATTTAAAAAAAAGAAAGAAAAAGAAAAAAAAATCGAAAAGCACAATATTCGGTCACTCGAGTGGACTTGATCAGAAATACCATCCTCCGGTGTTAAGATCTCACTGCCAATAAAATAATAGGTAGGTTATAGTGCAACTTATCCCATTTTTATGTAGTTTCTAGGCCTCTGATTGGTTAATAGCCATGGAATGCCTGCCGCACCTAATTGAAATTATGGTATTGCCCACATGGGGTTGGTATTATTGTGGGAATACTATGCGACACCTAGCGGCTAAAGTGAAAACGGCTCTGACAGGGGAACGCAGACGACAAAATGGCAGAACAGGCGCATATTATGATTGGAAAGATCCCTAGTAAGTTAGAAACTACATAAAAGTGGGATAAATTCGTTACACACTGGTAGACTGGGTAATACAGCGAGCATCTCCCACTCAGGGAACTGGTATTACCCTCGGCTGGCGCCTCGGGTAATACCAGTTCCCTTCGTGGGAGATGCTCGCTGTATTACCCAGTCTACCAGTGTGTAACTAATAACATCCGTTTCCCAGAGACCGATGGGCGCTACTGCGGTCTTGCCGTTGGATAGTTCATCTTCAATTTTGTTCCAGAATCATGAACAGAATAACTCTTACAGTGCACGTCGAGGCCTACGAGTACGATTGTCCGAATTTACAAGTGAAACTTGCAAGTTGCATGTGAGGTCAGTGACCAGTGCTTTGCTTTCAGCACCGAGTTGGTGGGCTAACCCTTGATATGCAATAACCAGTGAGTTAGCCCATACATGCCATGGGCCGGTAACCCTGGTAAATAAATAAAATAAATAAATAAATAAATAAATAAATAAATAAATAAATAAATAAATAAATAAATAAATAAATAAATAAATAAATGTGCGCCAGGTGCCAAGACCGAGTCGCGATGACTTGCACAGACCGGTCTGGACAATGCAGCTGTGGAAGTCTGGTCAGCAGAGCTGTCAGTCATTTGCCTGCCGACATAGGGAATCTCGTGACGCAGGCAACTGGCAAGGTGCCAACATGAACACACTGCATCATTTGGTTTGGGGGCTGTTTGAAGTAGCGTCGATTGCAAAGAACTGGCTTCAAACTTTCAGTTTTAAACGCGTGCCTTGGACACAACAGAAGCTGATCATTCTAACAGACTGACATGTCAATAAAGTCAAAAAAAAATAACAAACAAACAAACGAAAAAAAAAACCCCGACAGATCACAACTGGCGCCGGGATAATGACCACTACCTGATAATCGACGTACACTGAATACAATTTCTTGCTTGTGTACGGAGCCCCAGAGGGGACATGAGGAAAAAAATTGTTCCCTCGCAAAAGTTTTGCATGCACAAAGTTTCAGATCTTGCGAGTTATCTGATTAGTATTTTGGCAGTACATGGTGACGGCCATTTGAAGTGCCGGCATCATTCAGAACTTGAATAGTCATCTGGGTAGTCAGTATTTTGACATTACAATAAATTGTATCCATCCTTGATTTCCCATTTAATTATGATGACGATTGTCGGAAATCGTCGATAGTTTTGCCATTCTTAGACCGCTACGGCGGACAGCACCAGTGCATATTCTGACTGTCTCAAAGTAAACAGCGTCAAGGGGATTTGACAAGTTGATGCCACAGTCATACTTTTGAATTGATTGTATCACGTAAAGATATTATTTAGTAAGGTTTTTCCTTGACAAATTGAATTTTTTACCCTTGCGGAAAGCAGAACACTTGGGTCATATACTCATTTATCACACGTTCAATGTGTTTTCCAGTCTTCAGCTGAACAAAAGGTAATCAACAGAACCTACTGCCGCTTTGATTATCATGATTAATCAGATTCTTAAACTTCAGTTAGTGGTATTTACATTGAGAATATTGATGTGTAAAACACGACGAAATACTTAAAGTACTGTTGATTATGAAAATCGAAGATGCGAAACGACAGTGTATGATCGGTACGACAATGTTACGACAGTGTACAATCGGTACTTCAGTACTACAGTGTATAACCAGGGACGTGCTATAGAAGCCTCACACAGCCAAACCACGCTTGTGTGCAAGCCTCTCTGGTGTATGTGATACAAGCACAACCTGCCAGTGTGCATACAGACGTTATGCAACCTTTACCATACAAATTGGCAACATCTAAAAATAGAGCCCTGTCGCAGCTGAGATGCCTAGTAAGGAGAAAGACGAAGGGGTGGCACCACCTGACTTTTATCAGTGGTTGCGCACATGTAAATGAAGCTCTTCTTGGGTTTTACTTGTTACTATTCCTTCCAGTTAAAGACAACATATTACTCAAGGCCACACTGCATCTTCCACCATACGCCTACCATATGGCTCCACTTTCACCAACATGCTCGATCTGTTTCTAGCCAACTAACCTTGCCCCAATCTGAGACTGAGAAGTCCTAGTTTCAGCCCCAATTCATATCCAATGCATGTATACAAATACCCAGAAACTGAATTTGCTTCGTTTCACTTCATTTAACTGGATCAATCAGCTGCACAGTCATAGAAGATATAAATTGAAGTAAATGGTAGGTCTAACTTTTGATATTCTTTATGACAGAGTCAACCTTCAGACTCTTTTGCATTTTTCATTTCCATCACCAGTTGTCACCACCAATCAGAGAGCTTAACAAATCTGTCTGTGTGCATACTTTTAAATATATTCAAGACTTGAAATTTCAAATGTCCTTAGTTTGCATAATTTTAATTTGTGCAACCTTCGTTGCCAATTCATCACATGTGTACTAGTCCGTAACACAGGAGTAGAAGTTGGAATGGCATCTCCATCTATTATAGCTTTGAATATATTCATGATTTAAAATTTTCAATGGAGCTACTTTGCAGATTAAAATTGCTACAACTTTTGTTTTTAATTGCACAGTGGTCAACAACCCCCTAGTAGAAGTTGGAATGATATCTCTATCTATTATAGTTTTGAAGATATTCAAGATTGAAAACTTCGAATACTGCTTATTAGCATAATTCAAATTGCTACAACCTTTGTTTTAGATTCATTACATGCGCAATGGTCAATAACCCTCTAATAGAAGTTGGAATGACATCTCCATCTATTATACTTTTGAAGATACTCAAGATTTAAAATTTCAAAATGCTTTAATTTGCTTTATTTTCAACATCTTCAATCCTCAGCATAAAAGGGCAAAACTTCTTGTAGGGATGTACAATCATGCCAAGTTTGAGGTTTTTATATATAATAGTGTCAGAGAAAAGTGTCGGACGAACTCACCGGTAAAGAAGAAAGAAGAAAGAAAGAAAGAAAAAAAACTTAAGGAAAAAACAGAAAAGTGTGTGTTGATACACACACTTTAATGACAAATGCAGTGACCGATGCGCATTTCAAATGAATAGAATAGCTAGATTAAAAAATGTACACGCATCTACTCAGATTTGCATAATCATTTCATGTAAGGTGAACGATTATTCTTTTACATTCCCATAAGTCCATTACCCCCTTTTCTGATTCAAAGTTATATTTTTTATATTTATAAGTAAAGTTATTGTTTTATATATTCACTATGTTTACAGTTATCAATCGCATTCGACCTTGCATGTACGCTTAATAAGCAGGAGAAGCAGCCTCTTGTTCAGGAACGTTCCTTGTTTTCAAACCGACTTGAAATGAAGACATGACTATTTACATAGAATTTTATACTGATAATGCCCCTTCTGTCGAAGCAAAAGTCAAAACAAAAAACAAACAAAAACACAATAAATATTTAACAAAGAAATAAAGAAAAACAAAGAAGGAAGAAAATTTTTAAAAACAAAAAAGTGCACCAGGTAATTATTGTACCTTCATGATATACTGGTTTATTGAAAAGAAGTTTTTTTTTTGCTATTCCTTCATGCAAATATGATGGAAACTCTTGAAGATAATGACAGTGCTTTCATTCATAAAATCACAGCTCCCTATTACTCACATACTACTATCTGTGGTCTTTGCATGCGGTGATGGCGGATTCCGGATAAACGCCTAAGCAGTTAGAGCGACAGAAGCTTGAAGGCCCCATCAGAAGAAGACACTCATTCAGTCCGCTCGCCCTGCAATCTTTTGCGCGCTTATCCAAGAAAATCTCCACCCCCGTTTCATCCCCGGAAATCAGTAGAAATGACCCCATATGCTAAGTCATCCTAGGTTCGCCCGTGCAGTAGAACTTAATGTATATATATATATATATATATATATATAGAGAGAGAGAGAGAGAGAGAGAGAGAGAGAGAGACAGACAGACAGACAGACAGTTAGATAGATAGATAGATAGATAGATAGATAGATAGATAGATAGATAGATAGATAGATAGATAGATAGATAGATAGATAGATAGATAGATAGATAGATAGATAGATAGATAGATAGATAGATAGATAGATAGATAGATAGATAGATAGATAGATAGATAGATAGATAGATAGATAGATAGATAGATAGATAGATAGATAGATAGATAGATAGATAGATAGATAGATAGATAGATAGATAGATAGATAGATATTGTGACTCAAAATCTCTTTCCATTATATCAACACAGCTATCGAGGTAAAGTGTTTTGTTTCGTATTTTTTCCTTTTCCTAAAAAAGTCTCGGAGCATATCTTGAGATAGTAGAAGTAGTTCGAGATTGAATCTAAGTACGTCGGGATTGCATCAAAAGAATGGTCGGTATAAATAAACTCATCTGACCCACAACAGGCAAACAAACTTTTAAAGCAAATAAGAGCCCACTTTCAGACTCAAGAGTTCTTGTGTGGATACCGTTACTGCAACATGTAACAGGTCACTAACTGAACATTGGCAACACAAGTTACCTATGAAGGCCGATGACAATAAAAAAAATATTCGTGTGTAGCTAAAAATGATTTGTTCAGTAGCAAATCTGTTTTCCTATGACGTTGAACATCATGTGAACGTTCGAATAACATCCACTTTGCCTTTGAAGATAGTAACAAAACTACCGCAGATTAACTTGCATTCAGGCGGACAGCAGCCTTCGGGTACGTTTCAGCGAATTTTGAGAATTTACTCTCATGTGTTTATCATGCAAATACAACCGACTTGGTAAATATACTTCTCCAGCATATTCAAAGTCAAGTGAGCTTACCTCAATGACAATTGTCTTCAGAGTAAGAGGAGCAAAAGATGTAGAAAAGGTCTTATTCAAAGCTCTTTCGGGACGTAACTTACACGACTTGTTTGAAAACAACAACGCATATATTGACCTACATGCAAGAAGAAATTTTAATTGATTTCAGAAGCAATTTTCTGTTGTTGATTATAATGTTTTTATATATATACATGTATATAAATTTGATTTTTAGTGTAGAATGCATAGGACTGGTATAAACTTGCATATACTGTCCTTTAAAGGCTGGACATCAAACGATAACCGAACGTGAAGCTTACCTGAAAGTTTTCACCCTTTATAACCATCGTAACAATCTGTCCAGTGTGAAATTCAGTTGATTACCGGTATGGCTGCAGATGGATTCTCCGTATCAAAACAATTCCTCACAGAGTACTGACCACCGTGTACTGAGGCCTATGTAACCACGGGTCATCGTCCAGATCACGTTTGCCCAACGTTGCTTGCTTTAATAATACAATACTATAGGCCCAGTGAAAGTACGTTACATCTGACCAGGTCGATCACCGTTTATCAAAAGGCTTATGACAAAATCAATACAGAAAAGTTAGTAGAACTTTTGATTCAGGCAGGTTGCGGTACTGAATTTTTAAAAGCACTGTGGGGTTCACTGCAGAACAGCATGGGTAAAATTGGAGAAGAAAGTTTCAATGCTACAGCAGGAGTCCGCCAAGGTGGATCATTGAGCTGCCCCCTCTTCACTTTCTTTATAGACCCGACCATTGAGGCAATTAATAACACGGGAAGAGATGGGTGGCTCGAAATGCTTCATTGTCTTCTCTTGATGGACGACACCACAGTCCTTGCTACTTCACGGTACAAACTTATACAAAAGCTGCAACCCCTTAAAAAATGCTCAGATTCATTAGACATGGGGATCCATCCAACTAAATCTAAATATCTGTGCATCAACACTGAAGATAAAGAGGACATAGTCATTGATGAGGTCAGTATCTCAGCCACCGAGAAGTATGTATACCTCGGTACTCCCATCCTAAATGGCCCAGCTGCAAAACAGGTCAGAAGCCATATTGAAATGAAAACGGCACATGTTTTAAAGTACACGTCGTTCCTTGCAAAAAATAACGACGCACCCTTTAGTATCAAAGAACTTGTGTTACATAGTGCTGTAAACTCAGCGATTTTCTATGGATGCGAATCTTGGCTTAGCAATGACTTAAAGATCGCCGAGGCAACATATTTATCATTATTGAAAGACCTCCTTGGGGTGAGACAGCAAACTCCTGGGGCTCTTGTGCTCCTGGAACTCGGCTTACCGGATGCCACAAGTTTTATCCGTGATAAGCAAAAAAGATTCTTTATAAATATCCAAAGACGAAACAGTTATACAGGAAGCTACCTACAGGAGGTTATAGATCAAGCAATAGTGGTTAACTCCCCAATGGGCAAAGTCCTGAGTGAAATAGTGCATTCAAACTCCAGCTACACACAAACCTGCTTAACAAAACTGTGTTATACCGTCAGGCAGAGTGCCACTACCCGGAGCAAAACATATATCGAAATAAACCCAGCATTGAAGAGACATAAACTCTATGGAGACTCTACCATCCCTGAGTGGGCCAGAATTTCATGCTCGAGGTTAAGATTAAGCTCTCACAGACTTAAAATCGAAACCGGGAGATGGTCCCGGATCCCTAGTCAAGACCGCCACTGCATTTGCGGCCCTGTGCCGCAAACAGAACAGCATGTTCTACTGGCATGCCCAATTACTGCCTATCTTCGCAAAAACTCTCAGTGCTTAAGTAATGCTACTACAGTGTCACAACTTTTTGACGCCAATACTAATTTAAAAGAAGCAACTTTATATGTCCACAAGGTTCTTGCAGAATATTGAAGTGAATTAGTTCCTGTTAGTTTGAAACAATCTGAATCTTAAAATGTCACATATACTTTCTCAAAACGTGATTTTTGACGGACAAATTGATTTGTATGTATCTATTCTTTAATATTTTTATGGATTTTCTTTTTCATCGTCTTAACGCAACATGATCTTGTTGAGATATGGACAGCAACCAAATCTTGCTTGTGTCTCCCCTTAGAGTATTTTCATTAATGGTAATGTTACTGTCAATAAAACACTACTACTACTACTACTAACGGAGAACGACCGTTGGCGGTGTTCTGTATGAGATCTTTGGACGAAAGGTACGGAGCACATAGCCTAAATCTCATGTAGACCCATGCGTCAGACAGACCGCGTGATTTACTGAGGAAACGCCTCTGGAGAAATTGAATGTCCCAATTGGCCAATAAAACTTAATTTACAAACGCATCTCTTACCTACGCACAAAAGCCGTAAATGATACACATAGAGACGCGTGTCGAAAAGCATGCCTGTATATGCACACAAATTAATTATTTTACGGTGCACCCCATTTCTATTCGTTGGTAAACCACGGTTTTCCTCATATTTCAACTTGTTTCGGCTGGTTAAAATATCAGCAAAACTGTAGTATCTATACAAATAGAAACTCGCTGGTCCTGATATAACTTACCTTGTGGTACTGTAACTGTTACATCGAATTATATGGTGGAGTGCTTTTAGTTGCTTGCTGCGTGTACTGTGATATGTATTTCATTGTATTCGGCAACAGGCTTCAAGTGCTCGCATATAGTGCAGCAAAATGAAGTATATTCCTGTTTACTGTTAGCACAACAGAGTTGTTTTTGAGTAAGCAACACAGTGCAACTAGTTAGAAATATTTCAGGCCACATAAGAGCAGTGTTATTTGTGTTGAAGGAGTTTGGATACATTCTTCTTCTTCTTCTCCTTCCTCTTCTTCTTCTTCTTCTTCTTCTTCTTCTTCTTCTTCTTCTTCTTCTTCTTCTTCTTCTTCTTCTTCTTCTTCTTCTTCTTCTTCTTCTTCTTCTTCTTACCTTCATCACTACTTCCATTAAACTCCAAGTCTTGGGAAAAGAGTGAATATAAATACAGTGAAAATGATAATGATATAATACTAAACACCATTTCAGACACAGAACAGAGTAAAATAAAGCCAAGCATTTCAATGTGAATCAGCACAGCATCAGATAAAAGATTTTGACTATCCAGACATAGGCAATGTAAAAACGCTTCAGCAAAATATAGAATAGATAGTAGATAGTATCAAATATGTACCAGACAGTAAAAATTCTTTGACCAACATGTTTGCGAGGATGATTTCGAATTCCCAGGGGCGTACAAAATTTGCACGATGCGGCAGGTACATTGGTTAGTCCACAACCCCATCCGAGTACGAGCAACTGCTGGCTTTGCATCTGTATCATTCAGTATTTTAGATATATCAGATTTGAAATGTGATATTATTTTTTTTGAACCCCATAACACGGGAAAATAAAAGTTACATCTCAATAAAGTGACATACATACATTATAAAATCGGTAAATATATATATATTTAAAATCTAGTGAGCAGTTTGACCATCATAGGCTTTCGAGAATTGAGACTATTATAGTTGGGAGATAACAGCAGCGCGGCCGGAGAGTCCACGACCCGTCCGCCGCCTGGGTGACAAACAGCTTCTGTTGAAAGAAAAAAAAAACTTAATCAGCGATCCAATTAGAAAATTTGATTTGCTTGTTAGCAAATCAGTCTGGGTGCCTGGAGAAACTGCAATGCAATGTATGCAGCTGTGACATAAGCTCCAAATGTGTAATGGCATGTTAACAGTATGGCCAAGTTGGTGAAAAGTATTGCGGAATGATATAGGTAGACATGTCTAGCTTTGACCTTTCAAAGTCATTCTAGATCAAAAAAGACAACACCAGATGAAAGATTTTATGTCATTTGCTACTCATGTTCAATAATAACTATGGCCCCAAAGTACACCGTTTTCCATATACAGAGTTTCTAATGCTGTGTGGCCTTGCTTTGACCTTATGAGGTCACTCAAGGTAAAAAAAGACAGCACCACATGAAAGCCTATATATCATTTCCTATTCATGTTTAAAAGTAACTATGGCCCTAAAGTGCACCGTTTTCAATATACAAAGATTTTCATGGTATGTGACTTTGATTTGACCTTTCAAGGTCAAGATGAAACCATGCAAACAGGAGTACATGCATATAGGTCACTGTGTGTGAAATGATAAGGCTGAACTGGCAAAAGCAGGAAAAAAAGGCGGCCTGGAGAAGCAAGACCAGAACAGTATCTTGCATGACAATGGGTCCAGCAAGCATGGAATGGCAAATGTTGAAGGGGGGGGGGGGGGGGGAGGGTGCACTAAACCTGTCAATGGTAAGGATAAAATTAACTGGACAACTCTTTGGGTAGAGAGACTCTGCTGAGCCTTTGTTGGCATGGCAACATGCCAGATAATTAAATGAAGGACAGTGTGAATATTTATAAGGCTAGCATACATAGCCACGTACCATGTAGTCATGCATGAAGTTACTGTACCACAGTAAGATTTGAATGCCACGTAAGTGTATCTTCAAATTTGTCACCAAGCACATTCGCTACAAGTAACCTATCTTGCTGTTCAAGATTTGAATTTTAGGTTATCACATAGCATAAATCCAAATCCTACAAGTTTGGTTCATGGTTCATTGGATGCACCTTTATCACAAACCTATATATTGAATTTTGAATGGTATATCTATCTATTATAGATAGTGGGTGCACGGTTGGCTGAGCGGTAAGACGCTCGCCTTTCACCTCTGCGACCCGGGTTCGATTCTCGTCCTGGGCAGCATGTGGAAAAAGTTCCTACCACTTTAACCGTGCAAGTTTAAACACTGTAGCTTGCACGGTGTTAGAGAAAAGCTCCGGACAAATTTGGCGCAAAGAAGAAGAAAGAAAGAACTTTGCAAAAACAATATGTTTAGGTTGGCACCCAGACATAAGAAGAGATGCTTGCCACTAGAAAACATAACAACTTACTGCACGGTGGTTTTCTCCGAGTTCTTCGGTTTCCTCCACTAGGCAAGGTAGGAAGTATGCGCCAACATCTGTGCCATGGAGAGTGACTCGATAAGTCAATGCTTGACTTCTTTCACAATCCATGTAAAACAAATGTGTCTATACTATACTATAGGTTTGCAGATATTCAAGATTTAAATTTTCAAAGCGCCTTCATTAGCATAATTTAAAATTTTACAACTTTTGTTTACTGTCCATTAAATTTGCAGATGTCAAAAACCTGTATGCTGGACTTTGAATTTTGTATCTATCTATAATAGTTTTGAAGATATGGAGCTTTTAAACTTTTAATTGCCCCTAATTAGCAAAACTTTAAACATCATGACTATTCCAAATCATAGAGACAACTTTCCTACTAGGTGTATTACCAAGCCAAGTTTAAACACTGTAGCTTGCACGGTGTTAGAGAAAAGCTCCGGACAAATTTGGCAAATTTGGAGCAAAGAAGAAGAAGAAAGAAAGCACTTTGCAAAAACAATATGTTTAGGTTGGCACCCAGACATAAGAAGAGATGCTTGCCACTAGAAAACATAACAACTTACTAATAAACGGACTGGATGATAATGATGATGAGGATATGAATCAGGTGGTACTGAAACTGGCCGAGAAATTGAATGTTCAGCTCACTAGTGCCTTCAGTGCTGAAAGAATAGAAAAAACACGGGTTGCTGATTAAAACAGACCAACATTGGTAGGGTTTTCCTCTCATTGGAATAAACGGAAGCTTTATTTTCAGAAAAGCAAACTAGCACGTGAAGGAATGCGAAGCGTTTTCACAAACGAAGATCTCACAAAGAACCAGTAGGAGCTCTATTTTTTCACGAGAAAGGATAAAACAGAAACGATCATTAAGACCGCGTGGTGATTTAACGGAGCAATCTACATCAAGAGATTGAATTGATCGGATATCCGGGTAGTGTCAAAAGAATATCTTGTAAAACTTTATCCGGGTTCAGATCTTTGGAAAGACACAAAAAACATGAGAAAATAAACCAGAGTCTCCTTCTTTTCTATTCTTACAAAGTTAAAAACGATCTAGTTCTCGACACCGGACTGGACTTAGTCACCGTTGCGAAGGATCGCGAAATTACACACTTTGTATACATTGTATTCATTCCACATATTGTCCGTTTGTCTCACAGCAATCCCGCACTGAAAAATCAATATGGCGCCGGTGAATGAGTAACGTCATGAACGACTGCTTCGTTAGTCTACAAGAGTTTCCTTTCACAACTATATCAACTTCAAATACAGAATAACTGAAACATTTTATGACAGATCTAAGGTCTGACTTCTTATTCCCATTCTATGAACTATGTTTGACATTTTCGATTACGATTTTTTCTATTTCTTTCACTGGACACTCTTCTTTCCTTTTTATATTTTTGTCAACTTCATCATCGAAAGTAAGACGGACAAAGAAAGGCACATTTTATCTAACGAAACTTATTACAAAACGGTTGCAGGTGTACACTTTAAACTATCACAAGGAGATATAACTGCTGCAATGATCATTGTAATCTAGTGTAACCCTTCACTGCTAGTGGTACTTGTTCACTTTCTCTTTCACAAACTACACGTACCTGTTCTATAACTTCAGGATTTAGATCACAAGATTGTTGCATCATACATGCAATTAGAGTCTGTTAGGTACAAGAGAGTTTACAATTTACAATTTACTATTTACAAATACCACAATTAATCTTTTAAATACCAGATTTAATTAATGAAAATTACTCACCTGAGATAGTGGTGCCAAAAATTAACACATATTCCTTGAAAGGCTTCTCACAATATGCTAGGAATAATATTATTAACCATTATGAAATTACATGTAGCTGTAACATTATCAAGTGTCTCGTCCGCAACAGACAATGATTAGTTATATGTTATGTATTATTGTCACTTGGTCTATCCGTTTCAGTTTTGTAATGTCTGCTGGCATTCAGCCTATAGTATTGTGTTAGAAACCATTATGAAATTACATGTAACTGTAACATTATCAAGTGTCTTGTCCGCAACAGACAATGATTAGTTATGTGTTATGTATTATTGTCACTTGGTTTATCAACTTAAGTTTTGTAATGTCTGCTGGCATTCAGCCTATAGTATTGTGTTAGAAATCTTACAGCGTATGAGTTTAAACATATTAATTAAGTAGAGTATATCTTTAGGGTGGCCTGCATGTCAGCGACTCCTCGGAGTCTTAATGTATGGTATTCTGGTTTTAAACATATTAATGTATTTTTGTACCACGTTGTGTAAAATTGTTTAGACCAAATAAAGCTATCCTGTCCTGTCCTATCTTATCCGAACCGTAAGTGGACTCCCGAGAGCCCGCGCCACTGACCTCTGTCACCGGTCACCTGAGAGTAGAATAGACATGGGGGATACTCCGTAAGTTAATAACCTGTCAATTAAGGTACCAGTTTTTCTATTTCCGTTTACAATAAATTGGGACAGTTTGTACGTATACAAGTTCCTGACGGGCAATTTCACTGAAACATATGCGATGTGCGAGAGACACAATGGCATGCATTGTAACCTGGGATATTGGCTGAATTTCGAAAGCTTATAACAATAACATATACTTTTACTTACCATCATTCCAACGCTGTAACGTTTGCCCAATGTTCGTCAAATTCCAAATTATCATTTTATAATTATTTTTATCAGGCCTCCTTTTCTGGAGAAAGGTTACCATAGTGCATCTAGATAAATGAGTTATTTGGAGCTGCTCCACTGGTCAGATGTTACGAAACATCTGGTCAGTAGAACAACCAAAACATATTCTTCAGCCCATGGCTTTATAAAATTTTCATGGTGCACAAGATATCTGAGTGAGTCCACATGGCCATCACGAGGCACATAATGAGGTACTTGGAAGAGGAAAGCCGAATAAAACAACATTAACAGGAGAGTAGCCTAGTTTTAAGACTCTTTCAACAATACTCTTTATTTCTCTGGCCAAGAACAATGTATTCTGCAAGTAAATGGGAGTATAAGATTGTTAAGGGAGACTGGGTTTTAAAAGACCGATAAGTAAGGATACAGAATACGCACCAACATGTTCATTTCAATATTGAACGTGATTAAGTATCTCATGGGAACCAGCTATTCACAATCACAACGATCATAAGGATGGCGAGGTTTCTTGAGGGTGCAGGTGATCAATAAGGGGAAAATTTATACAAGTAGCCAACGTGCAATGATATGGCAATGGTACCTGTCAACAGTTATGTTGAATTGGAAAAACATTTGATGGGGAGACCTTCAGTTACTGTAGTAATACAACTTGTTTGTAACTGCAAGACTTACTTTCTTTTGAGGAATTAAATAATATACAGAAGGCCACAAGTAAGTTCTACAGATAATTGTGTATAAACAAACTTATGCTACAATTTTAGTTACATTTCTCTGACACGTAAGCATGAAATGTTAAGGATAACTGCCTCACATAATGTACTTGTCTTTAATCTCCAGTCCGTTCCGTTCCGTTGTACTTTTGCTTGCTTTGAAAACTTTTATAACATGTATTTATACATGTGATTTTAATTTGATTTCATTTAAGAATTTCCTTACCCTAGGTTGCCCTTTAGGACAGTGCCCTGTTCTCCCAACGAGCCCAACATTTATCTAGATTATACTAAATGAAAACAAAATGCTAAAGATCCTCCCCAAAGTGAGACTAAGTAGATAAACGTTAATACATATATGTGCAACTATACTAAAAGAATCGCAAACATTGCATGTGTACAAAATATCAAGTAAAGAAATAATGTTCATATAACCTTTGAAACATCACGTAAAATAATATTGTTTACATAACTTTTTAAATTGCACTGTGGAGTCTGATTTTTTTACATTTCGTAAATTGTAATTTTAAATTTCGTATCTTAGAATAAAATTGTTCTGAAGGTAGTGTGGTACATCCCCTTGATAACATTTTAATATCAAAGTTGCTCTATTAAACCTTCGTCGTTCTTGGAATGTCTTCCACCCCAACTGCTTTACTAAGACAATACCTCTGAAATCAACATAATTAAAAGTTCTCGTTTCCGTTCTAATTTGTAATCCTTGAACCATGCTTATATACACACCCTGACAGTTTCCCCACATAGTATTTCCATAGTCAATACTAGGTTGAATGACGTTTTGGTAAATCTTGTTGAGAATGCTGCTTGGAGCGACCTTTCTACACAGAAATTCAATATGATTTATCCACGAAAAATTTCCATTCAATTAAGGGCCTATATACTTGATTGCAGATTTTTGCTCCACAATATTTCCATTTAAAACAATATTCAAAGGATCGGCGTTGTTAATGTCTTTCGTGTGTACCAATATAACATTTGATTTTTCAGAGCTGATAAGTAGTTTGTTCTCTCCATACCATGTACCAACATAATTCGCTTGTTTCTGTAGCTTAGCATGGTCCTCATCCACAGCCTTACCAGTGGTAGAAAAAGAAACGTCATCAACGAACTATTTAGTGAAACACAACCAAGCTGTTGAGATAAATCGTTAATATACACAAGGAATAAAATGGGCTCAAGCACAGACCCCTCTATTTACTTCCTTTATATTATATTTTTTATTGCAAAATACGTATTGTTTTCTTTGATCAAAATAGGACTTAAAGCAGCCTAGTTTTTTTGTCAACAATGACATATTTACTCAGTTTTTCAAAATGAATATTATGATTGATCTTGTCAAAACACTTTTTACATCCAAAAACCCCACACCCGTCATGAGATCATCGTTCATATTCTCGTACCATTCATCCGTAACTCTGTGGAAACATGCTTGGGTCGAATGAAAATGTTAATAAGCTGATTGATCGAGAGATAAAAACCATTGTTTTGTTATATAACGAAGTAGCCGGTCTAAGCCTAATCGGTCGAAAAGTTTAGCTGCATGCCCAACAACACATGGAGGGTGATAGTTAGATTTGTCCGTGACTGAACCAACACCTTTATACACTGGTGAAATTCGACCAGTTTTCCAATCCATCGATACGTACCCACTCTCTAATGACAGGTTATAGAGACACAGCAGTGACGTTGCCAGTCCAGATGCAGCGTACCAAGGTAAGTTAGCATCCATACCCATAATGTCAACACAGCTGCGATCAGGTAACATTTTCAAATGAGATGCATGTATAATATCAAATTTATTTGTTGTATGCTATTCGGATCTTTCCACAGAACATGCACATCGGAATCATTTCCAAACTGGTCGGCAATGCTTTGTCCGATATTACTAAAATATACGTTCAATTCATCAGGTGAAATCACTGAAGAGACAACCTGTTTAATGGGAAGTGTTCCAGGGAACACTTTGCTTATTTCTTTCCAAATATGATTTGGCCTGTTTCTATTCTCATTTAATATTTTGTCAAAATATCTAAATTTGGCCGGCTTTGTTTTCTCGGTATATAATTTTTTTAATCGTCTATTTGTGCCAAATAAATCAGCATCGTTGTGTAGCATTGCTTGTTCGTTGCAATAACCACGTTCATACATCAGTTCAACTATGTACCTGGTAACCCACGGGTTTCTTACATCTTTTAATTGCGTTTCCTTTAGTGGAGCGTGTTTGTCACTATTTCTTTCAAATTCACATTCCCAGTTATTCCATAGTGTGGTTAGTTCATACCAATTATATCCATTTACATTGAACATGTTGAAAAAAATCAGAACATACACATTTACACCTGAATTGACCTTCGTCGAAATTCTTATCATCTCTGAATTTAATAACTTTATGTTCGGTACCTTTGTTTTGGCTACGCATATCGATATCACTGTACACAAGAGAATGGTCACTTGGTCACTTAATGTAATTTGTGCAACACCACATTCAATGCGAACCGAGGGTCAACTTTTTAGAATTACATCTATAATCGTAGACGTTGACGTGGTAACACGTGTTGGTTCTAAAGTCATTTGATGCAGTTGAAGCAAATTGCCAACGTGCATTATAGGGTTTGTTGCTAAATATTCATCAATACAATGATTAAGATTCAAATCACGTAGTAATACTAGCTCATTTTGGTCTACCAAGGCGTTTTCAATATTTTCTTTAAAAAATAACATTGAAATACTCTCGACATTACCAGAAGGAGGTCGATACAGAGAACAAAATAACATTTTCTCCTTTGCTGTTGTAATGACTTCAAATCTAACAAGATTCAATGTGGGGCACTGTTTCCAAATCAGGTCATTTCTTACCTTGTAGTGAATAGTGTTGCGAACGTAAAAGGAAACACCACCACCTCTTCTAGATCTATCATTTCTGACTTATGAAAATCCGTAAATGTTGATTTCATGATCCGTGATGTTATTATCAAGGCAGATTTCGTCAACCGAAAAAAAGTATCATAGTCTTAATTCTTCAATCTTAGGGAAAAGGCTGCGCATGTTTAGATGACCAACTCTAAGCCAATGTTTAGTTTTTTGGGGTTTTTTTGGAGAGTTTTGTTCTGCTATATATATACCGTTATCTTGGTCTTTGGATAAATTGACCGCCTAACATCACTAGTGATACAAATGCGAGTAGCAATACATATTTAGCCCATATTTGTACATCATATCAATAATGCTCTTAAAAACCAATGTTTAGATACCCTTTGCACATCAAAATTCAAAGATCATTTCAGAAAAGTGTGTGCATTTAAGCCTCTTAGTTCAGTAAATTTGATAAGTCACTGCTGTTTACCATTTAGAAAAAGATTTAATTGCTTTTCAAGACATGTAAATATCCTACAAGCTTAAACGCTTTGCGGATATAAAATTTCTCGTTTCTCATTAAAATTTCTTTTTAAAGGCAGCAGACTTTATTTACTCCCTAAAGTGCTAGTAACAACATAAGTGGTACAAAAATGAATTATTAAAATGGTTCTTTATGCCAATTCCTATCGTTGAAAAAAGACCTTTTCTTTGAGTGCCAGCGACAATATTCGTCTGTAGAAAGATAAATTGCGCAGGGCAACAAGTTTCTGAAGCGGCCATGGAGCGCAGCTTATGTCAACTGTTAACTTAATTTGTATTTGTGATTTGTCCGGAAAAGAAACCGCCACGGTTAAAGACAGGATCTCAGGGTATGGATTAAATATATCGTTTTCCTTGCGTACATGCCTCCTTTTAGTTACTGTGAATCGAGCATTGAAACATTTTGGTGACAATTTCTAAATGAGGTGACACGTGTCTAAATGGTTGTGTTTTGACATATGTGTATGTTAGTCTATTTAGTACAATGTATTCTAACACGGCTAAATGGTAAACAGCGGTAATTAAGTTCCCTGTCATGGAAACACGTTTTTTGTTCGTCACGTTTTGGTAGGTTGCCAGATTTTTAAGCCGATAAATGGCATGCGTTGTCTCCCCAATGGCATTCACTCGTCCTGTTTTTTTCTTTAATTAAGAACTTTAAGACATGTCCTTTTTCAGTTTTCATCATATCCTCGACACACCTACTTACTTGAAGTAGTGGCGGCTGACATTGTGAGAATGCTGCAATCTGTACCATCATAACAGTGTGATGATTTAAATCAGGAGTTTATAAGCTGACTAAAAGTGTACAGCGTAGAGCACGTTGTTAAAGTGTGTGTGTCAAAACACACTTTTCTGTTTTTCCTCGAATTCTTTCTTTCTTTCTTTCTTCTTTCTTCTTTACCAGCAAATTTGTCCGACACTTTTCTCGAACACTATCATACATAGAAACTCCAAACTTGGCATGATTGTACCTACATACAAGGAATTTGACCGTTTTATCCAAAGGAATGAATATGTTTAAAATTATACAAATTAGGGTCATTTGAAATTTTAAATCTTGGATATATTAAAAAGTATAAATGATAGAGATGTCATTCCAACTTCTATTAAGGGGTTATTGACCATTGCACATCTAATGAATTTAAAACAAAAGTTGTAGCAATTTAAATTATGCTAATTAGCAGTATTCGAAATTTTCAATCTTGAATATCTTCAACACTATAATAGATAGAGATGTCATTCCAACTTCTACTAAGGGGTTGTTGACCATTGCGCACCTAATGAATTTAAAATAAAAGTTGTAGCAATTTAAATTATGCTAAATAGCACCATTAGAAATTTTAAATCTTGAATAACTTCAAAGCTTTAATGGATAGAGATGCCATTCAAACTTCTACTCCTGTGTCATGGAATAGTTGTACATTATCATACCAATATGCTTTGAAGACACACACACTGATTTGCTATGCAGCAAATCATCTTTCCTAGTTAGTAAATGTATTTTTTTCTTGACATTTTCAAAAGAATAGCAACACTTTGTTTTTTCTTGAATCCTGTGCATGTGTATGGTCCTCCAACTAGAGAATGCTTTTCCAACTTTTTCATTGGCTAATCCCTTGTAAACCGATAAAATCGCGGGAGAAATACCAAAAGCTTGCTTTTCTATGATTTCATTATGGTTGTACAATTAATTTTAAAAATCAACATTAAATTGACAACAGAAAGTTTAAATGGAAAATAACGGATCAATGTTCTTGGAGCCTTGTTTGCACGCTCCAGCTTGCGAGTGTATTCAATAAAAAACTAACCACCTGCCTACCTTTAAACTAAGTGTACATTTCTGTGAAATACTGCGGGTATACTTTTACACACCATGACAGTGGCATCGTATGATGCTGCCTTCCAAATACATCCCAGATACCCTCAATTGACAAGAAAGTCGCTAAACATTCCATAATTTCGGAGTTTTTGCCTGACCATGAGAAGCAGACTATGATTTACATGGGGCCGCCTTTGTCCCCCTGTCAATGATAACAAATAAAGAATGCGGGTTCCAATAAAATATTGGGGATATCTGAGGTTGTAAGAGAAATGCTGCAAAACGGTTTCCCTCTCTTTAAAGTCACTGATGCAAGACTATTTACATCTCATGATAAATAAGATAATATGAAACATCACTGCATTCATGAATGTTTAAGCGTCGTGCATATTAAAAAAACAATTAAAATTCAATCTTTTATTCACTGATGGGTTTTTATTGCATAAACCGAAATTTTGAAAATTCGTTTCTTCAACCCCCAACGTACAGAACATTGAAAGGCACTTCCCGTGTGTTCACGTAACGTTGCTTCTGGATCGTTACTTAAGGCACCAATTTCGTACAGCATGGGAAAATGAATATTGTCATACTTTCAATGCACAAAATGGTGTACAAGGGCAGTAATATATCCTGTACTTGTTACAGTTTGCTTTGATGGGTTGTTAAAAGGTTTAGAAAAGGAAGGGATCGGCTCTAAAATCGACTCACATTTTGATGGAGCCTGAACAGACTTTGATGATTTGGCTCTTGTAAGTCCAATTAAGAGCCTCCGGAAACTTCTTAACATTCGTGCACAGTATGGAAGCGAATATGGTCTAACCTACAATAAAAAGAAAACAGGTCTGTTGTAATATCTCGAAGCAAAGTACCGGTCAGTATCCCAACTTTTTGTGGAGAGTATATTAAATGCAAAAAGACAATCAAACATTTGGGTCATGTTTTGAGTGAAAAATTGAAGAGCACTGATGGTATATAGCATAAAAAGAGTATCTTTGATTCACAGAACAGCTTAATAGTCTCTTCGCAAAATTTGAATTTATTGCTAACTGTGACACTCTAAGTAAACTTTTTTCTTGCAATTTATATACTTTTATTGCCCACAAACTCGGATTAATGCTAGCAAGGGATACAAGGAAATCCTCACTGCGAGAACAACGGTGTAAGAAAATTATGGAACGTACCTTACAATTGTCATACTGATCTGCTACTATATTCACCGAAATCTGATCATGTTGAGCAACAAATACATCCCTGGTGTCGCAAAGCGTTTCATGCTATGTACACAAGTAAAAATGATATAATGAACACAACAGAACTCGAGCTGAATGCTTGAATATAATGTAATTCAAATCTCGAGGATATACAGGTTATTTTTCGACATATCAGCAGTTATGTATATTTTCCACTGAAATAGAATTTGTACAGATATGAAGTAATAGGCATTAAAAAACTTACAGACTGTCTGGACGGGTCACTGATGTCGTTCAATTTCAAAGCCTTTGTATGTATGTACGTATGTATGTACGAACGTACGAACATACATACATACATACATACATACAAATGGGGCGCCGTTTCTTTTTGAATCAGTACAGTCATCTTCAAATATTTAATATGATTAGGTGTAATCACACCAGAATATTGCACGAAAAGTATCAACAGATGTATTTGCTTTGATAAACAGTAACAAGAATTATACATTAATGTGTGGGCAAGAAGCAATTTCATCGACAGCGTTTTTAGGTGCGAGCTGGATGGCTGTAGCGACATCAACAGCTGTGTTGCACGAGGCAAGGGTTTGGTCGTTGTTTCTTCGTCATGTAAATCCCGTGTCAACATAAGTTGACAAAATGCATCACGAGCCCAAATGAATTTAGACACCTTGAAAATATTTAAATAATTTGATAAAATCACTATGCATTTAATGATTAAATGTTTGATGATATGATTAATTTATAGATGCGATTAAATTTACTTGATCATACCATTACACAGGATGTAACCGGGTTAATAGATAAAATATGTTTAAACGGCAAACTGGTTATGCCACTTTAATAATAGGACTAAGAAATATGATTCAATACATTTAATAACATGTTCAACTATATTTAATTATGTGATTAAATGTTCGATGATATGTTCAGATACCGATTTCGACAAAAATATACTTGACATAATATATATATATATATATATATATATATATATACATACATATATATATATACACACACACACATATATATATATGCGTGTGTGTGTGTGTGTGTGTGTGTGTGTACATGTGTGTGTGTGTGTGTGTGTAGCATGTGTGTGTGCAAACACTTTCATACTCCTGCCCCCCCCGCACCTCCATTGGATTATTACGGAGCCCCTAAGGGGACACAAAATCCGGCATATCGGAATTATCTTGTGAGCACGAGATAATAATGGTTGTGTGTAAAAGAAAAAAATCCGAAATATTGGAGTTATTTTGTGCCCATGAGATTATTATGGTCGTGTGTAAAAAAAAAAAGAAAAAGCAAAAAAAAAATTTTAAAAATCGCCATATTGGAATTATCTTCTGCTTTTCTGGTGGAAAAATTATTGAAAATACAGGACCTTGTATCCCTAGGTGTCATATTTTATGCATATGCTCTGATCTTACCTCGGCAGAGACATAATCGACCCCATGGAACCTGAAACCGAAATAGTTCAATGTGAATACCCCCTTGTTGTATATGGTGCGCCATAACAGTATACAAAGCTAATTTTGGGCACATAATTTAGCCATATCCCAGAACGTGTTGCTTTTTATCAACAAACACACAAGCCACTTACTCTTTTGGATTTCCCTTTCCCAGAGGTAATTGTAATAACCACATAGCGTGTCTCGGCATGCTTTAGGCCAGTCGATTTCTTGAAGGCCTGACATTGGATATCTAGATATCATGCGCATGTTTTGCCCGTCTCTCTCAAGTACAAAGAATATACCAAGAAGATAAATCTGCTAAAAGTGAGTTTTCGAAGAAATTTGAGTCTCCAAAATGGACCTTTGTAAAGTTCGAGCCAAAGTACCACTACACAATAGATGCCAGAAGAGCAGCACCGCCAAATGACCGGGAACGTGGATTTTAAGCCTATACTTTGCACGTCTGGAAGAGGTGTTCGGCCATTGCAATATTTCCTTCATTGAAAAAGGTGAGCCCTATTTCAAGCTGTAGTCTACATCCAATTTCTTACGACAGATACCATTTGTAATGTAGTATCACTAAATGACGCGTATTGTACAAAAAAGTAACGGAAAAATCAACCTACATAGCAAATATCCTGACCTGTTTTAAAGCAATCAAGAATAAATCAAGAACAAAACAGTAAAAAAGTACACTAAAATAAACCCAAACACACAAACTCGCGGTATATTTTAACCATGCATAGCTATTTCCATCCATCTACCGGGGCCAATGATATTTATTTATTTATTTATTTATTTATTTATTTATTTATTTATTTATTTATTCATTTATTTTATTTATTTATTTATTTATTTATTTATTTATTTATTTATTTATTTATTTATTTATTTACCTTTTGTTATTGTTGTAAATACTACGGGCATTATTCTTAACATGTAGTGATACCAGCTCGACGATCCGCCTGGCATGGAAATATGCACCAGTACCTCTAAGATCGGACAGAAGACATGGTGACCATGGCCAATTTGTGTAGCGGTATTTCAAAAATACATTGAAGAAGATTCTCCAGATCTGGGTGATAATGCTAGCCCTTGCGGAAGAAACTATAACTGCATCATTTAATTTCGAAATCTTACAACTGGATCACGGTTTTTAAAATCTGTTTATCCTTCGATCGTTTTAGTCGTTCTGCACGGTGCAGTTGTGATCTAATGTAATAACAATACTCGACAGTACATTAACAAATTTAAAATGTTAATTTACGAATGAGAGCACTTGCTCCAGCTAAACAGCACCAGTGATAGTATCCTCCCGTGTCTGAGGTAAAACGGTACTATTTGTACACTGAAATATGAATGCTTTTTAAATAATGATGTCACCACTACGATATCAAAAAAGTGTTATACTCCGGTAAGATTTCCTCTGTTGTGGGCATTTTCAATTCCATTTTCGGTGATTACCGCCTTATTAAATCGATTTATAATTTCATCATACCGTAGATTCTGTCATCGTGTCAGTACTTTTGTTTTGCACATATTTATTGGCAATTAGGAAAACGGGCAATGCCCTATACACCTTCCTAATGCAGAGGAGACAAGCGTACATGATAACACATCACAACTTACTAAAAAAGGGAGCGTGGCACTGACTGCGGAGGCAAAAAGTGTCAGTTGCTCCTGTTGTCCTGTGTCAGAAATGCTTACATTTCTTGATTTTTGTTGTTTCTTCAATAGATTAATCTTATTCGAAGTTAACTTCCATTTGTTCAATCTACACTTTTCTTGTAATTTGAGCAATAACATCAAATATTCTGGTCGTTTATGGCTGAAATACCAGAAAAACTGGTGCAGTCTACCATTTGACGAGCAACAAAACACAGCAGTAATCAAGTTCAATGCAGGCTCAGCGAAGCTAACATGTTTTATAGATTTTTCGCGCAACTACTTACATAATACTGCTGAACACTCCATAACTTCGGGGCTATAAATGCACATCTGCTGTAGCATCATAACGTGTACGTTTTGCATACAATTAAACGCTCTTTGTGACAGCTGCATTTCGATATGATCTCATAAACGGGTCCGATTCTGACATGCAAAGACGGCCAAATGAATATAAATATACTAATATGGTACTGTTGCCAGCATGGAAAATGACTACGAGATGGCACCTCTATCGCGTGCGTATCCATGCTGTTGCAAGTGTAAAAACCTTACTTTGATCAGGGACGGTGAGCACGTCCCTGCTTTGATCTACCAGAATATGGCAGTACCTTTCTTGCGCTTGCATGTTTAAAAAGTGAAAAGCAGACGCAATATCCTACTGAAACCGATAACCTCTCTCTCTCTCTCTCTCTTTCTTTCTTTCTCTCTCTCTCTCTCTCTCTCTCTCTCTCTCTCTCTATATATATATATATATATATATATATATATATTACAAAGCTGTTTCCTAAAACCTGTTTACGGACAATGATACTATTCTCATGTGATTGTGAGTGACTTCACTTGTGGCCTTTGCTGCACATTGTGGTGTTTTCGTAGTAAACAAATTCAGTGTTTTGTGTGATGCAAAGTCCCTGTTCTGTTTGGATTAATGACAAACACTATTTACTTTCCGATCTTTCGAACCCGGGAGTTTTCCACGTCGTTCTTTGGTCGTTATCGGCGCTTTTGCCTTCCTTCTGTGTTTCCCATCTCTTGGGAATTCGTATCTTTGCACAACAATCTACCCTTGATAAACAAATTCACGAGAAGCAAGTTTGGAAAAACTAAGGTCGTACACATTTTCTAGAACAAAAAATGTTTACTTGTGAGCACCTCAAAACGTACGAAAAAGGGTTCTTGACGGTTATCTTACTCCGTCCACTCAGGTAAATGCAATGTTTTCCTTCTGATAATGGCTCTGTGCTTCATGTCAGAATCTAGTGGGGGGGGGGGGGGGGGAGCAGCCGATGTTTCACCTGAATACGTACAAAGATCAAGTGGCATTATGGGCGATGGCAAACTTGTTGGTATGTCCTTTGATCACAGATAACATGTACACTACGATATACTGAGGAGCAAAATCGTGTCAAACATCAAAAGAAAACAATGACACTGTATACGCGAGTAGAGTGCATGTAATGTATATATATATATATATATATTATATATATATACATATATATATATATATATATATATATATATATATATATATATATATATATATATATGTACATGTACACATTGATTTGATATTTCTACTAAAGAGCAAACAAAACCTACTTCATTGTTCTGACACACCTCAAAACCCAGCAGCTGAACGTAACATGTCAGTCGAATTACAAGCGGAACTACATGTATTATCCACAAAAGAACCAAGATGTTGAAAATATGCAACCCGATCGAAATTACACTAAATCTTTTTTGAAAAACAACACCTTGATATTCTATCGAGGCCATCAGGTAGAAACTTTAGAAGCCATTAAGGCAGTTTGCCTGCAAACATTTACAAATCGCAAATTGAGGTTTTATCATTTTAGGAAGTGTGGTATGTGAATTCGAGTCAAAAACTCGAATTTGTAGTTTTCAATGAGAAATTTTAGTCCCAAAAGGGATAGTGTCAGTATCCACTTCCATGTGTTTTATGTTTATTTGGATAGAGTTATAGACCACTGGCATTGAAAAGACTCATTTACCCCATGCCAAGAAGTCAACAGCCAGTCGTCCGGACTGAACAATGGGCAAACGTATCCATTAAAGATTAATTTCTGCGTTGTTTCAGGGACTTTGAGAAAGGTTCTGAACCAAAGTTGTTTTTGTTATCCATGTACCCTTAGCATGGCAAACCTACACAGAGCAAAAACTGACAGTGTGATTGCATTCGATGAACATGCGTTTAAAACACATTATTTCAAGTCACAAAATAAAAAAAAGAACCGTGAAAACTTCAAAGCGGTAAATCTATACGATTATTTTACAACCAGGCAACCTTGGAGGGGAGAAAGGTGTGCATATTTCATGTTATGACAAAGTATCTGTGGAAGTCAGTATTTATTCCTTGTATTCTGATTTTTGGACAAATACATTATTTGAATAAGACTAAAGAAAAGGTGATGTCTCGGTCATCTTGAACTCGAGGGGTATTGACTGAAAACCATTTAGTCTTGAAGCGGTTGTTTTCATTATTTATCTTTTTTATCTTTTCGAGCTCATAAAATGAAGGAAAAGTACTACATTGAAGAACCAACTTTGAATTTTAAACATTTTACCACTACAGTATTTTATATGAGAAAACCTGCTTCCGGATTTTATTCTGTATTTTTTAATTGCTTTAGTTTTCAAAGGTTAAACATAGGAGTATTGTGACAAACTCGCGACACTTATGAAATTGCATGCAAAATCCCAAAACGGGTATGAATATCACACAAAATTTGTCTTATTTTTTCTTTTATTTTGTACAAATCATAGTAATCTTCAGGATCCAACAATTTATATAGGTGAGCCATGTTGTAGTAAAAGTGAATGCATCAGACAGAACCAAGATGGGCCTTTTCAGGGTGCTTCGGTCTCCCACCGGCCACACTAACATTGCAGGTCTCGTAAGTTAATGACCGAGTCAAGTTATGTACAGTTTTTGCAGCCAGATATCCGTTTTCCGATCAATGTCTCTGGTAAACTGATATAAATCGTGATCGCTCACATGCATTATACAATCGGATCATGATCCTCCTCTCCTCAGGTGTGAGATATCAAAAGTTACCTTGAAAAAAAAACATGAAAGGAATTAAACTTTAAGTACAATCACTAACTGTTGGAAGAATATTCCGCCCGCCTGCGACTGGTTGGACTAGGAGAATGTTTTGCCCTAATTTTCAGCGTGTTTAGCTTTACAAACGTCATGTATCACAGACCAACTGGATGCACAAGTTGACATCGTATCATAATACACCATGTGCCATTTTCCACTTGTATTTTGGTAAAAAAATTCAAACCAAGATACCATAAAAAGTCGATAGTCTGATATTAGTGTCCTTCACCTACGTGTTCAGGGTCATGGCGTTTGTAGTATGAACATGCCCAGCGAATTTTACAGTTGTCTCACTAATAGATTTGATATTTACGTTACATATATTTCATTTGTGAGGTTGTACCTTTATGTCAAAATAGTTGTTCGTTGTGCACTGGTATGAATGGCACTCTGCTTAGGTATCCACCTAAATAAAGAGAAAAAGAACACAAAAAAGACTTTCGTATATGCTTACTCCCGAATATTTTTATTTCTTCACCAGAAACGTCAAAAATATTTCATTTGGTGTCAACACAGTGATTTTGATCAGTTTTCACAATCTAGGGATGCGTAAATAAGGAAATCTGTCTGAGGGATCCATATAACAAACGCATCATTTTACAGATAGTCCTGCTTTAATGCTGACCTCTTTTGGTATCCACTGATGTTTGATATATCTTTTGAGTACTTTAATGGCATCAAGTCAGCATAGATCATCAAGTATCCTTGTGTCAATAGAGGTGGAGCAAATTTGCCTTCTACTCTGATGCAGCCACTTTCAGCTATGGTTAGTACGTTTTGCATCTGCGTGGATGGGTCAGTTTTGAAGAGATAAAGACAACGACCATTGTGATACTCAGGTTGTTTAATGTTATTTCTGTCATTGGAGTTCCGTTCACCAGTATCAGTATAAAAAAAATCAGGTAAGATAGTATGTAAAACCTGTTTGGTGTAGCCTGATTCCAACGCCTTTCTTTGGTAGAATTTGAAATTTATCTTGACTAATAGGCCATCTAGACCAGGTGGAAACTGTCGTGGGGTGTCAACCGAGAGTAGAATTTATGCCAATAGTAAATTTGTGTAGCAGAGTTACTCCAAATTCATGTTCTGCTTGTTGATCATGCCAACGTTGGGGCAATATATATTTTTTCGACGTTTTTCTATTGTGACCCGTGCATAATTTGTGATTTTCAGTAGCACCTACCTGTGGCACTACTTTTCACATTCACATGAAAAAGATATAAGCTATAGAAACAAAAATGATATCATTACAAAGAGAAGAAAATTATCTTCAAAATTAAGTCTGTTGCAGTATTACACTGCATCAACTTGAAATGCTACAGTCTAATATAAATACCCTTACCCCTTAAATTTTGGAAAATTGGCAAAATATTTGACTTTACGTTCTTACCAGGACTCCAGTTTTGCTCTGAATGAACTACTTTTTGGTCAGATTCATATTCAGATACTCCATTTATGTAATTGCATTAATGTTTTAAGTTTGCTTTGATGTAAATGTCATTTTTGTCACCCTGATTAATAACTCATGCTCATTGGGCCATTTTAGGTAGACCACACTTGCTGAATGTGTTTTGATAACTACTTAAAAAGTTTTCACGATACCAGAAAAAAACGTAGCATTTTGAAACAGCCAAGAGGTATACTGTTTAATTAAAGCCACAAAATTGATCTCACAATAAATAGTGCAAAATTTACAGGCAAAAGAAATTACCCCTACCCCTAATTCCATGGCAATTTTTCAAGAAAAATTCATCTTTACATCCTACCAGTTGAATAATTTAAGAACTTCTACATAAGTTTTAAAGTGTCTTTTAATTTTGATAAAATTGTAACCCTGAAAATGACATTTATATCTTGCGTATAAGCAATACATACTACCAAATGAAAAAAATGCTAGTAAATTACATATCACCTTGGCCAATAATGTGAATGAAGTGGTGGGCCAACTCTATAAATTGTTTGATATTCAACAAGACTTGGAATTATAATTGTCCCTGCCTTTGACAGAACAAAATTTAGATGCTCCTAGTTGTAGTCTTTTGAGCCGATTTCACTGTGCTTGGATATATGCTACAGGTACATGTATTAAACAGATGTGTTTTTGACCAGGCACTGATCAGCACAGTACTGCTTTCTGACCTGAATACACAGGTTGCTCTCTGACTCAGCATAAATTTTGTACTTATATATTGAACCTCAGAACAGTTGCCTCGTACACTGACACCAAATACCATAAATATAAAGGGTTATCAGGCCATCTGTAAGCCACTGAATACTTATCTTTTCCGATTTTGGGCTGACTTATTTAGAAGGCTTAGGTAAACCTTCCATTGTAAAACTTATGTAGAAGTTCTTAAATTATTCAACTGGTAGGATGTAAAGATGAATTTTTCTTGAAAAATTGCCATGGAATTAGGGGTAGGGGTGATTTCTTCTGCCTGTGACTTTTGCACTATTTATTGTGAGATGAACTCTTTGCCTGTAATTAAACAGTATACCTCTTGGCTGTTTCAGCATGCTACGTTTTTTCTGGCATCTTGAATACTTTTTAAGTAGTTATCAAAACACATTCAGCAAGTGTGGTCTACCAAGAATGGCCCAATGAGCATGAGTTATTAATCAGGTTGACAAAAATGACATTTACATCAAAGCAAACTTAAAACATTAATGCAATTACATAAATGGAGTATCTGAATATGAATCTGACCAAAAAGTAGTTCATTCAGAGCAAAACTGGAGTCCTGGTAAGAACGTAAAGTCAAATATTTTGCCAATTTTCCAAAATTTAAGGGGTAAGGGTAATTATATTAGACTGTAGCTTTTCAAGTTGATGCAGTGTAATACTGCAACAGACTTAATTTTGAAGATAATTTTCTGCTCTTTGTAATGATATCATTTTTGTTTCTATAGCTTATATATTTTTCATGTGAATGTGAAAAGTAGTGCCACAGGTAGGTGCTACTGAAAATCACAAATTATGCACGGGTCACAATAGAAAAACGTCGAAAAAATATATATTGCCCCAACGTTGGCATGATCAACAAGCAGAACATGAATTTGGAGTAACTCTGCTACACAAATTTACTATTGGCATAAATTCTACTCTCAGGTGACACCCCACTTCAGTTTCCACCTGGTCTAATCCAGAATACAACGCTGGAAATTAAATGGGTTTGTGAGTAAGGTTGCTGCCACTGCTTCATTGTCAAGAAAGCCAGTCAGTATCTCTGTGGGTATCTGGGATCAGTTATGCACCACTGTATGCGGGGTACGTGGTACCAAAGTATATGTAATGCAGTTTGACTTCGCGATAGGACTGTGGTATTTTGCTGTCACTGATTGATCTCCATATATAAAGGGTGGGGTGCTCCTTATCACATGTAGCCACAACTTCACTGTCTGAACATCCGCTTTGCAAGTCTGTGTTCCACGACTCATCGAACATATGTTTTTGGAGAAGAAGTCAGTTAGACCCTGTTAAGCAATAGTGTCAGAATACAGCCTACCTGGCATGTCGACAGTTTGACTATTCACTGCGGGGCTCCTTCGTATTATCACATTTCAGAGCACCGAGGTCCACATCACCTATTTAACTCGCATAAACTTTCAAATGCAGTTTAGCTTCAAGTTGACCTAATTTTGCATCATCAGCAGTCCACCACTCTATAGCCTGTTTTGCCACTGAACTGAGCCTGCAACCGGAGACTGTTTAAAGTCATGTTGACCAAAACCACCGTCAACAGACCTTACACTATGACTGTAATTCTTTGTTGTTGTTGTTGTTGTTTTTATGTTGTACTTCACATGAAGATGCGCTTTTGCAAATTTGTCAGATCTCGAAATCGGTATTGTCTATCAAGAACCAAACCGGACTCCCCTCTTGCAATGGGGCTAGTGGTGAGTTATCAGTGGATAATTCCCTGTACAGGCTGAGTCTCTGTTAAATCATGAAAATTAATGCAGGCAATGTTTGTGTCGATGATGTAAGTCTAAATTTGGCACAAATAGTCGTTGTCCACACGTTTAAACTTCGACTTAGTACTTCGTTGAGTATTAAGTGAACGGTTACCTTTGTGGGCGACTGCCTGTCTCAAATGAGGAGTGAATGTCTCTTCTTTATCTTTGGCACAAGTGATAACGTTTGGTTTTTAAGTGCCTAGGTTTATGTTTTGAAAAAAAAAACAAAAACAACTTGAGTCCATGATTGGTGAGGAGTGTTTCGAAGGTTGTGAGGACCGGTTTAAAAACACCGGTTGCTTTTTGAAGGTGACTACCTGTCTCAAGTTAGGATTGGAAATTATTCCCTCACGTTGGTATTGAAGGTAGAGGCTTGATGTTTTAGTACATCTTGAATCTCTGCCTGCTGCTGCAATTAACTTTGTACGCATTGTTGGGTTGAAATTTGTGAATATAAGTAATGTTTTTTCTAAACCATTTGGTCAGCAAAGATGCTTACAGAACCGTCAGTCCCTTGAAATTGTAATTTATTTTGGTAGCCGCGTATTATTTTATATTACGCTTCTGTAGTGAGGTCAAAAAGCGTCTCTTCCTTTTGTTTAGTTTTCTACGGCTATGTTATGTCAGTGATAACACAAAGGAAACTATCTGTGCTGTAGATTGTTTTATCCTTGGTTGTTGAGAAGTGTTTCAAAGGTTGAGTGTACACATGAATAACTTTGCATGAAATTACCAGAAAATACCAGGCAAGCTAAAAATTGACACCTGCCATGCAGGCTTTGCTTTCAATGCATGTGTAAATGTATTTCAACATCTGTAATTTCTGCTGTCACACATGTCTCAAATATGACTGATGTTATATTGAGTCCCAAACAGATAAAAGTGTGAGCCAAGACTTGATTTTACGGGCCACTACTTATTGAAATTCTACCGCAATGCTTACAGAGAGACATTAAATGACGACACGAGATGTGGTCTGCCATATGTGGTAAAATGCTGAGTTTGCCAATAATTTTTTCAAGAAAGGAACATTGAAATTGCTGATGTGGCCATGAAACCAAACGCTGAGCAAGGACACATCGTCCATTGTCATTTTATGAAATGGAGAAGATGCATAAAACTTGTAAATATTCAAGAATCACTCCACAGTTGTATTTAACATCTGCTGGTATAGGTACAGGTAAAATTATATGCCAGTTCGAGCCTATTGAATAAAGATATTTAAACGTCAATACAAATGTAAATATTAATTTTACACACACAGACACACAGACACACAGACACAGACACAGACAGATAGACACACACACACACACACACACACACACACATATATATATATATATATATATATATATATATATATATATATATATATATATATATATCACACATATATGATATTCCACACCCCTCAGTAATGTATATAACATGATACCGTGCAATGTTGAACCAGCAATGATGAAATGACTTGTATGTAATATTTCTTCAAGACTCTTATCAAGATCGTTATCATGAGTTCATTGATTTTTATTCATTTGTTCACCTTTTAACGTCTTTGAAATTAAAGAATACCATGCCCACATCGAGCGTCAAAGTTTTCACTTTATGGAAATTTGAAATATAAATGATGATCGATTTTCGAAATTACGTGTTCGAATGACAATTGCTGTTATAAGATGCTTTGAAATTAAGGGACATGGATGCTTAAAGTGCATGATTCAATATATACCTCGTCGTTGCCATTTTCTTTTTTCTTTTTTTTTTCCACATATTGTAATACGTCTAGAAGTCCTCTTAAATTTGGCTATTGAATTTTGGCTTCCAAAATACAATTATGAATTGTCGTCCATTCACATGCAATAATATTTTTCTACCATTCGTCACATATCTTGTGTACCCATTTTCACTCGCCGGCCAAACTGATTACACAGTCATTTTCAGTTATTCGATAGTATGGAAGTCGAGATTCCACAAAATGTCAAGGCCATTATCGTATCGGATTTACCCCCCAATTAAATACGTTGCCATTACCAACCTATTATTAAACACCAAGCCCTGCATGGTCATATTCACGTCAGGCGGCATTCAATCTGTCGGTCTCACGGTGGGAGCATCAATTTGGATATGTGCTTTGTTTCATTTAATGTTCAGCCCTTGAGAAAAATTGTCATTTATTTTTAACGAAGCTGACTTTTTAATACGCTAAGCTTATGGAATTACTCTGCTTCCGTTGTCTCGTCCACCGTATGTCTGCAACTCACGTTCTCCGCTTCTTTGAAAGCTTTGGCTGATCGTGCTCAAATTTGTGAAAATATACATTGGGACAGTCGGTATATCGTTTGTAAAAAAAAAATTGATCACTATTCAGTAATCTTTGGAGAATTTACGAAAGTCATGTGGAATACGAACTTTGCTCAACATATCTTTCATCCTCTATAGATGAATCATTATTACCATAATTAGTATTATTTAGTGCATTTGGGGGAGTGGGAGGAGGAGGAGGAGGAGGAGGAGGAGGAGGAGGAGGTCTTAAACTGTTCGCCCTAAATGAGCTGTATTAATTGTTATGCAATTGCTCATGGACACTTTCGGGAACCCTTTAACTTAACTCTCTGCTATTCTTTTTCGAAGACACATGGGGGGGGGGTAACTTTAAAATTCTTATTCAAAACTGCTGCATTAATTTTCTCCAAACTTTATAGCTATGTACCTGTTTCTAACCAGACGTCGCCGCTATGATTTCCTGATTTGAAAAGATCTGTGAAATCAAGAGAACGATCTAAAAGAGGGATATTGGTAGAATTGCATTTACATGTATGTAGTTTCGTCGACAATACATGTAGAATAGTGACCAGGGAAGGACCCTCTTAAAACTTCGTAGGGATGTATCGGTTTGACCACCTACACACACACACACACACACACACACACACACACACACACACACACACACACACACACGCACACACGCACACACGCACGCACGCACACACACACAGAGACAGAGAGAGAGAGAGATTATCCATTATTATTATTAGTTATTGTTGTTATTATTATTATCATGATTAGTAGTAGTAGTAGTAGTAGTAGTAGTAGTAGTAGTAGTAGTAGTAGTAGTAGTAGTAGTAGTAGTATATAGTTTTTTCTCACATGGTAGCTTAATTAGACCCATCCTTTTGGGGTCAGCTGAACACAGGACTCTCACAGTCCTCCTGTTTTGCCATAGGAACATGAGAACTGTTGATCCAAGGTGCAACACTCAATATATATAATGCAGCTGTGCCTATTTTCAAATAAGCCATTAACTATGAAAATCCAGTGAGCCAAAACAACTCACACACTGTGATCGCGTGATTCGAATAAGGATATTCTCCTCGTCTCATTCATCAGCTTGAGCCACACAGTCACGTAATGGTTAAAACGGTAACGATTTTTCATATGAATTACTTCAGGTTTATGCGGATGCATTCTGTTTGGTTCGATTACCTGGTTTCTGCGACAACCTCCTGTCTGGTTAGCAGCCCATAAGTGCATGCTGCAAGTGTCATATATAGAAATCGGGGATAGTAAAACAATTGGGAGAAACGATTGTCGATCGCAGCCTTTGGCGCTCAGATTTCATTACGAGGTGAAAAGGGTCTTGCTTCCGAAGCATCCCTCAGACTCGCTATTGCTTTCTTATGTGGGCGCTCGTCGGGGTCTGCCCGACGAGCGCCCACATAAGAAAGCAATAGCGAGTCTGGGGGATGCTTAGGAGGCAAAAAAGGGTCATCTGGAAAATAATCTTTGCATATGCCAAGAACCCCCCCACGAGGAGGCTTCTTGCGCATACTGACAAAATGTATGAGTAAAATGGTAATGTTGATACAAATGTCGATATGGTTAATTCTTCTACTTTCATATGGATATAATTCAACATTTTTTGGACTCCACAATGCATTTCACATGTGAAGATAAAAACGTATAAGCAATTTTATTCGGAATAATTGAGATTCGAGTCACGTTTTGAAAGTAATCGAAATTCAAACATAAAAGAAGCAAATAACTTGGCTGGGTACGTATATTTGCCGAAGTGTATTTATAGACATATCTTTCGAATTTGTCAAGCATATTTCTACTTTTGAAGACGTGTTCACACATATAGACACACATCCAAATGTTTCTTATGCAAATCCATGTCGCATTATAGATATCCTCAAACGCATCTCTTGTGCGAGAGAAGTTTCAAGTTGTTTAGATTGGGACGTCAATATGTATGTGTATATGTATGTATGTATGTTAAGTGTGATGTATGTATGTATGTATGTATGTATGTATGTATGTATGTTTGTATGCATGCATACACATGTATGTATGTATGTTAAGTGTGATGTATGTATGTATGTATGTATGTATGTTTGTATGCATGCATACACGCACGCATGCATGCATGTATGTATGTAAGTATGTATGTATGTAAGTATGTATGTATGTAAGTATGTATGTATGTACATACATAGCTTTTCACATATTGGCATTGCTAATGTTTTGAATGTAATATGCTCATTTAGCACACACCCATGAACTAAGTCACAGTATATGGTAGTACATCTTTTTGTCGTTCACGGAAATTAACAAATCCGATCAGCTGACTACATTAATAAATTTGAGATCGTTTATCACAGGTAAAGATTATATATATTTTCAGATTACGTGTTCTTGTCTCTTTGGGGTTGTGTGTGCGATAAGAAATCATCATATCAGTCTTGATTGTTTCATTACGAAAATCTTTAATTTGTAAGAATCTAGAAATATATACATTCCTCATGAATTATGATACAATGATGAATATGATCCGGGCAGTGCACATTGGGTCCGTCAATTTTATGTTCAATGAATAATACAAAATCCGCATAATTTGAAGCCGTCCGACAAGACACCCCCCTCCCCCCCAAAAAAAACAACAACAAGAAAAAAAAACGATTGAACGACGACACATGAGTCAGAAAATAATAAAGCATCTGTCCTTGACCAGAGGAACAGAGGCATTAATGGCTGAATTTTACCGAGTCGTCCCTTGTCTCTGTATAACAAAGACCATGCATGACTGCAGAGACGAGTATGTCTGTATGCTTCAACCTGATCATTGCATATCGAAAACACAAGGTAGATTTATTTACACTTTGAAGCAAAACCATTCTGTCGATCACGCATTATCTCTCTTGTTTCACAAAATCTCAGCTTTCATATACCACGATCCAACCCCGTGCAGTTACCATGTTATTCAACGATCCGGCGGTCGTAACAGCATAGCGTTTTATACTTAGAAGCACACACAACTACAATGTTTCTTTGGTCACAATACAAGTTGAAACCTCCACTTTTGGATCATTTTTATCCCTCGTGTTATTAAATCCAGACTTACGAATTCAGGACATATTTCCAGCACTTCCGTTTATATTTACATGTACATTTTTTTCTGTTTTTTCTGTTTTTTTTTTTTTTTTTTTTTCTTTTCTTTTCTTTTTTTTTTTTTTCTTTTCTTTTCTTTTTTTTTTTTTTTTTTTTTGGTTCTTCATCGGGCAATTACCGCAACTAGAACTGTACTTAATAAAACGACCAGGGATATATGTGAATTCCTTGCTGAATTGCATAATAAACCAAGACAACATTTGGTGTAGCCGGTTTTGTCCTTTGTCTCCACACAATTAGGCAGGCAACCGCGGTGTATCATAAAGTTTTGACCATCCGTCTCTTTATAGATTTTCTGAAAGAAAATACAAATGAAAAAGAATGAAGAAGGTTGCGCATATTGTTCATCACCTTTAGCTCTCTGGGTACTTTCAACCCACAATTTATAAGTTAAAATAAGACAGTTTACCCACTGGTTAAATTAGGCTACAAGCTTCCATATTTGTGTATTGTTCGGTTGCCTTTGTATATAGTTTGAGATTGTAAAAAGAGCATTATATCTTAAACACGTGTTCACATACTATGCTTATAAATGTTTCTGTACATTCTTATATTGTATACATTTCAGTAAATGTCTTGCCCCACTGTTTTGTTCTCGATACTGAAAAAAAATAATAACTCAAACTAGTTATAGTTTATTACATTGCCTATTACTGCCTTGTATTAGTATGTGCTATTGGAATGTTAAAACACTACATCATCGTTTAAATACAGGGAAATGATACAGAAGATTTCTTCAACACCAGCAGGATAAAGAAGATGAAACAATATTTAGCATTCAGTGAGCACGACATAACTGCAGATACAAACAAATTGATTTTGCAATGAAACATATGGAACCAAGTTGAAAATTTTTTAACATACACAAGGGGGAAGGCAACACACAAAATGCTACCTTGTTGCGTGTGGAAGGTAATATGTAGAACCGTTTCTGTTGCAATTCTGTTTTGGAACACGAGGTCTGGGATATAAAGATTAATGGAGATACTGGCTATGCAGAGAAGCACGGAATGCAATTTTGAGTTCTTCCGATAGCCCTACACCATGACGCTCCTGATGTGCACCTCAGCATACATTACATCCCCAATGTCGGGATCGGCAAGTGTAAACAGCAAATTCTTCACTGCGTATGCCACTTAACATTCATGTAGCCAAGCAAATTTGCTCCCATGTTTTTAAGCACACGAGTTTTACTAACCGAACATTCACCGAAGCACCTCTGTTCTGGGATGTTTTCTGGTTTGAATGGCTCTCTACAGTTCCTGTAGCCAGCCACCTGACCTTTAACCACCTGATAGGTACATGAATAACACATCTGGTGTTCGGGAACAACTTTGGGCTGTTTGGTTTGTCCCATGCAGGTCCTCATCACTGGAAAATATGACAATTCATGGACTTAGAATGCTGAGTAGGATACACCCCACGTGCAAGCCATATAAATTTCATCAATATGACAACATTGAAAACAGCTGGTCGAAAGCGATACATGTATAATATATGAAATATAGAAGTCGACTTACTCGTGATATTGTTGAAGACATAGCTACAAAATCTGCAAACGCATTTAAATTTTTGTTACAAAACGATAGCTTGTTCAACCTATGATCTACAGGACATACTGGTACTTTATCATTTTAAAAAGGCGTAAATAGGACAGGCATTCAAACTTGTCCAGAACCCTATCCAGGGAATTAAATGGGGTGAGGTGATTATTAATTCTAATATTGCTAGTACTCGCTTTAGTGTGTCATACTATTGTACATAGATTCGAGCAAATTGCATTTGTTGTACCTTTGAGACATGCAATGCATTACGAATTTATGGAGTAATTGTAACAATCTATAATTGTGTGTAACACTTCGCTGATCCAGTCTCAGACTCAAATGGACTCACTCAACCAATGAATTAGTCTGCACGCATTTGCTGCTTTTTCGTCTTACATGGACTATATTCACAAACCGGGACCAGAAATGAATTGTGTCGCCTTGTCTTACCGTTACCATCACCCCTATTTCTGAAAATGGCATATATCTTCAAATTGCATGTGCAACTACATGGAACTAAAGATAGCCGAAATATTTGCATATTGTAAGTCATTGTCAGAAGAAAAGCTGTGACGACAAAGACAACCTGGTCAAATGTCGTCATGGTAACTGATCTTTTACAGTGGAAATGACCCATCAATACAATCCATGTTCTATTATCGTCTCCCACTCTGACCGTACTTGGTGGTTTTCTCCGACTCTACTTTACTCCACAATCCATGTAAGACCCATGGGTCTATACTTTTTTTATACCAATGCAAAGGATGGACATGATATACCAGTGCCTTATACTGCACGTGATACCAATAGTACATTCGATATATTGAAGGATGTGTAAGCTTTCTTTCTTAAGAATTCTATGTCTTAATATCGGTTAGAATGGCAAACCATTAAATCATTAGAGTCAGTCCCACAGTTCCTTAATGTGACTTTCTAGTTCAGTTCCAGTTCGTGCGCATTGTAATGAAAGACAGAATTTTTACAGAATCTTTGCTATTCAACAATTATACAAATACAACAATGTCAACATTCATCAACATGGTGTTTTTCACTGTTTTACGGTTGATAGCTGGGTGGGGCATTAAAATTTTAAAATTAAATTAATATTTAGATCCTTTAGTCCTAAAAGCAAATCGACAATTATAACTGCTCCACATATTCTGGATGTGCAATAAATACCCTTTTCACTTTTTTTCTCAAACGAACAAATAAGCAAAAGGCAATCACCTGCTATTTGATCTAATTATAGAGGTGCAATAGAAGACGACTACAGCTACGCAAAGACAATACCATTACGGTGGACCATGTTGTATTGGCAATGAGCATTAGCTGCCTTGTCCTTGTCTTCACCGACAAACACTTAATACTCAAAAGAACGCTAATTCCAAGTTAATGAGCAAGGGTAATGACTACGGGGCCAAACTGAGACTCCCTATATTATTTGGAGAAACATGACCTTCATCCATTTTGCACAAGCTGCTGGAGATTCAGCCCATACAGACAATTAAATGAATAGACAAGTTACCACTACTCTCATTTCAAGAATGCAGCCCCATGGAATTAGTTTGAACATATTTTATTGTTAAAAAAACAAAACAAAACAATTGGGAATTTTGGCACATCCCTACATTAATCCCTCTTGCAAAAAAAGAGGAATAGTTGGAAATTGCACAACAAGAAAGACGTTACACTTGCTCGACACACTTGTAAAAGATGTAACAGTACGTGATGATAGGACAGACAGAGTGACACTACCACACAGCTTGAAGAAGTGAACCAGGACAACATACCACAGACAGCGAAAGGGTTGGGGTAAACTTTCACATTATATCTTGATTTAGATATTACATATAATAACTGCCTTGTGTTTAAATATACAGATATACTGTTATACCAACTTTCATGCCATTACCCCGAGTCTACTTGTGTCATTTATATGCTATCGAACAACCTTAAAATTGATTTCATTTTCGGTCCAAGAACAATTTACAACACCATAAAGTAATACTTAGATTATGAATGGCGCTAATCTGATAGACGTACTTTGTAACATGTCTCTGTGGAATCT
Organism: Hermodice carunculata; assembly: GCA_964020975.1. Classification (NCBI taxonomy): domain Eukaryota; kingdom Metazoa; phylum Annelida; class Polychaeta; order Eunicida; family Amphinomidae; genus Hermodice; species Hermodice carunculata. The sequence continues at coordinate 66,442,421 of OZ026629.1, forward strand.
GTATTTGTCACACTAGCAAAGAAAATGAAAAGAATTTTCGTTTGCATTGCCATAGGCACACTCGTGGGAGGCCCCAGCCCTTCCCTATAAAGATTCTCCATGTAGGCTTCTGCATTTCATTTTGTAGCCGAGCATTAATTATGGCTTGTCGACGATCACCAATGTAGAAAAGCTTGTTTGTTTGTTTTACCGACATTACTGTTACGATTAAAACTCTATTTGAAATCATGAGTAGACTCATCATTACTCACAGATAAAGGCAACTCGTGCCATAGTCTAATCACGGAAGGAAAGGATGACCGGTTGAATAACTTTGTTCGCGTACTAATGCTTGACAAATTTTGGCGTGATCTGACGTTACACCTATTCCGTTCAGACACAGTGGTTGGAACTAGATTCCTCAAATATTGAGGTGCAACACCATGCATTATATTGTAGAATCGGATCAATTTACTTTTCTTTCTTCTCTCTGATGGCATTTCAAGACCTGTTTCCTCATAAATAAAGTTGTGGTTAGTGCCCTTTGTTGCCCCGGTTATTACTTATGCTGCAGAGGAATTCTGCACAGACAATACTGGGACCGACCTAATATATTGTGAAAGTCGCATCTTTGTATGTATATCCCTAGAACAAAGTATTATGGCCATAGTAAAAGTTCTGCTGACAAAGTGTGGCCAGACAATATGACTTTACACATTCTGTTGTCAGAAACTCTCATCTACAAGCAAAAGAGACTCATGAGTAGTGGATAACTGAATACATACAAGGCATACCTGGACATTGTACTGAAATATGCCGAAATTGCAAAAAATCAAGGTAACTTGTAACACATCTCTTCATTAAAGACATTGAAGGTTAGATGGGTGATGTGAACAAAGGTGGCCTGAATTTTGGAGTGATAATGTAATATCGCTATGTCAGTGAATGATAAAATTGCGAACATGACAGGTTTGCTGTATTCTGACACATTCCAACAATCACATCCACTGTTCAACATGGTGTCCGTTATGGTTCTCTACAAACACAAACATTCCCTCTGATGAACAGTTGCACGCAGACTTACAAAGTGGATTTTCAGGGAGTGACGTTGTGGACATGTATGGCCCCCACAACATGCATAATGATAAGCTGGTTTCTGCAGAATACAACATTCAGTATCCTATCGTGAAATCAAACTTCATGACACACCTTTGTACAAGACACCCTGTATGAGCAGCTGGATAATATATCCAAGGGTCGTGTACCTACACAAATTCTGATTTGTTTCTAAAGTCTGAAGATGTGCTCCTAACCTACTCAATACTCAACACTCATGATGGCTTCAGCATGCTTAAAGATTGTGCAAGTATTTTCCCAAGTAATGCCAATGTCAATTAATATTTTTGCACTATAACCAGGCATTTACCTAAGCAAATTAATCCGTCATTTACCCAGTTGATGGCCTCACGGTGACTGTGGCACATATGGTGGACATTTGAAATATAGTGTCCAGTTGGATTATGCTATGCATGTGCCCCATTAGTGTAACTGTTCATCAGAGATCGGAAGGTCCCATAGGAGGCTAAATATTATGAATAAAATACAGAGTTATTGCTCTGAATTTTACAGGGATATCATCAGCATATTATAATCTGAATTACATACAGGTCATGGTCGAACGGCAATACCGACCCAAGAAAACCATTGGCTGTACACTACACCAACAGGCCATATACCGACTCTTTCCTGGCATTGCTTAGTAACAGGTAAATGGAACACCAATTATGGAAATAGCACACCTCAACATGATCATCACAATGGCTAGCGTCTTCATTTCTTCATTATTGACTCAGCCAGGCAGAATACAACCTATAAGCAGCAGATACAGTCTCAGCATAGAAATAAAACTTCCGCCCCATTTACCGACCCAAATAGACTTGATAATCTATGCTCTTTCACCTGATGTCATTGAAGTGAGCCATGCTCATAACGCTCACCTACAATGATTAAATGCCAAATAAGAAATAAGGTTTTTGCCATTTTTGTGGTATTTATCCTTTAGACAGACTTCCTTGTAAACCTGACCAAAACCAAAGCCTGCTAATTCTGAATAATGACTCATATCATCAAGCAAACACAGAATAATCCTACATGTTCCAAGACAGGAACACTTGAAATTCTTTTATTCTTATTGACACACTCCAAAATGCTATAATAGGATCTCTCTGAATTTACGCAGATGAATGGCGTAATGAGTCAGGTCCAATGTCATTCCAAGCCTGTAATAGCCTTGAATCTGGATTCTACTGTTCCTGCTATGGCATTCAACCTTCGTCATTGGATGCCTGAGGACAAGATCAGTTGGGGGGAGAGGGGAGGGAAGAAAAATTCAAAAGAGTGTTCAATTTTGGCAAATGATATTATGCAGTATAGAGAAAAATTAAAAGTTTTGAAAATTCTATTCATGCATTCTACGTTTTCTTGCATATATAACAATTTATAATAATGTAAGCAGATTTGTCTGACGTCCCATGATGCCTAAGAACAAATAATATAGGTTCTGGAGAGTCAGATGGTACAAGTGTATGGTGAATCAAAATGCGTGACATTTGCAATCAATTTTTTGTTGAAAGGCGAATCTGATTCAATTGAATTCAAACTTAAGAGCTGTACCCACCAGCATCATTGCCACTACATTATCACCACTGCCACTACCGCCATTACCACTCCGCTATCACCACTGCCACTACCGCCATTACTACTCCACTATCATCACCGCTATTACCAGCACTACTACACTCTACCACCATAACCAGTATTCGACTATCACTACTACTTCACAATTACATCCAGCGCATTCGCCATTGCTACCAACACTACCACAGAGTAACTTTTTTGTCCAAGAGAAGCCTTTATCGCAAAATGTGTGTCATTGTACCCTTGAACAATGTGTCAAAAGACATACAGAAATATCTACTCTAGCCTGCAAAATTACCAGTGGAATACCCGAGACCTAACACGTTATATTGACGATGAAGACTCGGTGCATGGGTCACATTGCGAGGTGTGTGACTTGTCATAAAGAATGATACTTTATTGTACATGAAATGGATATAGACTACACGCTCTATGGCCCTGCTGACATCTATTTACCCCAGACACGTTGGATCAGTAGTCTATGTGCAAACCCTGCAACAATTTAAAGATAGCATTTTTAAAGATGCTGTTCCGCGTGCTTTTGTATTGCCCGATTTGTTCGGAAATAACAGTTGGCTTGATAAAATATCACCAAATTGGAGTAAGTAAGAAAAGAATGGGACAATAGCGTAGGCATAGAAGGCATTGCTAAAAATACTTGACTTGTGGCATGACATGTCATTATATTAGAGCTTAGCCTTCTCTGTTCTGCTGGGTACATGGGACAATATTCTATTTTATCCTGGAACCAGATTAAGCGATTTGTATGTGCAGTTGCCACAGGAATTAAATCCGGATACTGGAAAGTTGCGCTGAGTACTTTTCATATTGGCCAAGCAGAATACAAAAGAGCATGTTTCCTAGCGTGTTGTAACAACAATGGCTATTATAAAATTGTGAGAGGCAAGTTCAAACAAATGATATTGAAAGTAGAGCGTCGGATAAAATGCCCCACACTTAATAGTTCTTCCGTGTTGTGCAGAATCCCATTTGGCAAACGCATAGTTTTATATTCGAGTGACGGAAAATCTAAAATTATGTGCTACTGGGAATGTTCTTTGCATTTGTATCATCGCCTGTTGATATGAAAATGAGTCTTTCTCCCTTTGCACCATTTCATCAGCCATGACCTTTTCTTGTCGACAAGGAGACACAAAAAGGAGAGACGCGAACAAAGTAGTCCGAGCTCTTTCCCGCATCATGGTACATGATCTCCAGATGAAAGCCAGGCCACAAAAGAGGAATAAAATTAACAAAGGGGACACACTGTGACTCAACCTGATCCCTAATTATCGTAGTTATTGTATGCAGCTAAAACAACTGAAACAATAATGTCACCATTTCTGTGAAATTAAATATCTCTGTTGTTTGTACATGTTAGGATTGTATGTCTGAATACTTATTTCATTTCAATTGACATTCCTACACGCATTAACCACCTTGTTAATGATGACGGACACATAGTGGTTTATCCTCTTTTGTCCATATAGCAGGTCATGTGCATCAGAGAATACATACGGGGCTTTTTTTGTTTTGTTTTTTTTTTATTTTGTTTTTTTTTTGGGGGGGGGGTGTTTTGGGATTGTTTTTTGTGGCTAACTGCTTATAATTTTCTTATATCCGGCCACAATAATTAGATCAAATAACATGTAATTATAAAACTCGGCAGATTCCATATCACTGGGGAAAGCTGCTGACCTGGACAGTTGTACCTAGCTCATGTTAAATATCGAGACTGAGGGGGGAAATGATTTTGCTTCTTTGCACACAACATCCAAAATAAAGCGGCGAGGAAATCCGGTATATAATGCAACAGGTAATGTTTAGCACTTGCGCTTGTTATTTTCCGGCGGTTGTTTGTTGGTTGTGTGTGTGTGTGTGTGTGTGTGTGTGTGTGTGTGTGTGTGTGTGTGTGTGTGTGTGTGTGTGTGTGTGTTGTTGTTGTTATTTTAACGAGGCTACACTCTGATATCACACTTAAGTACAAAAAAAAGTTGTGAAACACTAATTCTTCAGTTTACCACTACCACAGTAGATCGAAATATTTACTTTCATTGACTCAGGTACACGTGCTGTTTGCTTTTTCAGCAAGTTCGCAAATAATTAAGTTAGTGTCTTGGCTTCTTAACTCTCTTTAATCCAGTCATTCAAATGATATTATGTACTCGTAACTGCATGCCAGTCGTATTTCATCACCGTTGACATCCTACATATATCGGTATACAGTGCTGGTACAGATCTGTACACACGCATACACATTATATGTATACATACAAACATAATTTTATGAGCACATAAACATTCTTACCAATACACGGGTAATGGGCTCCGAAACATGTTGAGTAGTTACCCGCTGAAGACCCTTTAATTCATTTGGGCTGATACAGCCTATGTCAAAATTTCACAGAGGAACGTGTGCAATATGGACAATAGTTATTCCATATGTATACAGGTTAGACAGGGGCAGGTTAGCTTATGGAGAGTAAAGAGTTCGGACTCCGGAATAGGGTAATGACTACTAGGAAGTGGTTCTGGGCAAAACGGGATCGTGCATGGAGGCGCTACAAACGAACTAAATACGATGTTCATTATCAAATCTATAAGAAATTTCGTAACATGACTGCAAACGCTAATAAATCTGCTATCCAGTCTTATTTCTCAAGACTGAGAGATGATCTAGATAACAAAAATTTAAACTCCCAAAAATGGTGGAGCCTGACCAAATCCATACTGGGTTGCAAGATCCATCAAATTTACCGCCTTTAATTGAAAATGAAAATGTTATATCAAATAATATAGAGAAAGCCGAAATTTTTAATGAGTACTTCGCCAGTCAGAGCAAGCTTGAAGCTGATGATACCTTTACTCTACCTACTTTCGAATATCGTACTAATGAGAGGCTCAAATGTTTATATTCACTGAAGAAGAGGTTAAAAAAGTTCTGCTATCCCTCAAAACAAGCTCTGCAACTGGTCCCGATAACATTGGTAATTTCCTTTTAAAAATGTGGCAACTGGTATCAGCTACCCACTGCTTAAGCTATTCCATCTTTCAATGCAGTCATCTTCATTTCCCGACTGCTGGAAAAAGTCAAATTTATGTCCAGTGTTCAAAAAGTCCGACCGATAAAGCAAAACTAACTACCGTCCAATTTCCTTGCTATGCAATGTGTCCAAAGTATTGGAGCGTCTCGTGTTTAATAAATTTTATGAATACTTAGTTAGTCAAGGCCTATTAACGTCCAAAAAGTCAGGATTCAAACAAAATGACTCGACTATAAATCAGCTAATAAGCATACTGCACAATATTTATAACGGTTTAGAAAACCACAACGAAGCTCGAATAGTTTTTCTAGATGTCTCCAAGGCCTTTGACCGTGTTTGGCACGAGGGACTATTGTTCAAACTACGCCAATTGGGTTTTGAAGCATCATTGGTACGTTGGGTACGTAGTTATCTCTCAAATCGTCGGCAACGAGTGGTCATCCAGGGCCACTGCTCACAATGGCTCCCTGTGGAAACCGGAGTTCCCCAAGGATCTATTCTTGGACTTCTTTTATTTCTTGTATTTGTAAATGACATTGTAGATAACATATCATGTGATATAAGATTGTTTGCCGACGATACTATCATCACTGAAATTGTAAAAAATCCCACCATCTCAGCGAACCGCATGAACGGTGAATTGAGAAAAGTTGACCAGTGGGGTCATCTTTGGCACGTCTTATTTAATGCATTGAAATCTCTTTCTCTACTATTTTCGACAAAACGCGACAAATATGAGCATCCTCCATTACTTCTGGGTGATCAAGTCATACCAGAAACAACCAGCCACACTCACCTGGGGATAACTCTATCTTCAAATTTAACGTGGAATGCACATATTGAGAGAATTACAGATAAAGCCAATAGACGTCTTGCTGTCTTGAAGAGACTGAAATTCAAACTATCTAGAAATACCTTATGCAAACTATATCTCACTATGGTGCGTCCAATACTTGAATATGGGTGTGTACTTTTTGATAATTGCAGCAAAGGACTCTCGGACCTTCTTGAGTCCGTGCAATATGAAGCGGCCAGAATCTGCACGGGCGCTCGCCGCCACACCTCGCTTGACCGTCTACTCTCTGAATTAGGGTGGCAAACTCTAGCAGACCGGCGTAAATATTTCAAATTATGTGCTTTCTTCAAAATGTACCACGGATTGTGTTCCGAATATTTATCAAGTATAGTACCCTTAAAACCAGCCGATACCAGTGGTCGTAGTCTTAGAACACCGCAGTATTTGAGACAGGTCAAATTTCGTACAAAACGGTTTGGTGATTCATTCTTGCCTTCAGTAATTAAATCGTGGAACGACCTACCGGACGACATACGTAGCTCTATTTCTCAATCAAAATTCAAATTAACCCTCAAACAAACTTTGTTGGCCACTGATAATGTCCCCCCCCCCCCCATACTACGCTCATGGTGACCGTTTGGCCAATATTTGCCAAACCCAGCTACGTCACTCAGGTCTCCACGCACATCTCTTCAAAATAAACATTGTAGCCTCTTCATCGTGTGATTGTGGTCATCCCGTCGAAGATATTATTCATTTCTTTCTCTTTTGTCCACTACATGCTGCCCCCCCCCCCCCCCTTTAAACCTGTTGAAGGAAATTAGAGATATTGTCGCACCAGGGGTTCACTCAAGCTTGGTGAACGCTTGGTGGAAATTTTGTTATATGGCAACACAGACTTTACACTTGAAGTTAACCAACACATTTTTTCAAGTGTACAAAAATTTATAATTAATACTCGGAGGTTTCACTTTTAAGGTCTGGTGTGTCATATGTTGCTGAAACTAATTTGAATCGTTAATAGATGGGTTATTTGTACATTTTATGTGAGGTATAAACTTGACGATGTATGCTTTCTTGTGATATATAGGACTGTAATGTTTTCCGTTTAACATGTATCTTTCATTGTACTTGTCCTGTGCGTCTTGTACATAGACCATGTGTTGCGTTGTATGTCTGGAGAGCCTCCAGATTAGTAATTTTGTACTACCTAGGCAATCCAGGTAAAATAAATATGTTTATAATAAAAAAGGACACAAATACAATTATGTCCATATATCTATACATACATGCATACATGCATACACATATACATACATACACATATACATACGTACATACATACATACATACATACATACACGCACATGCCTGCAGTCATTTTACATGCGAGTCCTTGTTTGTCGTTATGCAATCTAGCAAATCACCTGCTCTTAGGACAACACGCTGTGTGTTACAACCCCCCCCCCCCCTTGCCCTCCCGCAACACCACCGCCACCACCCGCACCACGGACACTCTCCCGCATCCGCCCCTCCCCCCACTCACACACAGATTGAAAACATAATGAGGAGTAGAATTAAGAAGTGTATAGAATTAAAATCCTATTTGTCATGTTCAAACATTACATACATTTGTCTATGAACTGACCTTGTGCACAGGACATGTGGTCAACTCGAACAGATTAGATATAAATCTATACAATTTTATGTGATGATGTCCAGTTCGTGATTTGTCCCTTGCCGACAGATTTTATAAACACATGCATTATAAATGTTTATACACTGATCTTTGCGTCAAATTTGACTTTTCAGACAATGGCCAATTGAAGACCACTCAAAAATTGGGGAAAAAATTATAAATGGACGAGGCAGACATGAATACATGTACATTATGATGTCATCGGAAAGCACGCTGTCTTCAACGCTTAAATGTAAAATGCTCTACAGCGGGCTTTCACGTCTACATACAGCGGAAAGGTTGGTATGCAATCTTCATAATGGAACACGAGACACCAGTTTTAGCATGTGCTACAGTCTGGGTCACACGCTATGTACAGCATAGGTCATGCGCTACAGTCTCAGCCGATCTCAGAGAAAGCTTCTTCATGAGCGGGAGCACGGTGTGTGAAAAAAAATATACAGAAAGTCATTAAAAGCTAAATGCAGCGAAAACTAGAGACCAACAAGATCATTTTAAATATACATGTATATATTATCACAATAGTTCCATACCATACATCGCCTCAGCCATTAAATGTAATGGTTCATCATGACGTAAATAATCAACACCTTTTTTCACAAAGTTTTGTTATATTTCAATTATTAATACAAGTGCATCTGCTTCGCTGAATGTAATCTGCATCCTTTGCTATCTGCTCGTTGCGTTCAAACGATAAGTTGTTGGTCTGAGTGGTGGATTCGCTGCCAATATATTGGTAATTAGAACCATACTTCCGCTATAATCTGGCTTAGAATTTTCTTTGGGTCGGACAAGGAAATAGTCTCTTCTCTTGGGCAGCCTTTATTCTGGTACCAAGAATCTGCCGGTTGCCATCGAGGTAATTGCATGGTGCCTTGCGTTTTAACACTTTCCTGTCTGCAACGACCGGGAAAGTACGAGATGTTGTGGCTTGGTCTTAACTCTTTGAAGCTGTACTTCTGTCAAACTTTTGACTAAAAGTAGATGCTCCTCGGGTTTACTCGATTAAACCTTTGCACATTTTCCCTTTAGAAATTACTGGAAACGTTCCATTGTCCACATTTGTCGTTTGTCTTTTCCCCCATCAAAAAATAAACTATGCAAATAGCCAAGAGCTTCTCTCTCTCGCTGCACTTTTGGCGACTCTAGTCGCAACCCAGAGTATATCGACCGCAATACAGCAGAATTTTCTTGGCATGCCCATTTATATGCCCCAAAGTGGCATTCCTTTCTTCTGAGAGGGACGGAGTGTGAGTAGTAGAGTTTGGGACCTGAGTTATGCATAGACTCGGCGGAGGAAATCTATGCGCTTCTATTGAACAGCTTACTGGGGTATGATGCCCCGGCACCTCACCTTTACCATCTGGTAAATGCTATAACCTGTGTCTGATAACTCCGCATTTCGGACTAAAAACAGAATTACATCTGTATAATGCAAACAGCAGGAATTGGAGCCTCTGTACTATGGAGCCCACATGCCGGTAGTGGTGGATATTTGGCAATCATTTGCAACTTGTACAACATTACTCAGCTGAAAAAATCCGGACAAGTGCCGATTGCTCTTTCTTGGTACCACGGGGTACATACACATAACGAATAAACGATGAGTTAGCAATCACATTCATCCTATTAGTTATGTCTCATTGACTGACATAATTTTGTTTAAATAAAACCTCTCTTGAAGTTTGTATGTAAGGTCGTATGACTGTTTTCAATATAAACATAATGTAGGTTATATTTAGAAAATGTTACTACAATAACCAATGAGAAGTGACCGTTTTCCCCAAAAAAATTACAGCATGGAGGTGTTGAGATTTGGAAATTTGAAGTTGCACACGTCTTGACGTATTTGCGATTCCCACGCTTAAAACTAAATGGGATGGGGTCTCACAGGTCCCGATCTGTTTTCCTTCGTATGCAATTTTTAACACTTGTACAAGTCTTAACAAAAGGAAAAAAGAGGATCAAGATAACCCTGTGCTATGCTGACTGGAATCTGCTGCTTGTGCAATGCAGACTTTGCTCCTCAATACATTTAGTGTAATAGTGTTTACCAATAATTAGCCAAACGTTTTATCATGTATATTACCATGATGTAAGCCATTGTGTCACTTTGGCGTTTCAAGGTCATTTAAACGCAAAATTAGCAGCACGAAAAGGAGCCACATGGGTATATCCATACTAATGTTTGACGGTAAGTATGGACATGGGATCCACCATAACCAAGACAAGGTGTCTATAAGCCAATATTTCAGTTTGACTTCTCAATGTTACTTATCGTCAAAATTAGGTACACCAGATGAAACCACATAGATATTTTTCCGTTACTGTTGAATAGTAACCCTGGGCTTAGGATCTATCATTGCCAAGGCATAATCCAATATGTAAACTTTGCTTGGTTCGAAAGAAATCTTGAATTCTGCTAACCACTGCAACCACTGTCGGACGATGCCTCATTATAGCAACACCATCTCGTTCACAAACTTGATGAAGGCCCAACTGATGAACAACTATGTGAATAGCAAAGCATTCCGTGCAAGAAATTTTACAATACCGCAACAGATGTACTGTTTTCCGGATACATACTTCTAATGACACATGATACCAAAGTTTCATGTCCGTCTTAAAAACAATATAAACATTTTATTTGTGTCTTTTTGCTCAGAACCACTTCCTAGTAGTCAATACCCTATTCCGCAGTCCGAACTCTTTACTCTCCATAAGCTAACCTGCCCCTGTCTAACCTATATACATATGGAATTACTATTGTCAATATTGCACACGCTCCTCTGTAAAATTTTGAAATAGGCTGTATCAGCCCAAATAAATTAAAGGGTCTTCAGCGGGTAACTACTCAACATGTTTCGGAACCTTTTACCCGTGTGTCGTCTTATAGCTGTTATGCAATTGGTAGCAGTAATGCCACGCCCAATATAATCTACCAAGTTTTATTTACAATCCATAGAGCAGACTTGACAGCATCAAAAAGCAGGCACAGGTGATCGGCAAGAAAAGCATGTCCATATCAATACAAGCGGCAGCCCTGCAACCAGACACCACTCCTATTTCCACACCCGATTAATTCATAGCCTCACATTCTTAATTCGTTTATACAGATTCATAAACTTAGTTTCCAAAATTGAATAAACTCAAGATGTGGGGTGTCCAAGGGATCAATTTCTGGTCCATTTTATCTGTAATATGTGTAAACGATCTTCCTAAAGCGTCTCCATCAACATACGAGTCTTTATTGGCGGATGATGCAGCTCTCGTTTTTGGATAATACCTCTTCAGAATATCCTATCGGCTCACCGGCACTCGGATGCCATTTTGAAAATTGCGGATTCCGCACCCAAAGGTTTGTAAAAGAGGATATTAATGGGAAGAATCTGGGGGAGGGGGTTATAAAATATGCAACCAAAAGCATATATTTTGTAAATGTTTCAGAGCATCAATAATGGTATGATATATGCTGTGGCCGCGATTCACTCTTATATCCAAATCAAAATTATTTTTGTGCGGCATTGCTCAATGTTCAAAACGGCATTCACAGCGTGCCGGTTGGTTCAAGTTCTATCGCGTCACATTTGGATTTGTAACTAACGATGATGACTGCTTCGGACACAACAAAGGGGGCAAATTAAAATTAAGATTGTAAGTCATGTTTTAAAAGTACTTTCACGACCGTTTGCCCTGCTTACTTAGAGAACGGACACCTGGAACTTAGCGAAATATTACAATAACGATCACCTTACAAGACTATGAGGTCCCTAAATGCTGACACAAATGGGGATATGGCCTATGCTGTTTCAATGAACAACGGGACTATGCCTTATTAAACTTTGTATTGCTATGCTGTTTCCCGGGCCCGAGTTAACCCTCCAGGCAAGTTGAAATAAAATGCTGTGTTTGAGTTGACTTTACTGCAAAATAACGTCACATGACAGCCGCTTTCTCCATAAAATCTTTCAACCAGGGCCATGTATGGCCATATGCTGTTTCACCGAACACTGTGGCTATGCATCTGTGTTCTTTCCCGGGCGCAAGTTAACCCTTCACTGCAGACAAGTTGAAATAAACTACTGTGTTTTAGTTGACTTTACAGAATAATAATGGCACATGACGGCCAATTTCTCGATAACCAGGGTCGATCAATTTTGCTCATTAGGGAAAGGCGGCTTCAAACTTTTTTATGTTTCATAAAAATTGCTTGGACATTTGTCGAAACGTGATAGTTATGTTTAAAATGGATGTTTTTTTCCCCCTTTACACTTTACGTCCTTTGACGTCAGTTGAATTTGTTTACAAGAAAAAGTTGTGCTAAAATTTAGGAGTCATGTTTGAAAAAGAGGCTCAATTAGAAATAAAACTCCCCATATTTCACAAAATCTCTGCAACAAGCCTACTGAGATATTTCACATACATACTCTGCCATTTATTCTCACTGTATCTGTAACATTTTGGAAAGATGAATGCCATGAACTTGCAAGGTACATCTGTAACAAGTGAATTTTCACTACAATTTTTCATGATATTCATAGCAGTTTTCATTGTTGTCCTTGTATCTCAGATCCAACATTGAGAAGAGACTAACTTCTGACACGATTTCTTACTTTCTCCCCCCCCCCACCCACATATATATATATATATATATATATATATATATATATGTGTGTGTGTGTGTGTGTGTGTGTGTGTGTGTGTGTGTGTGTGTGTGTGTGTGTGTGTGCCAGTGTGTGATTTTTTTTTACTGTATTAAACCCGCATAATGATCAACATTGTATCAACACTACATATGTTTTTGGCGTGTTTTCAAGGGTCGGCGAACTATATCTTTATCAACAACTAAACGACTGACCCAAAGCATCAGATGCAGTGGGTGACTTTCATTGGATTTTAGTTCTCACATACAGAGGGACAGTTTTTCATTGTTGTTTATATTATAATTTTCATCATCATCGCATTATTATTATTATCATCATCATCATCATCATCATCATCATTATTATTATTATTATTATTATTATTATTATTATTATTATTATTATTATTATTATTATTATTATTATTATTATTATTATTATTATTATTATTATAACTGTCATTATTTTTATTATTATTTGTGAGTGTCATTGTTATACAATGTATTTGCTTATAAAGTTTTGACTTATGACGGTGTGGGGTCAGCTTGATACTTGATGCAATTGCAGACAAACTATCACAGCACAAGCTAACGCTAAAGTATAAGTGCAAAACATTGTTTCCATAATGGATTATAATGGGCTTTGGATAGTATACCAGAGATCAAATACTGGACACACGCATAGCTTATAGGTATGTCAATACCTCAAAGAACTGTTGCCATGGTGATCATCTGTGAGCACAACAGTTTTCATCGTGAACAGAGTTCATTTTCATTACACAAGTTAAGTATAGCTGATCAAACATGAATGTTACCTGTACAACAGCAGAATATACGATATTATCTAAACAGGTAAAATATTGGTGAGACATTTTGGAATTGGTACCGTTTCCTCCTGAAGATTTATTCAATGCAATCAACTTCGCCTAAAAACCGTCAAGCAGAGAACAACGGTCACCCCCCCCCCACACACACACAAAGAGCTTTAGTTATGTAACAATACGTTAGTGATGGAAGGATAAAGCCTTAATTTAAGCACGATTAGAGGTTACTCAAAACTCTGAGTACACGGGAACACTGAACTGATTGTGGAATGTGAATTAAAGGTAATATTTGCAATTAAAGCTTGTTCGGCGATTGAATGAATATAAATAACTTATTAGCTCCATCTATGTACATAGAAAAAATCTTGTCAGTGAACGTAAATAAATGAAAAATTTACAAACAATCGAAAACAAATGGAACACTTGTATATTTAAGACACTTTTTGACACATTGCACCGACAAACAGTTGCCACAAAAAGCAAGAACTTAAATTAATAATTGTGATAATTCGCACATGAAATATTAAATATGTTTACATTATGTAGACTAAATCATATGAAGAAGAGACAGACGGCAGGCAGCAAGACATGTAATGGCTGGATACAGACCCACACGTAAGGACAGACAGACGGACAACTAGAAAAGAATACTGGCTTCACAGCAAATCTACCTGGGTGCCTTCCAAATGAGAACAGTTTCAAACGCTACACCTTGCCATTGTCTAACAGAATCTAAATTTTGCTCATAAGCCTAATTTGCATAAATTAAAATGCTACAATTTTGGTTTTTGGTTCATTGGATGTGGCCGTGTCACAAACTTATGAACTGAAGTTTGAATGACACCACAATCTATACATATAATAGTTTTAAAGCTATTCAAAATTTAAATCTTGTGGATTTGCCTTATTTGCATAAATTATGATCCTACAGCTTTGCTTCATGGTTCATTAGATACGGCTGTGTCACGGACCTACAAACTTGACGTTGGAATGGCACCTCTATGTATACTAGAGTTAAAAGTTATTCAAGATTTAAATTTTGTGTATTAACCTAATTTACAAAAATAAAATTTTTTACAATTTTGGTTTATTGGATGCGCCTCTCTCACACACCTTTAAATTGAAGTTGGAATGGCAGCTCTATCTGTGATAGTTTTTAGTTCTTCAAGATTCAAATGTTATGTATTTACCCTACTTGCATAAATTAAAATTCCACAGCCTTGGTCTATGGTTTATTGGATGCGGCGATGTCACGAACGTGCAAATGGAAGTTAGAATGGCACCTCCATGTATGGTAGTTTTGACGTTATTCAAAGATTTAAATTTTGTGTATTCACCTTATTTGCATAAATTAAATTGTACGTTTTCGGATCATGGTTTATTAGATGTGGCTATGTCACAAACCCATATGTTGAAGTAGAAATGGCACCTCTATCTATAATAGTTTTGAAGCCATTCAAGATTTAAATTTTGCATATTCATCTAATGCGCTTAAATTAAAATCCTACAACTTTGGTCCCAGCTTCATTGGATGCAGCCTTACCACAAACCTGCAAATTGAAGTCGTAATGGCATCTCTATCCATAATGGTTTTTGGAAATATTCAACTTTTTAATTTGTCAATGCCCCTAATTAGCATAACTTAAAATTTTACAACTTTCATTCACTGTCCATTATATTGGCAGGTCTCAGAAACCTACAAATGCACATTGAAATTTTGTGTCTATCTGCAGTGGTTTTCAGAACGATAGTGTCCGAGAAAGCCTCCGGCCAAATTTGGTAGTAAAGGAGAAAGAACTAGAAAAGAAGATTTGCTTCACGACAATTCTAAGTGCTTTCAAAATGAGAACAGTTTGAAATGCTACACGTTATCATTGTTCAACATAATCTAAATTTTGTGCATTCGCCTTATTTGCATCAATTAAAATCCCAAAACTTTGGTTTATGGGTCGTTAGATGCACCTATGTTACATACCTGTAAATACAATTTGAAATAGGACCTCTATCTATATCACTTTTGAAGCTATTCAAGATTCAAATTTTGTGTATTCACCTAATTGTACAGATTATAATTTTACAACTTTGGTTCATTGGATGTGACTATGGCACATACCTAGAAATTGAAGTTGGAGTGACACCTCTATCGATAATAGTTTTGAAGCTACTCAAGATTCAGATTTTGCATATTCATTTTATTTAAATAAATTTTAAACTTTGGTTCATCCTTCATACGATGCGACTATGTCATAAACCCATAAATTGAGGTCGGAATGACACCTCTATCTATAATAGGTTTGAAGCTATTAAAGATTTAAATTTTGCATAATCACCTAATTTGCATTAATTCAAATTCTGCAACTTTTGTTCATAGTTCATTGGATGCTGCTGGGTCACAAACCCATAAGTTAAAGCTATTCAAGATTTAAAGTTTGAATATTAACCTAATTTGCATTAATCAGACTTCTACAACTTTGGTTCATGCTTTATTGGATGCCGCTATGTCACAAACTTATACATTGAAGATAAAATGGCATCTCTATCCACAATAGTTTTGCAGATATTTTGGAGACTATTAAATTTTTCAGTGCCTCTAATTTGCATAATTTAAGGTTCTACTAATTTGATTTACTTTCCATTATATTGGCAGGTGTCACAAACCTATACATGCACATTAAAATTTTGGGTCTCTCTGCAATAGTTTGAAAGATATGGAGCCTTTGAAATTTTAATAGCCCCATATTTGCATAATTTTAAACATCGTGGCTTTTTTAAACGGTATGTGCAATTTCATTGGTTGGTCAGTCACCGTGGAACGTTTGGTGGTTTTTGAAATAGTAGTGTCCGAGAAAACCATGGCACAAATTTGGGTGCCATGGAAAGAAAAAAAAGAAGTAAAGAATCCGAGAAAAACAACATGTCTGGCTTGGCACCCAGACATAAAGAAAGAAAGAAAGAAAGAAAGAAAGAAAGAAAGAAAGAAAGAAAGAATTCTTGGGAAAACAAAATGTTTGGGTTTGCACCCATAAATACATACATTCACAACAACCCACATACATACATGCGGGCCGATAGACATGCACACACGCACGTACTTACATACATACATACATACATACATACATACATACATACATACATACATACATACATACATACATACATACATACACATATACATATATACATACATACAAATATCGGAATGTACATTTACAGTGTCGTTTAAGAAAAATGTTATCGTCCAAATTTGATAGTTCCCAAATATCTCCTAATGCAAAATATAAATTATTCATTTCATCCTAATATCCCTACATATTACACTAGATGGGCTTCGTTACAGTTTCAACACTTTCAACTTATTTTTGAGAACTAATTTCCAAGTGCATGTGACTTCTTGCCTTTTACTGAAATTCTGTAATGTAAAAAAATGCAGTAATCCACTTTGAAGAAATAAAAATAAGTTCTCTGCAATCAAGGAATTTAGTTGAACACTATTTGCCAAAGACTGAAGCGAATCGGTGAGTGCACCAGATTCACATGTGTTGGTTTAAACATATTTTTATTCAAAAAAGCGATCGGGAAACAGGCTCTGCCAATATAAATCCCTCTCGTGAAAAAAAGAAATAAAAGAACAATACAAATGCTGCACAAAAGGCAAAGACGGGCCACAGGACACCACATTGACGTAACATCGACAAGGACATACATACAAAAAGATCAGACATCACAGTTACAGGACACACAGAAGTATGCATTATCAGAATGCAATACTGTCGAGGCCAGCCAACACTGTTCGCATGAATACTGCTCGCGGGAAAAAAAATGAAATGAATAGTACCGGCCCGCACGTGAACCACCAGGAGTCACAAGCAAAGCTTGTTCGTCAACCTGGGTGGAAAACGTATGGGCCTCAGTTGAATCTGCCAGAATTTAAGATATATGTGTGGGTACTGTCAAAAATAATTTTGTTTACTGCCTTTGAACACTTGGGATTTCTAAACATAAGAGTTTGTAGCGGGAAAGGAGCCAATATTATGACATTTTGGTGCAATAAATTCCGCTCAGTCGTGTATTTGGTACACTCAAAAAAGTAATGAAATGAATTTTCTATTTTGCCACCACAAGAACAAGCAGGAGAAGTCACTATACCAATTTTATGCATATCGTGGTTCAACTGGATGCAGCCCATCCTAATTTTTGCATGTAGAATATTGGCTTTCCTATTACCAATGTAAAACAACCCATTTGTCTTTGGT